>JAZKJV010000678.1:256887-591556 GCA_037367405.1 Ottelia alismoides
TATCATGGTTTGCTTTGCTGAAACCATGCCAACTTGGGCAGAGCCTAATGTGGCACAATCGTTGCCTTGCTAGCTCAAACGTACATATTATACATTACTGCTAGGAGGTATAGAGCAGAGGCACCAATAGTAGGATAACTCATACCATCCCTCTTACGAGCCTGCTCATCTTCATTCATTAGTAACCTACTATCTGTAAGATCCTTTGGAATTAAAGCCTAATTATTTAAAATGGAAATCATGACTACATGATCCATATTATAACTCAATAAGGAATGAAATATGTAAAATGAATCCATGAACAATCAAGTATCTATCTCCAGATTTGAATGCTATGTGTCTGTTGAGATAGTTGTATCTCTCTGGTGTTTTTATGTTTTACGTTTTCTTTTTCTTCATGTATCTCGTGTGTAATTAACATAGGGCTTTTCTCCTATATAAGAGAGCCCTTTGGTCTCATTTTAGTTATGAACTTATTTTCCCTCAACATGGTTTTGGAGTAACGGTTCTAGACCGGGGTTCCCGTATCCATCCTAACCCTACCCTCTAGCCCCCTACCGCCGTCGGAACCCTCAGGGCCCCCAACCCTCCTGCACCACCCCTTCCCGCGCCAACCAGCCCTCCGGTGGCCTCCCAACCCGCCCGCACCGCCCCCTCCCGGGGCTTCCAGACCTCGCGCGACGCGTCGCCGGGGCTTGCATCCCTCCGCGCGCCCTCCGCCGGGGCTCCCAACCCCACTTTGCGTGATGCGCCGCGGCTCCCAGCCCTCCGCGCACCCTCTGCCAGGGCACCCAACCCCTCTTCACACCGCACAACAGTCCTAGCGCTGCCCTGGCTCCTTCTGATCGTCGCCACTGGTAGGCGCATCCGGCCCCACATCTCCTTCTTGCCGCTGTGCGTTTCGTGCGGCCGGGCAACTTTTATCCGACATATTTTACAACGTTTCGAGGTCTAATTTGAGCCTAAATACTTGATTTTGATCATCTAAATCACGATCTAAGGCTCTAAACTTCACAAAGAGGCTATGAGGATGATTGTATGAGTCTACAGATACAACCATTCCTCCCTATGATTGTGTAGACATTATATAATCAGTCTACTCCTCAGCTTGTCCACGGTTCTACTCATTTATATTATGGGTCCGGCTCCCATAGTAAAGTTGGATGGGACCAACTACGAGTTATGGTCCATGCCGTTTCATACTCTTATGCAATGTCATAATAAGGAATACATTCTGACGGAATCAGAACCAACGGACAAGACTGGAATGAATGCATCATGGAAGCAAGATGATGCCTATGCCCGCATCTGGATCTCTGGGACACTTACCACTGAGATTGCCAACGATATTGTTAATCAGCCCACGACCAACACCTATGGGCAGACAAAGAATGAAAGCAAAATCCTCCAACTGCAGTTTGACATCTTCTCGACCAAACAAAATGGTCGCCCACTCCACACGCACTTCTCCCATCTGCGAGCATGTTTTAGCGACTACACAACTTCATGCCCATTACCACCATCATTGAACAGTAACAACAATATCGGAATGCTACAATGACAGGAGTCTTCCTATCGTCCCTTGATTCTGAGTACGATGCAACATGACCTCAACTTTTGACTGGTGAGAGGAGGTCTACAAACGATTGAGCAACATCACTACCACGTCTATCACTACGCCACAAACGACTTCCTCAGCTATGTCAGCTTCTTGTGGACGGGGAGGTTCTTCCCATTTTCGTGGCCGTGGACCTTGTGGTCGAGGTGGAGGACGCCGGTATGGTCCATGTTCCTATTGCCATCATCCTGGTCATTCTGAGGAGACATGCTTTCAGAAGCATGGAATCCGGCGTCTGCACGTGTTGCTGAGCATACTGATTCTTCTTTTGCACTTACTACAGATGCACGCTTTGATGATTTTGTCTCGAGACTTTGAGAGATGATGACCACCCCTACGACTTCGACTGCAGGTCCTTCAGAATGCAGCGGCTACCACCTAAGTATCGTCCAGTTCATTAGGTATTCCCTATGCGTTTACCAGTTGTAGCAGTTCTGATGTGACATATTGGATTATGGACTCTGGAGCGTCTCATCATATGTGTGGGAGATCGGACGCAGTTTACCTCTTACAGGTCTATCCCTTCTGGACGATCTGTGGTCATTGCCCATGGGGTTCGGCTACCTATTGTTGGTAAGGTGGAGATTGTGTTAGCTCCTTCTATGCATCTTCGGAACGTCTTATATGCTCCTGATTTTCAGATGAATCTTTTATCTATTAGTCAAATTACAAAAGATTTACATTGCCATGCCATCTTTGACCCTCTTCTCCTTGTGTTTCAGGACATATTGACTGGCAGGTTGATTGGTCATTGTCGTGAGCAGAGAGGGTTGTACAAGCTTGCCATTTCATCATATGCTGGGGTGGCTTCTATTCCTTGCGGATCTGTTTCTCCTTTCATGTGCATCTTCGCTTTGGCGACCTTCCCTTCAAGAGATAATTCATGTGCTCCCCCCAGATATCTACTCGTACAGCTTTGGATTGTGATGCCTGTCAACTTGGGAACATCATCGCTCCTCGTTTTCGAGTCGTTCGAGTCATCGTAGTAGTCGGTCGTTCGAGTTATTTTATTTCAACATTTGGGGCCCGAGTCATGTTCCTGATCATCGGGGCATCATTTTTATATGGTATCTGTAGATGATTATTTTAGACTATCTTGGGTATTCTTGTTAAAATATAAGTCTGAAGTAGGTGCTATCACTAAAACTTTTCTTATTGAAGTCAACAATATCTTCTCTGCTAATGTCAAATTCATTTGTACAGATAATGCTTTGGAATTTTCCAAATTACATTTAGCAGAATTTCTCAGGTCTCTTGATCGAGTTCATCAGACTTCTTGCACCTATACATCACATCAAAATGTGTGGCAAAACGTAAACATCGTCACCTTCTTGATGTCACGAGGACTTTGTTGATTCAAAGTCGTACACCTCATTCTTTCTGGGGGGATGCGGTTCTCACAGCCTGCTACTTAGTGAACCACATGCCATCCACTATTCTTGGAGAGAAGATTCCCTTCTTGATTACGTTTCTTGAGAAGAATTGTTCTCTCTCACTCCCAGAGTCTTCGGATCGGTGGCCTTTGTCTACAACATCACCCCTGGCCGTGAGAAGCTCTCACCTAGAGTTGTCAAATGTATCTTTGTTGGTTATTCCCGTACCCAAAAAAGGTATCAATGTTTTGATCATGTTGGGAGAAAATACTATGTGAGTGCTGACATCACATTTTTTGAGTCTATTATGTATTTTTCTCCTACAGGTGACATGTTGTCTGATACTAATTCTAGAGAGGATGTTGTGGTTCCTCCACCTCCATCTTCACCGTCTTATGCTCCTTGTGATGCTCCTCGGTCTTCACCACCTCCACCACCCTCACCACCTCCACCACCGCCACCACCCCCACCTCCTGCAATCAAGTCCATGTTTTTACCACATGTTTATACTCGCAGGTCTTCTACTCACACCTCTGCTCATGTGCCATCCATATGATCCACCACGCCTCAGGTATGTCATGAACATACTATTTCTACTAATGGCACTGGAGCTTTGAATGATACACATGAAGAATTGATTCCATAGGACAGAGAAGCAGATGGCCTGGAGATACCTATTGCCCTAAGGAAGCCTCGTCGTCGACGTTCTACGTATCCTCTTGCTGTGCATGTTTCCTTGGATCATCTTTTAGAGGACTACAGGAAGTTTGTAGTGGACTATCTGCTATTACCATCCCACATACATATCAGGAGGCACTTAAGGACAGTAGGTGGCCACTTGCAATGGAGGAGGAGATGACAGCTCTACGGTCACGTGGTACCTGGAGTATTGTCTCCGCTCCGCTTGGTGCCTCAGTTGTGAGCTGCAAATGGATATTTATGGTAAAACAGAGGGTAAATGGCGTTATGGACCCGCTATAAGGCAAGGCTTGTAGCCCGAGGGTTTACCCCAAACCTATGGGGTGGATTATCTGGATACCTTCTCTCCAGTAGCAAGACACTCGACACTCCGCATTCTTCTATTGGTTGCAGTTTCCAAGAACTGGCCTCTTTACCAGCTTGATGTGAAGAATGCATTTCTCTATGGAGATCTACATGAGGAAATATATATGCAACAACACCAGGGTTTGCTATTGAGGGGGAGTCCCAAAAGGTATGAAGACTCCATAAGGCGATATATGGACTGAAAGTAGAGTCCGAGAGCTTGGTACCAGAAGCTATCGGAGTTGATAGAGCAACAAGAGTTTGTGCGGTCTACTGCGGATCACTCTCTGTTTGTTCAGAGACACAGAGAGGTATGATGGCTATTCTTGTTTATGTGGATGATATTGTCATTACAGGAGATGATGACTAGGGCATTCATGCTGCCAAGGAATTCCTAGGCCAACAGTTTGTGACTAAGGACCTTGGCAATCTTCGTTAATTCCTAGGGTTGGAGTTCGCCAGGAACGAGCGTGGTCTTGTGATGACTCAGAGGAAGCTTGTTATGGACCTTCTTTCTGAGACATGTATGACATGATGCAAACCTGCTACTACTCCTATGGGATGCAAGTATGAGATTGTATGATGAGGACACTGAAGAAGTTGACAAGAGGAGATATAGAGAGCTTGTCGGGAAGCTCTTATATGCCACCATCACCAGGCCAGATATTGCATTTGCAATAAGCAAAATCAGTCAGGTCTTGGAGCAGCCCAGGAAGGTGCACATGGATGCGTTCATATGATCTTGAGATACTTGAAGAATTCATCTGGTTCGGATCTTATATTCAGTAGGGATACAAAACTTGAGGTGACAGCATGCGCAGATGCAGATTACGCAGGTTGTCCAAGAGACAGAAAGTCTACTTCTGGATTTGCTATTTTTATCGGCAGCTCACTTGTTTCATGGAGAAGCAAGAGCAGACAGTGGTGGCCAGATTAAGTGCAGAGTCTGAATATAGGGCGATGGCACTGGGAAGTGCAGAAATGATGTGGGTTAGACCGGTGTTGACTGATCTTACTATTGAGGTTCCTCTACTTATGCAGCTTTTATGTGATAATCAAGCTGCTCTATTTAATGCTAATAATCCTGTCTTTCATGAACGAACAAAGCATATAGAGGTGGATTGCCATTACACTAGAGACATGATCCAGAAAGGTCTCATATCCTCCTCTCATGTGTCTACTGGAGATCACACGGCCGACATCTTCACCAAAGCACTTGCAGAGGTCCCTTTCAGAGGTGTTGTTCCAAGCTGAGCATGATAGACATATATGCTCCAGCCAGTGTTGTAAAAGTCGGCCGACTAGTCGGCCAACTTGTCGAGTCGGGGACTCGGGGGGGCGGGGGGGGGGGGGTAGCCGACTCGACTGGGCCAAATCGGCCTATAGTCGGGTAGACCCGACTAAGCGGGCGACTAGGCGGCTTATTCGGCCGACTACTCGGTCGATTTTGACATAGATTTTTTTAAAAACATGTCCACCTGAATACCCGAATAACATCGGAAGTCAGGATTTGAGGTTTTGCGAAACAGAACCTCAAACCCCAAACTCGACTCCGTCCTTGTTTCCCAGACCTCTGTCGCCTCGCCTCCTCGTCATCTCCTCCTCCGCGTTGGTGAGTCGCGTGCGGCGACTCCGTTGGAGCAGAACCTCCACCATTGCCCGTCTCGCTGCCTCGCCGCCTCCTCCTCCTCCGCGTCTGTGACTGTGAGCCGCCTGCAGCGACTCCGTCTGGTTAGGGTTTTGAAAAGTTTTTTTCTTGATTTATCATTTGATTTTAGTTGTTAATGCTTAGTCTATCTTGCTAATTTGCATCTTTTGGTAAAAAATTTTAGTTGTTAGGTTATTTTTGCTTTTTTGCTTAGTGTATGTTGCTTAGTTGTTAAAAAAATGTTTAGTCTATCTTGTTTGCTTTGTTAAAAAATATTAGTTATTAGGTTATCTATGATGTGTATGTTGCATTGCATTGTTGCTTAGTTGTTTTTTGCTTGGTTGATTGCTCATGAGTCATGTTTATTATTCTCTAAATCTTTGTTAACATATGCACACCCATTTCTAATGTTAGTTAGAAATATGTTTGTTAATTAGGAGATATGAGAAGGAAAAAATAGACGGGCATATGTTAGTTAATTAAGAATATACTTCTAATGTTTTTGTTTGTGATTTTGCTAGTTAATTAGGAAGTTCAAATTGTGAGTGTTAGCTTTGTGTTTGTTGATTGACTAAATTATGAGATTGCTGACTATGTTAGATGGCTACACCTCCAGCGATACGTCGCTTCCGGTAGCGACTCATCTTTTTACATGCCACCGGGATCAACTGATCCTGCATGGCAATACGGTTACCTTGCAAAACCGTACTGCTCCAAATACAGTCACTTGCAGACTGTGTAAGAAGAGTATCAGGGGCGGTGTGTACAGATTCAAGCAGCATCTAACACACTGAAGAGGGGACGTAGCTGTATGTCCCAACATGGACGAGGAAACGAAGAAGAAGATGATTGCGTACCTTGATGATGTTGCTAAGAAGAAGTCTCAGCAAGCCACCGATGTTCAAGAGATGAGGGAGGAAGTTGATATTGCTAGAGATGTGGGTTCGACGAAAAGATCGCGAGTCTCTGAATCCTTGGAGCAGACCGTTGCAGTGGAAGGGTTATCACGTCAGATGACCATCAATGATGCATTCTCCAAGGATCATCGTGATCGGGTTTCCTCGTACATATCCAAATGGGCATATACATCGACGATTCCGTTTAATACGTTGACGACAAAGGAATTTCATGCAAATGGTAGAGGCTATTGGGAAGTACGGGCCTGGACTAAAGCCTTCCACGAGGTATGAGCTTAGTGGCCCGCTTCTGAAGAAGGCAGTGAAGGAGAATCACGATGACTTGCAATTCCATCGTGATACATGGACGTCAGTGGGATGCTCTTTGATGACAGATGCGTGGACGGACAAGCGAGGAAGGAGCATCATCAATTTTTGTGTCAATTGCACCTTGGGGACTTTATTTTTGAAGTCCATAGATGCCTCAGAGGAGGCTCACACTGCGGAATACATCTGCAAGTTGGTGGAGGAGTGTTTGAATGAGGTGGGAGTGGATAAAGTCATTCAGATTGTGGTGGATAATGCATCTGCCAATGTAGCAGCAGGAAGATTGTTGGTCACCAAATATCCACAGATTTGGTGGACTTCGTGTGCTGCACACTCCATCGATCTTGCTTTGGAGGAGATATGCAGGGAGTCGAAGGTTAGGGGGGCAATCATGAAGGCGAAGAGGCTTACGGTGTTCATCTATTCTCATACCAAAATTCTAAGCTTGATGCGCAAGTTCACCAACACGAGGGACATTGCAAGGCCTGGCCAAACAAGATTTGCAACCACTTTTCTCACTCTTGAGAGCCTAAATGAGAAGAAAGACAAGCTGAGATTGATGTTTCCTCAGAAGAGTGGAGAAACTGCAAATGGTACAAAACCAAGAAGGGAGAAGCAACGAGTTCAATTGTATTCAGCCCTACATTTTGGAACCATACATCACATGATATCAGAGTTTTCACTCCATTGGTTCGTTTATTACGTGTAGTTGATGCAGATCGACGCCCATCCATGGGCTTTGTCTATGGAGGGCTTGTGGAGGCCAAGCGGGAGATAATTGCAACATTCAATGGAGTGGAATGATCTTATAATTTTTTTGTGGATGCTGTTACCTCCAAGACCAAGGGGAGGTTGGATACTCCATTACATCTAGCAGCCTATTACCTGAACCCATTTTTCTTCTACACTGAGTGTCATGGTGATCCAGATGTTGTGGTGAGGAGAGGGTTCAAGGAGTGCATGGAAAAGTTTTATCCAGATTTGGATATACAAGATGCTATTACCAGGGACGAGCTTCCGACATATAGACTTGATCGTGGAGATTTTGGCAAGCCTTTAGCTGTGAGACAGAGGATGACAAATGATGGCAATTATGATCCATGTATAATAGTCTTGTATTCTAATCATTTAATGTTAATCATTTATTTTATTATTTTGACCAACTCTCTATTTTAATAGCCAATTGGTGGTATAATCATGGAGATGACACACCTCATTTGAAAGCTATGTCTATCAAAATCTTGAGCTTGACGTCTTCATCATCGGGATGCGAGCGTAACTAGAGTATATTTGACTCGGTAGTGACTCCATACCACCCACCCAATTCGATTGGTTATAGTGAAATTTAAATTAATAATCGATATAAATTAACATTTTTTGGTCTTCAGATCGATACCAAGAAGAGAAACAGGTTGGAGACGAAGAAGCTGAACGATCTTGTCTACGTGCGTTTCAATTCCAACCTGCATGAACGTCGAGTTGAGAAAGAAAGAGATCATCTCTTATCTCGTGATCGTGCACACATGGCTGAATGGATTGGAGATGTTGATTCTTATAATGAGGAGGTTTTTCCAGGTTCCGGATTGACATGGGGTGTTGTAGCACATGCTAGTGGTGTTGAAGAGAATTTGGAACCAAGAAGGAGCCAACGAGGTGAACTTGGAAGGGGCGCTTCATCGTCAAGCTCCAATGCTACGCCAATGAATGAGGAGGATGAGCTTCATCTTGAGCATATAGAAGACAAAGATGATGATGATGGTGATGATGAAGAAGGCGATGATGAAGAAGAGCTGGACTTGGATGACGACATTGAGGATTGAATCCGTTGACTTGTGACACTAGTTGCACTTTTCACTTGTAGTATTTTTGGGGATGTTGTATATGTTTTTGATTTTCAATCATCTGCTTGTACTTATATTACTCTTAACTTGCTTCATCTTTTTTTCTCTTGCTATATTTTTTTAAGCTCTTAGAAATATTAAAACTAGATATATGAGTATAAATGAGAGTATATGCTGTAAAAATTGAATTATATAAATTAAAATATTAAAAAAAACCTAACTAATGCCTGACTAAATCCGATTACTCTCCCGACTGTCGACTTCTGCAACCATGGCTCCAGCTTGAGGGGGAGTGTTGAGATAGTTGTATCTCTCTGGTGTTTATATGTTTTACGTTTCTTCATGTATCTCGTGTGTAATTAACCCAGGGATTTTCTCCTATAAGAGCCCTTGGGTCTCATTTTAGTCATGAACTTATTTTTCCTCAACAGTGTCTATGGTGATTATATGACACCCGATTTGTGATGCAGTATTAGTTTTTGCCCCGCGTGCTTGGCGCTTTGGTGGCAAGGCCCTAAATATCGATTTCGGTCATCATTTCGGTGACCGACTGAAACAAAATTTTGGTGGAATTTCGGTCGAAATTCGACCGAAATTTCGGTCATTTCGGTCATTTTTGGTACTAGGGCCCCCATATTTCTCTCATTTCAGCCATTTCGGCCGAAGTTCGATTTTGACGATATTGATATTCGATAGAAATTTGACCGAATTTCGCTGAAATTTGTGGCCATGTTTGGTGGTCTCCACGGCTGAGGTTCTTTTCCCTTGTTGAGGATGGTGCTCACAGTATAGTTTTCCCGTGGTGCTTGGATAGTTGGAGTTAGTGATCGCAAGGGATGAGCATGTACCCTTGGATCCTCGGGTAGAAGGGTAGATGGCTGCAATCCTAGTTTCGTTGACTGTGTGATGTGTAGTTCTCGATGCTGCCTCGATGTACTTGTCGGGTATTCGGTTGATAGTCTAGTATTCGCTTTCAATAATCTCTTATGTATTGACTTTCGTCACTTGAATATAGCATGACTGCAACTCTAATATACCATTACAACTAGGAATAACGTGAGTGGATAATGAGGGCTGATTACTCGAGTTAGTAGCTTGTATTGGTTCTATAAGAGGAGTTCCGAGATGTGGGCGGTGAAGGAGTTGTGCTTACTGGTTTGCCCAGTGTCTGGACAAAAACGGAAGGTAGTCGTAGATTTTTTGACTACAGATTGAGAGTGGTGAATCATATCCTAAATTTCAGATCCTTACTCGAGTTGTTCTTACCGTCGAGGACTTTTATCGACGAGTAGTAGTTTTTCAACTTCAAGTAAGTTGCCTTGGTCGGTTACTCCTTATTTGTGACATGCTTAATTCTTTGGATTTTTATCACTTGTGCCCTCCTTAACTTCTGCAATATTAGTTATACCCCTCACTTTTTTGAAATATCAATTGTTCCCCTATCTTCTTACAAAATTAACAGTTTTACCCTTTCGTAATATCGATTGTGCCCCCGTTTTACCTTAACAGAAGGGAAAAATTGTGATATTTGTAAGAAGGTGGGGACAGAATTGATATTCCAAAAAAGGGAGTGGCATAGCTAATATTGCAGAAGTTAAGAAGGGCACACACGATAACATCCTAATTATTTTGTTTTAATGGAGATCGAGAAAATAATCTGGCATGAGGTATATCGGAAAAATATGAGGTAATTTAGAATATATTAAAAATGCAATGCATATGCATTTGTACCTTATAAATCTTTCCCCATTATGAATTGCAACAATTGTACATATGTGTTTTTAGTGTGTTTTTTAGTTGCTTTTCAATTTGTATTTTAGGGAGTTTAACCATGCGTTTAGATTCAAATCATCGATAAAAAGAGGTTGGGGAAGTATATCAATAAATAATTACATTAAGGTTGGGGAAGTATATCAATAAATAATTACATTGGTCCGTTGCTGCCTTCCTTTTTCCCGGCAGTTTCCGTATTTATGTATACTTGAAGGTGTCGATAAACATTAGGGCCTGCTTTTTTGGTAAGGGCGAATAAGTCCGTATAGTATGGCTTATCATGCAATACTTCCAGTGTAGGTGTAAGTCCCACCATTTGTCCATTTGAGGAATGGAATAGCCATGCTTCCATTTATTTGGCCGTCATGTAATGATATCTCTTCACAGTGATTTGTTTGTCTAAAAAATGGGCGAAGCATGCTATGGTGGCCGCTACAAATATGTAAATACGATAATTGTTTTGAGGAATGATTAGTAATACTTATTTTAAGTATCTCTCCCATATTTATTGTTTTTTCCACATTTAGTTATAGCATTAGTTCTTTCCATTTACTTATTTCAAAATACGTACTCTTTACCTTGTTTCTCAAAAGAATGATGCTCATGATAACAAAGAACTCCGTCTCATAAAATTCTACCAACCAAATGGAAGGAAACAACCTTTTTCTTTTTTGAATTTTTGCACCCATAACTTTTTATTTTTTCATAATTACACATTGAACCTTCCATGATTCTGAATTGTGTAGAACCCTATGGTCACTTCCATTTACATATAGAACCCTTTGGTATATTACAGCACCAGTTACAGCTCACTTCCATTTACATACAACACTAGTTACACCATTCATTTGAGTTAATATAAATATAACTAAACTCAATCCAATTGTGGTATTTATAATATTATGTTATACTTATTTTAACCAACCCAACCCTACCCACTCCCTCCTCCTTTCGATCCCACTCCTCCGCCCCCTACCACCTTCACTGCCATCCCTTCTCCCACCCCAACTTCTTCCACCACTGTTGCTGCTGCCTCGCTATCACCCACTTGATTCTACGAAAGGGGTCTTGTAAGTAGAGCAATGGGTCACATGCAGGTGGTGGCTTATTGAAGAGGTACTCACATGCCACCATTCTCTTCATGTTCAAGAGGAGAAACCTTTTGCTTCTAATTACATTCCAAATCTGGCTCTGCTTCTAGGAAACATGCTACTTTTTTACCGTTGGGATGATTGGATGGAAATTTAATGTAACATATCATATTATGTGACGCCCTAGGATCCAGGTACCCGTTTATGTCGCATTCGCATTATTTCATTCGCAAGTGATCGCACTAAGTTATGAAGATTAGAGAAATATTTTCACGTTATTTTTGCTTATGCCATTCACATTCAATAAATATTGTATCAACTACAGAACAAAACACCAACAAGTATCACTAACATTTCTTTTCATCAATTCTCATAAGTGTGTACAACATGTACATGGAGTTGACAATTCATTCATATATCCCAGGTGGCCTTCCCTGGGGACGCTTCGCATGGCTCGTACCGAGGGAATGATTTCGCACGTCCTTTCGGATTCTCCTCTCGATTGCTGTGCATGGTATCTTCAAAGGGCGGTTTGTCTGCTGACGTGGCAGGGGTGGTTCCGGATTTCTCTGCGCCTTTTCACTTTTGAGATCGGGCTTCGGATCCTGACATGCGGGTTCGTCATGCGGATCCTTTGGCGGGTCGGGCGGTTCTTGGTGCCAACTACTGTGTTTCTCTCCTGTCGGGTACGGGAGGCCGATCGGACGCTGCTTCGGTTTCTCTCTCCTCGTCTACTGCGGCCTTCTCGGACCAAATGGCTGACGTGACCTTCTCCTCTGGGCTTGCGGGTGCCCCTTCAGTGGGGCATGGCTTCTCTTGGACCTCTACGGGCTCTGGGGGTTGGCTTCCTAGCGATTCGGCTTTACCCGTATTGGAGGGCCCTTCGTCCACCGCATCCGGTCTAGTTTCTACCTCTCGTCCTTCTGTGACGTTGCTTGAAGTGGAAGGTGCTAGAGCTGCTGAAGGCGCGTCTGATAAAAGATCGGGGAAGAGGTACAGGAGAAATAGGTCTCGGACGGCGGTCCCCGAGCCACAATCGTGCTCGACCCTAAGGATTCTGTTGCGGCAGCCGCTGGAGTGGTCCGGTTTGGGGGTCAGCAGGATGGTTCCCTATGAAGATTCTTACATGGAATGTGAGGGGTTTGGGGGAGGCGGACAAGAGGAGAACTTTGGGGGCATGGTTCACAGAATGGGGCTGCGATGTAGTCATGTTGCAAGAAACGAAGCTTCAAGGGGTGAATGATGTTCTATGGAGGTCGTTCGGTGCGGGAGGAGTGGATGAGGTCAGGGCTCTCGATGCAGAGGGTGCGGCGGGTGGCATGCTTATTGCGTGGAGATCTGCGGCTTTGACTCTGGGCTCGGTTCTCAGGGGGAGACATGTCATCTCAGTTCTTTTGGTACGTGTGGACACTTCTATGCTTGTTGCTTTTTCTTGTGTATACGGGCCTTGCTGCCATGTTAAAAGAAAGGAATTATGGGAGGATCTGCGGGAGGCGAGTAGGATGTTTGCGGTATTCCGTGGCTCATTGGGGGCGACTTTAATGTTACCCTTCGAACGACGGATAGGCCGCGTTCCAGGGGTGGTCATGACCCTGGTTCGTTGGATTTTGCAGAGGTCGTGGATTCTTTGGCACCCGAGGACTTGCTAGCGGAGGATATCGCTTACACTTGGAGGAACTCCAGCTCCCGCTCCCGTGTTGATAGGTTCCTGGCATCTACGGAGCTTCTGGATTGTGCCCCTCTTTGTACTGTAACTGCTAGGTCGCGGAACATGTCTGATCACACTCCACTTCTGTGGGATTCTGGTGAGGCGTCCGCGTTGAGGGGCTTTTTCAAGTATGAAAGGTGCTGGTTATTGGAAGATAACTTCAGGGAGTTGATGGCTTCTCATTGGTCCCATGTACAGGCTGATGGGTCCGCAGTGTCAAAGTTTGCCCACAAGCTCGATTCTTTGCGCAAGAGTCTGTCTTCTTTCAAGAGCGAGTCTAGGGCGGAGAAGCTTGCCGCCAGGACGGAGGCGGAGGGGGGGTCAACAGCCTTGTTGTGGTGGAAAGTGATAGGGAGCTCTCGCCGGAAGAATTGGCTGCGCGCTCGCTCGCGCAGAAGCATATCGCGACTGAGGATCTAAAGCGTGTAACTGAGTGGCGTCAGAGGTCGAGGGCATCATGGCTGAAGGAGGGGGACACCAATACGGCGTTCTTTCATCGCATTGCTAGCGGAAGGCGGTGCTCTAACTCTTTGCGCTCGATCACGATAAATGGCATTCGGGTGGTTGGGGACCAGGAGATGGGAAGAGCGATCGCCGCTCACTTCAAGGAGTTCTCGGCGAGGAACTTCCCAAGGATTTGAAGATGGACGGGGGTTGGGGCTACGCCGCTTTCGCCCTCACTATATGAGGGCCTGACGCAGGTGGTGTCCTTGGAGGAGGTTAAAGCGGCGGTTTGGGAGTTGAATGCGGATGGGGCTCCGGGCCCGGACGACTTCCCGGTGGCCTTTTATAGGGACTTTTGGGAGCTGGTTGGCGAGGAGGTGTTGGAGGTTATCGCCGAGTTCTGCGGTGGCAATGCTGGCTTCGATCGGATCAATAAGGCTCTCATTGTTCTGCTGCCTAAGTCCCCTACGGCCGAAAGAATTGAAGATTACCGCCCCATTGCTATTTCTAATGCTTTTTACCTTATCGTGGCTAAGGTTTTTGCTCTGCGGCTTGGTAGGGTTCCCGATTCCATCATTTCCCCGCTACAATCGGCCTTTATACAGGGAAGACAGATCGCGGATTACCTTACTCTTGCTTCGGAACTAGTTGGGGATTGGACGAAGGGAGAAGACGTGCAGTGCTTTGGAAAGTCGACTTCGCGAAGGCCTACGATTGCCTTGACTGGAAGTTCATTTGATCGGTTTTGCGGAGGAGGGGCTTCCCAAAGGTCTGGATTTTTTTATGCATCGATGCGTAACCACGACCTCTTTTTCGATCATGGTTAATGGCCGCCCGGAGGGGGGTTTCTTCCAACCAAGAAGGGGGGTGCGTCAGGGCTGCCCCTCGCTCCCCTTCTCTTCGTCATCGCTGCGGATGCCCTTGCCCGCATTGCTGGCCGTGTTGTGGATTGCAGGCTGTCGGCGGGTTATTCCAGGGGTGGGCTGGTCGTGCCGTTGCTACAATATGCGGATGACATGTTTTTTTTATTGAGGGGGGCCTTCGGAGGTCTCGGGCATGTCTGCGGCCCTTGACATATTTAGTGAGCTGTCGGGTCTATACAAGAATGTCAACAAGTCGAAGGTGGTCCCTTTTGGTCTCTCGGCGAAGGAGGCGGACGCTTGCGGTCGTATCTTGGGGTCTCCTACTGGCTCCTTGCCTGTTGAGTACATGGGGATGCCTTTGGTTGTGGGAAGAGCTAGGTTGAGGGACTGGCTCAAGGTCGTCGAGAAGGTGGAGACGAGGCTGGCTGGGTGGAGGTCGGCCATTCTTTCTGGGGGGGTCGCCTCGTCCTCCTCAAGGCGATGCTCTCCTCTATCCCAGTTTATTTCTTATCTAACCGTCGGTTGCCGATGGGGATTCACAACCGCCTTGAGAAGCTTATGCGGAGATTTTTATGGGGAAAAATGGGGAGGTATCGAGGGGGATTCACTTGGTGGAGTGGGGTGAAATAACGCAGCGCAAGAGCAAAGGAGGGTTGCGCGTGCGGAGACTGGAGCATATTAATGAGGCCTTCATTCTAAAGTGGGCGAACAGAATTTGGGGCGCAGGAGAGGATTTGTGTTGCAAGATCTTGCGCGAGATTCACAGTGTTAGTGGGGCGCCTCCTTTGGCGGCTGATATGGCGGGAGCCCAGACGCCTTTTTGGAAAGGGGTGCTTGAGGTTTTGTCCAGATTTATATCTCTCTTTACGCCGGTGCTTGGTAATGGTGTTTCTTTCAGGTTTTGGGATGATGATTGGGGGGGGGGGGCTTGAGCTCGCGGTTCTCTCGCCTGTTCGCTTTGGCAGTCGATAAAGATGCTTGTGTCGCCTCTTGCTGGTCGGATGGTAGTTGGGTCCCGGGTTTCTATGCTAATTTTTCTGATCAAAGGCTCGATGATTTTCTGGCATTGCTGGACGCCATCAGGGATGCAGGTCGGCCTTCTGGGGGGAGAGATCATTGGGCCTGGCGGAGGGGCCCGTTCTCGGCGAGGAAGGCGTATGGGGCGATCTGTAGGCCCCCGCCCTCGCGATCGGAGAGTTTGGTGCGTGATTGCGGTTTCTTCTGGGGTCTGAGGCTCCCTGAACGGGTGGGATTCTTCTTGTGGCTTTTTCGTAGACAGAGGCTGATGACGAGGGATCACTGCGCTAGGCTACTTGGCAATATCTCTGATAGGTGTATTTTGTGCGACAATGCTGTGGAGTCCATTGAGCACCTCTTCTTTGCGTGCCCTAAGATCATTGGGGTATGGGAGGAAGCGGCTGTTGACTGGGTTTGCATTTCAGATTTGGCGTCCTTCTGTGGCTCGTTGGTGGCCAACAGACATAGGGAGCGGAGGGCGCTCCTGTGGCCCGTGGCTAGCTTGTGGGCGATTTGGCTGGGCAGAAATGCAGCTCTTTTCTCGGGATAACGTTTTTACAAGGAAAACATCGTTTTGCATTGTGCGCGTTTAGTCGATGATTGGGTTTTGTTGTATACTCCTTTTTGTCATTTCTTTCGATACCTTTGTAAACTACCTGTTTACCTTGTTTTGTTAATAAATTGGGGCGAACACCGCTGAGTGTCTCCCCCTCTTTTGGTCCTAAAAAAATTAATATAGAATAAAAGGTACAACAAAAGAAGCCGAGCCAAAAGAGACCGTACCGTCTAGTATAAACACGATCTCCAGAAGTCATCAACTTGCTACTGTGCTGCAGGCTCCTTGCTTGCCAAAATATGTAAGGAAGAATTCGCGTCAACGAGCATTGGTATACCCATATGTCTTATTTAAAACAAGCAGATATTTAGGTGGTTGTAAAAGAAATAAGTAGAAAGGCTCACGTCTACTTGCATTGTAAAAAGATTTCCAAGTTACTTGTATGTACCCCCTCTAATCTCTTGATATTCCAATATATCCCACGTATAGCATTTTCTTATAATAATTGATGCCAATAAGTAAATGTTGTTTACTTATTAGTGCGATCAGGTTGTGGGTCTGAATACGGAATTAGTGAGGTGATACTTTATTTTACTCTGAATTTATTTATGATGAAAATGATAATATACTAATTGGATTTTCAAATTTATCTATCTTTTCAAGTCTAGTGGATAGTCTGTGGTCTTGATCTTTGTATAACCTCATATTATGACTCTAAGGCGTGAATAATGCCTTATGGTTGAGGTGCCTCTGTAGGCATACAATGTTGTATAATGCATCCTAACTAAGTTCCCAATACATCCACTTAACCTAATTATAATTAACTCTAGCAAACAATATTTATACTTAATTTCCCTCTCTTAGACAAGATCCATACTGCTTCTCTCTGAGTTCAACTGAAACTCCCCCAAATGTAACCCCAGATGATTCAGATGTAGCATCGCTAAGTCTGTTGGCGGAAAAGTAACTAAAACTCAAGCAGTGAGGTATCCTTATAAGAGGCTCTTCCGTCCCGTCCTCTAATTGGAAGTGCGGTCCAATAGAGGGAAAGCTCTACTCCAAAACTTCACCCCGTAGATGGGTGAGAGAGACTCTATGGAAAAGTCACTTTAGAAACGGGCCCGACCGGTAACGGATAAACGGGTAAACGAGCTCGTACGAAAAACTAAAACCGAGGATCCCTCGCCTGGGTGTCCTAAAACAGAGGGGTCAGCGGATTGGTCAAAAGTCGGGATCCCAACGAGACGTAAAAACACTGTGAACTCGCGTAAAAATCGAGAAAAGATTGGGATCCTAGACCCACACACTAAGCAGTCGCTGTCCAAACTGGTCTTCCTATCTCCCGCCCAGTTGAGGGTCACCACACCCTCGCACAGTCAGGTGTAAGGGTCATCGTGACTGGCACTTAAATTTATAAGTCATCATTGACTCTCCATCATACTGACATACTTGATTACATAATCCTTTCTTAATATCTCACGGGTGTATATATAGATCTAGGTATTTATCTCAACCTATCCATAGTGATATAAAATCTTACTAGAGAATCAATTTGTTCGATCTACCACTTTTGTATGTATGAATAAGTCACCCGGGCTCAAGTCATGATTTCTGTTGTTTAACTGCAATACTTTGACTTGATTGGGTCCAAGTCTGGGTATTCTATGATAGATATATTACGAAGTTATTCCATTTAGAATATATGAAATCAAGAATTGAATTTCTCATAAAATTTGCTTGTGCTTTTCAGATCCTTTATACTTCATTTTAGGTGTAAGTTATTGATCTGGTAATATTTGACAGTCAAGTCTATAAAGTGACAACCTATTTGGTTAAAATGCCTCCTTTTTCATGATGTTTATTGGAGAGGCACATCATTGATACCATCGACCATTTATTTCCAACAAATCTCCACCTATTAATGTCAACACTTCATTTGACTCCTTAACAAGCTTACTATCTATATAATTCCGACTATTCCAATTGAATGTAGCTATACAAGAAATAGATATTAGTGTTACACTCCCACATATCTTTCTAGTACTCTATAACCTTCAACAAGAATGTAAAATTCAACATCTTCTGTTCACAGAATTATCTAAAGAATTAAAATTTTCATTGAGAGTTCCCATTTGTCCTCCCTTCACAAGTCTCCTGTAGAGACAAGACATCCCTGACCTCTATATGCACTATTATGCACCTATAGTTATAGTTTCAATGTTCAAGATGAAATGATAAAAAAATAATACTAAATTTTCTGTTAAAAGAAAATGATGAGATTATCAAATGGAACTGAAAATTTAGATAGTCAAATTATAGTAGGATGTTTTCATTAACTTTTGCATACAAATTCGACACTAGGTATAAGGTGATTTAAATTACATAGATGAACATAAGATGATAATTTTTTTGTCTTCCATGTTTATCTTTCTCTAGTTATGCTCTGTTATCATTTAGCTTCCGCATTCTCTATTTTCTGACATGGTATCAGAGCGGGTCGATTCTCGAGGATTTCAAGTTCTTATAAATGTTCGTGATTTGTTTTTGAATTTTTTGTTCTTGGAAATTGTTTGTTCTTAAGATCGCTTTTATCAAGATCATGCTCATGGGATATGTATGATCTGTTCGAGATTTAGGGCTTCATTAGAAACCCTCTGTCGCGACTATCACGAAGCAACGATCTTCAACAGAGCTCCTGCTCCAGAACATCTACTGCGTGATGCTACTATTGCTGGTTCCAACGAAGGAGGAGGTGAATCTTCCTCCCATCTTCATCTAGGCGCGACGGCGGCGCAGATCGCAATCGATAGTGCTTGATGCATGCACCAGAGGCGGCGGGCCATCCAGACCTTATTCATCGCCTCCTTCAACTCCATCCGCGCAAATGGCGCTCCCAGGTCATGGTAGCAGCACGCCCCCCTTTTGGGAAAAGGCGGCGGCGCCGATCATGCATCTTCAAGCCCCATCAAAGGGAGGCGGGTCCCATTTCGATCGCAGGGCAAGCAACCTCAGAGATTTAGATTCCTCGGATATCATGCATGCGGCGCGAGATCGAACCCCTTTTGTAGCGTCTTCAGGCGGAGAAACCGCGACGAGCGGGAGACCTCCCTCCCCTCCTTGCGAGCGACAATGATGCCGCCTCTCCTACTCCATTCCACGATGCCATATCACCCAGGCGGACGATCCATCACCAAGCGGCTCGAGCAAGACCTTTGAGCATCCAGATGCAGAGCAACAAAAGCCCTTTTTAGTGCTCCCCATCCAGGCAGTGATGTCATCTAGGGCGTCTCCTCCTTGCACACGACGGCACAACCCTCCTCTCCAAGCTCCAAGCGGTCGCCATGAGCCCTCCAGATCTCTGGCGGTGTCGCATTCGATGTTCCAGGCGATGCATCCTACAACATACGATGGCGGGTCCAGACAACCCTCCATGCAGCGACATGTGCAACCCCATCTTGGGTAGCCACGGTGGAAAATGAAGAAGACCCCAATCGGCGGGCTCCCTCGTAAGAAGGGTTCCAGTTGGAACCCTAAAAGTGGGCTGCCCATTAAAAACAATTGCTGTAAGCCCATTGTTGGGCCGTATAAAATAACAGAAAGAGAGAGAGAGAGAGAGCGGATGAGAAAGAGAGGCCCAAGTGGGTTTCTTGCTAAAATGGGGGGGGGGTGAGTCTGGGCCCAAGTAGGCTACAACCAACAAAAAAGAGGTTGGGCCGTGTTTGATAAAAAAAGAAAAAAATGTTGCAAAAGCCGTATAAAAAATGATGAAACAGCTTAAAGAATGTTTTGAAAAAAGTGATTTGAAAAGCTGATAAAAAATGTGAAGCGCCTTATGTTAATATATATATATATAAATGACAACCTATTTGGTTTCTTGTTTTCTCCCCATTCTTCATGTCTTCTCCCGACTTTGTCGATATCATTTTCCGACAAGTATGGGTGAAAGGAGAAGTATATGTAGAGTCACAGATCTTCTCCAGATGTCAGATTCCAGACCAGCCAGATTTTCC
Source organism: Ottelia alismoides (assembly GCA_037367405.1). Lineage (NCBI taxonomy): Eukaryota > Viridiplantae > Streptophyta > Magnoliopsida > Alismatales > Hydrocharitaceae > Ottelia > Ottelia alismoides. The sequence continues at coordinate 277,097 of JAZKJV010000678.1, forward strand.
AGACTCTACAGTTCAGTTGTTCAGACTCGACGATTGGTTTCGAGTCATCAGTTTTCAGATGAGCACATGTTTGCCATCTTTCGTCGTGGTCCCCATCATTCTTATTTTTCCCGCCAGAGTTTTCATGTGAGCCATAGGGACTCCAGAGTAGAGGACCATTCCCTATGCCATATTGGCAAGGGTTTTCATGTGGTATCATAGGGACTCCAGTGTAGAGTACCATTCTCTGTGCCAGATGGGAAAGACCCAGTTCTCCGATGAGGAGACTATTTCAGATTCTATTCTCCAGCGACTGTGGACTCCGACGAGGATTGCACTTCCACGACCTTTTCGGTTTGGCCCTTTTCAGAGATGGAGTAGTTGTCCACATGTTGTGGCGGACCAGAGTACTCCGACGAGAAGATTCATTTTCAGTTGTAGTGACTCTGACAGGCGCTGTTCTGAGCACATGCTCTTCGACGAGGAGATTCGGTTGACTCACACACCAGCCCGTTCGTCCTCCTCACATGCACGGCATGAGAAGCAACGTCCTCGGCAGTAGTCGATAGTTGTGCGCGTTGTGTTGATATTGTTCGTAGTGTCCTGTAGCGTGAGTTGAGTTTCTTTCTGTTTGTCCAAGCTGAGCATTGCATGCTCCAGCTTGAGGGGGAGTGTTGGAGTATTTGTTATATGCGTCACATGTATGGGAGATGAGTAAATGGATCTCTGCAGGATCCATTTTCCCCATCCAGTTGTTAGTCCCACATCTACCAGTTTGGAGACGTGGAGACTCAGTGGGGGCTATATATAGACCCCCCCATTTCTGTAGTCAGATGAGAAAGTGTAATGCATAGATCAACCCTTTGAGACGTGCTCTCGTGGTTTCGTCTCGCTCCTTAGGGAGTAGGGTTCCACGTAAAATTCTTTGTGTTCGATGTTTATCTTTCTCTAGTTATGCCATGTTTATCATTTAGCTTCCGCATTCTTTATTTTCTGACAACAACCATGAAATATGGTTCTAGTAGAGATGTGGAACCCTAGAACAAAGATGTTGATGCTGGTGTGATCTTCAGAATGATGGACTGAACTAGGGTTCCAGGAAACCTAGATTTCCCTAGAACATGACGATGTCGATCTACAAAACTTGGACTTGATTGCAGAACATAATAATACAAAATAATACTCTTCAGAATAATCTTCTATAATAATGAAGAATCGGATCATAACAACATTGTGAATTGGGGTTTTAACAAAAACCCTAGAACTGAATCTCGAATCTCAAACATAAATAAGGAACATAAAAATCCTCGAGAATCAAACATGCTCTGATACCTTGTTAGAAATCAACAATGCGGAAGCGTAATATCAGATAAATAGAATAAACATGAAGAACACCGGGATTTTACATGGAACCCTACTCCGTAAGGAGCAGGATTGGGAACACCTCAAAGGACTTGTGTTTTCTATTCACTTTTTTTCATATGAAACAATGGGTGCGAGGCCTCTAATATAGCCCACATTGACTCTCCAAGTCCCACAAATAGTCGATGTAGGGCTAAACCACTGGATGTGGTAATTGGACCCTTGAGGGATTCAATTACCCATCACTACAATGATGCATACTCCAACCATTTCATATTTTTTGGATAACTGGATTACTCAAAATACGTGACAGAAGGTAGCGATACGATAAGGAAATCGGTTTTGCATGCGCTATAACAAGCGGTCTGGATATTGTATCGACACAGATGCGCTTGTGATTTAGAAGGATGTGGAACCCAACAACAAGTCGAAAACTAAAAATCCGTATTTTAGGGATCCAATTCTTCCTCCACCCCGAAATCGACAATTTTGGGTTGTTTCGTTTGAAACACACATGAGTATGGCGTGGACCTCGAGGAGCTCTTTGATATGGCACCTTCAAATCGCTGATTGGATGATGAAGAACTTGGCGTCGACGGAGGTCCGACGAGCTCTCTGACTGAGCTCCGACGATTAGTTCAGATATAATGGCTAAGTGGATCAACCACTTATCTAGGCTTCGGTTCGCGGCTCAAAAGCTATAGACGATCTTATTTTGCGCGTAACTTCCGCATACGATGTTTGTTTCGATGTTCTTAGGCTTGTTGGAAAGGACTTGAAGAGTACTACAAGATAGAGTATTTATTTATCCAATTTTAATACTAGATCGAGTCGGAAATTAAGATTAAGGCAAGCTAGAAGATAGTTGACGGAAAGTTGATCTTCTTAGGCGATCTACTTTCCTCTGCTTCTTCCGAGTCCTATGTGGTAAGAGCTAAGAGTGAGATTAATCCTTTTCCAAGTCCAAAAACAGAAAGTACATTGGACCGTGTGCCCGCATATCCCCATTAGGAAGATTTCTCATAAGTGATAAATGGAGAATTGATCACTGTAGCAAATGGCAATTACAAGGCTTGCATGTGCAAAATCTTGCTAGATAAAGAGGAATGGTGACCTAGAAGAAGGCAAAGATAGAATATTACTCATGCAGATATCATTGCACGTCAAAAGGATTACCTTTTATTCTAGGCTTGTACATATCTCTCCTTCCTCACTCCCTTGTGGCAATCTCATGCCATAACTGTTCTTATCAATTTTGTTTACGCTCTTGGTTTGCGGATACATCTAAAGGTTCGATTTTAATAAAAAAGACTCAAAATCATACCATATAGATATACAAATTGCGTGTGGATGAGCCTCGTGATGATTCATGATTGCGACATGTGGTTAGGGCAACTGTTGGATAGTGACCCGATGCTTCAGAGTCGGTAAAAACCCGATGGCATGATGTCAACGATTAGGGTTCTCCATGTGAAAAGGAGTCCGCGACGGAGGGGTGGTTCGAAGGTTGGGTGCGGTGTGCGAGCTTTAGAAATTCTGTCTATGACCGTTGCTCCGATACCATGTGAAGAAAGAATAATGAGTTGATTTTGAAAGAGGGTCATATGGCTCTCTTATTTAGAGGAGAAATTTTAGAGAAGTACATACTAGAGATAAAAGAAATAGAAAAACATAACAAATAGAAAATACATATATAACTCTCGACAATCTCTAATATTATTAACCTAATAATTAATTAACTAGAGATCACATGCGATCTCATTATTTAAATATTACATAGCTTTCTCCCACTTTTAGTAGGGTTGTCTACATGGATTCTTATTAAATCCATGTTAAATGATCCAACTATATTTTACGTTGGTTGTTTGTCGTCTAATGCAGCCACCCTCCTCAAAAGGAGATTTGAACCATGGTACTTTGGGTGGTAGACGCACTTCTCTTCCTCCTCAAGAGGGGATCACATTATTTAAATAAAAATTACGTTGGATTCAAATGCACACACATAAAATGTGAACCCCTCAGGATCCGGGTACCCGTTTACGACAAAATTCGCAATAATTCATTCACATTGATTGCAGAAGTTGTAGAAAAGCAGGGAAAATTTTTCGCGCGGCTAATTATCCACATGACATTCACATCCACAACATAACCACAAAGTAAAAGAGACAATGACACCAAAATTTTCTTTTCATTAATATTCATATCAAGTTACAACATGTACAAGGATCTTCCATTACAACATATATCCCAAAGTGTGATACAAAAGAGATAGCATTTACATCATCATCTGAACAAAAACTGAGACAAGTAATTCATACCGTCTAGTATAAACTCTGTCTCCAGGAAGCATGTATATACTGAGCGGCTACTGAACTGCAGGCTGTTTGCCTGCCACACACAATAGGAAAGAAGAGGCGTCAGCCATTGCTGGTACCTCCCTAAAAATTATAAAAATAACTTGACATTTAATATGTGCAAAAGCAAGCAAGTAGAAAGGTGGTATAAGTAAAATCTACATCTACTTGCGTAAGTAAAAAGGAGTTTGTTTGTAATGCATTTCTAATGATTTCCCCAGAACCCAACATTTTCCCACATATGACACATTTATTTTGTAGTTGAATATTCATGAGTATAAGAGTATAAACATATATATATATATATCATTTTCTAGCCATCTCAACTTTAGATCATAACCTCTCCAAATATTTACTTCAATTGATTCAGATATAACTCTAGATGATGTAGATATAGATATGGATGATCTAGATGTAGAATCGCCAAGTCTGTTGGCGAAGTAACTCAAGCGGTGAAGAAGCCTACAAATGGCTCTTCCGTCTCGCCCTCTAATTGGAAGCGCGGTCCAATAGAGGGATAGGTCTACTCCCCAACTACGCCACTGAGACGGGTGAGAGACTCCCTAGAAAAGTCGCTCTAGAAAACTGCCCGACTAGTACGGGCGGACGAGCTCGTACGTAAAACTGAAAACCAAGGATCCCCCGCCTGGGTATCCTAATAGACAGGGTCAGCGGAACTGGTCTAAAGTCTGGATCCCAACGAGGGCGTAAAAACACTGCGAGCTCGCGTAAAAACCATGTAAAAGACTGGGATCCTAGACCCGCGCACTTGCCGGCCGCTGCCCAAACTGAGCTTCCTTTCTCCCGCCCAGCTGAGGGTCACCGCGCCCTCGCATAGTCAGGTATGAAAGTTACCATGACCAGCATAAATATTGATTGTCATTAATTCTTATTATCTTCATTTGATCATTGATCCCCAACAATTTCACTTAATCACTGATTTCCATTATTTTCTCTCGTTGGTGTATATAAAACATATAGAATCGAGATCGTTAGATTAAGATCTTGTAGAAGGTATCCAGGAAGGGTTTACCCTGGGGGTTGTTAAGACCTATGTAATGGATATCAAGTGAATGATCAATGTAGTGAGAGAGATTAACGATTTTATTGGGAATATAGTATCATTATATAAAATTCTGATCCCGGTAGTGAATGAGGTCTAAGTAACAAAATAGATAATTAAATTTCCAGTAATTCCTTAAATCTTGAATCCAACCTTAGCAAAGTATATACGGTAACTATATGTATATATATGTGTGTATATATACTTGTCTTTTTATACAAATAACATTTTATTTTCCAACTAACTTATTATACAGATATATACTTTTACACATCAATTTAAAAACCATAGAACTCAATCCTATTCAGATCCACTTTCAGTAATTCAATATTTCAAAGATATAAATTTCAATTCTTTTAAATCTCAATTTCAAACTTAACAGTAACACTGAACTGATTGGTAAAAATCTTAAGGATTTAATACATATAGATAGTTAATAACCTATACAACATGAGATATGTAATTTGTTTGAATATATAATTAGTATTCAATTCTATTATACCACTGAATACACATCTTCTCTACTATATCTAAAGGATTAACAGTTTATTTCTCATTTTTTTAGCAGAACTATATTAGTGTTTGGAACTTGAACAAATTTACGTATGCAGATAGGCACCCCAATTTGGAACATCAACCTAAATATCGACAGTCAACGTGTGCAATTCTAGTACAATAAATGCAGGCAAATCCTCTTCAGAACATAAATCCCAATAACATCACTTGAACCAGAGTTCGGATTTGTTTTTGTTTTGTTTTGTGTGCAATTGACTATCATATTCATACATTTAAAAAGAACATGTCAAAGTCATGCAACTCTAGCATATATAATCTGAAGTGCGAATTTAAAATTTTTATTTTCAGTTGGTGGAAAATTAGAAGTATCCTGTAAATGAATTAGTTTCAAATTCCATAAATGAAGATTTAGGAGTAACAAATTTAATTTATGGAGAAATAGAAGTATCCTGTACTTGAAGCAGTATAAATTTTTATTTAATGAATATGGAGAATTTGAAGTCTAGTACTGAAAAAAATCCTGGATTGGATAAAATCCAGTTTATATATATATATGATAGTATCTATTATTTTAAGAATTTAACAGTAACTTTAAAATTTTAATTTCTGTGATCCATTCAATGGAGATTTGAAATCTGATATCTGAATCAAATAGGTATGTATATACCCAAGATGGTAGTAAAATGGCTTGAGATGATACATGCAAGGCATCAAAAGATGGGATTGAGGGATTGTACCTTGGAATGTCTCAAATTGGAGGAAGAGGAAGTCCCAAACAATTCTTGCATGCACAAGATTTGGACTGCACAACAGCAAGGTTTCAGATTGTAGCACCTACAACTTGCAGGAGGGCTGGAATCTGGGCTTCCAACATGGGCTTCTGCTGCAGATTTTTGAAAGAAAAGAAAGCTGGGAGGTTTTCAGCAGGAAGGAGATGGAGGGAAGGCTGTAGCCGTTGGGGATTTGCCGTGGGATTGAGAGGCAAAGTAAAAATATGATAGGATATGTTGGTGTTATATAATCAAGGGAGGCTTTTGAAAACTTGACAAATGTGAATAGAAGATATCCAAGTGGAAGGAGGGCCACTCACGGCTGGACTGTATTAGAAAAGGTATTTATTTATATATATATATTTACCGAAACAGTAACCACTGTTACCTTTTCAGATTAAATTTTATTTATTTATTTGTTTTAAGATATTTAAAGAAAAATGACCGTATGCGCACATCGAGCCTCCGATTTCGACACGCAATATTTCGATTTGATCGTCTTTCAACGACGATCAAAATGAGTATAATGTTGATATACTTTCGGTTGGGTTTTGAACCCCTGAAATTTTCGGATACGGATTTCGGTTTGAGGTTAAATTTTACGATTTTAAAATATCAAACGGCCTCCGATTGACGAACGGTCGATTCCGTTGGTCTTGTATCGTCGAATCGGATCTAATGACGGTCTCGGTTCGTTTTGCGGTTTCCGAATTTGCGTCGCGGCTTTTCACGGCGCGCGTTACGGTGTGACCGATTTTCGGTCGATTTCGCCCGAACGACTTTTGATTTATGATCAATTGTCGTTTTAGGTTGTTTAGTATTGACCGACAACGCTATTGGGTTCATTGGACCCAAAATCGGACGAGTTCGGGTTTGGGCGGATTTCGGATGTTACAATTATAAAAACCTCAAAGGGAGTCTCGTCCTTGAGACTCGAGTTAAGGCTATTAGGTGTCTTGTTGGAATTTCCTATGTCCATAAAAACCTCAAAGGGTTTTAAACCCATAAAAACCTCAAAGAGAAAACAAACCATACATTTACCATTTATCTAATTACAAAAGCTTGTTTTGATGCTTACATTAGAAAAGCTGCGGGTATCTTGCCCGTATGTCGGCTTCGGTCTCCCATGTTGCCTCTTTGATGCCGTGTCGGTGCCATAAAACCTTGACCAATGAAATCTCCTTGTTGCGAAGCTTCTTCTCAGCGCGGTCAAGTATCTGGACTGGCTTCTCCTCATAAGTCAGGTCCGGCTCTACATCGAGATTCTCGTAACTGATAATGTGTCGAGGGTCGTGGACATACTTCCTCAAGTTGGATATATGGAAGACATCGTGAATAGCAGAAAGATGTGGAGGAAGAGCTACTCGGTAAGCAACCTTCCCCACTTTAGCCAGAATCTCGAACGGTCCAACATATCGCGGCGCTAACTTGCCACGAACCCCGAATCTCTGCACTCCCTTCATGGGAGATACACGGAGAAATACCCAATCTCCAACCTATAGTTTATAGGAATGTCATTAATATGGGGTTAAGTTGAACACATAGATATCATAATTGAGTGGATGAGGAGAAAATAATTAGATTACCTGAAATTCTAAGTCTCTCCTCCGACGGTCTGCATAACTCTTCTGGCGGCTCTGTGCCGTCAGAAGCCTCCGTCTCACAAGATCAACAGCTCTCGCGGTCTCCTCCAGGAGATCTACGGAATAGAGAGCATGATCACCTACCTCACGCCAACTGAGAGGCGTGAGGCATCTCCGCCCGTATAGGGCTTCGAATGGTGCCATGCCAATACTGGAGTGATAGCTGTTGTTGTACGTGAACTCCACTAACGGCAAATGGTCCTTCCAGGACCCTTTCCACTCCAAAGTGCATGCGCGAAGTAGATCCTCAAGCGTCTGAATGGTGCGCTCACTCTGCCCGTCTGTCTGCGGATGATAAGCAGAACTCATCTTCAGCTCTGTCTGTAGTGCTGACATGAACTGATGCCAATAATGAGATGTAAATCTCGAATCCCTGTCAGACACCACCTCTCGTGGTATACCATGCAGTCTGATGATGTTCTGCACATAGAGCTTGGCCAATCTGGATGGAGTGTAAGTCGTGTTGACAAGTATGAAATGGGCTGACTTGGTCAACCTATCAACAACGACCCATATAGAATCATGGCCACATGGTGTCTTCGGCAGACCTGTGACAAAATCCATAGAAATGCTCTCCCACTTCCACTCGGGAAAGGGGAGAGACTGCAGTAATCCTGGTGGTCTCCTGTGCTCGGCCTTGACCATCTGACAGGTCATGCATCTGCTAACATGTAGCGCCACATCGCGCTTCATCCCATCCCACCAGAAATGTCGACGCAGGTCACGGTACATCTTTGTGCTACCTGGATGGATAGATAACCGTGAACTGTGCGCCTCGTCCAAAATGTCTCTGCGAAGCTGCTCGTCATTGGGTACAACGACCCGTCCTGCCTTCCATAAAATAGACTCCATCACAACAAAGTCGTCAAATTCGTCCTTGACGGCGCGCATGTATCTATCATGAATCCAAGGATCGGTCTTCTGGCCTTCTACAAAACGATCCCAAAGACTGCTGTATCGTGGAGGCACGGCAGTAGAAATGGATGCGCTCTCCTGAGGATGCCAATCGGTCAAAGCTGCAAGCGTATCCCACGTGTATAGCCAGTTCGCCGTACCATCAGCATGCGCTCTCCTGCTAAGTGCATCAGCCACCACGTTTCCCTTACCGGGATGGTAAGAGATCGTGCAATCATAATCCTTCAGCAGCTCGAGCCATCTGCGCTGTCTCATGTTCAACTCCTTCTGATCAAAGATGTACTTTAGGCTCTTGTGATCTGTGAAAATCTCGAAGTTCACCCCATATAGATAGTGGCGCCAGATCTTCAAGGCGAAGACAACTGCCGCCAACTCCAAGTCATGTGTGGGGTAGTTCCGCTCGTGCGGTCTCAACTGCCGTGATGCATAAGCAATCACCTGTCCTCTCTGCATCAACACTGCTCCCATACCTTCCCCAGATGCATCTGTGTAGACTGCATAATCCTGAGTGCCTGAAGGAAGAGCAAGAATAGGCGCTGTAGTCAACCTCTCCTTCAGTGTCTGGAAGGCCTGCTCACATGAATCGTTCCAAATGAATGAAACTCCCTTCTGCGTCAATTGTGTCAATGGACGGACGATGCACGAAAATCCGCTGACGAAGCGTCTGTAATAACCTGCTAGTCCGAGAAAGCTTCGAATCTGAGTAACTGTCTTGGGCTGCTCCCAAGACATAACTGCATCTATCTTCGCAGGATCAACTGCAATGCCTGCTCCAGAAATGATGTGCCCCAAAAATGAGACCTGGGATAACCAGAACTCGCTCTTGCTCAACTTGGCATATAGCTTGTGCTCCCGCAATGTATTTAAGACAATCCGTAGATCATTCGCATGATCCCATTCATTCCGTGAATAGATGAGCACATCATCGATGAACACCACTACAAACTTGTCCAAGTATGGACGGAAGATACGGTTCATCATATCCATGAAAGCCGCAGGTGCATTGGTGAGCCCAAACGGCATCACCACAAACTCGTAGTGTCCATAGCGACTCCTGAAGGCTGTCTTCGGAATATCTGACTCGCGAATCCTCAGCTGATGGTAGCCTGAGCGAAGATCGATCTTCGAGAAAATCGAAGATCCCTGGAGTTGATCGAATAAATCATCGATGCGCGGCAAAGGATAACGGTTCTTCACCGTTTTCTTGTTTAGCTGCCTGTAATCGATGCACAGTCTCATGGATCCATCCTTCTTCTTGACAAATAGAACCGGAGCACCCCAAGGTGAAGTGCTCGGTCTCACGAATCCCAAATCAAGTAACTCCTGCAACTGCACCTTCAGCTCCCTCAACTCGGCTGGTGCCATGCGATATGGTGCCATAGAGATCGGCTGTGTATCTGGCAGCAATGTGATCTCGAACTCGATCTCTCTCTTAGGAGGTAGCCCTGGTAGCTCATCAGGAAACACGTCAGGGTATTCTGAGACTACTCGGATGTCCTGTGACATCGGCTCATGGTCAGATACCTCCCGAATAAATGCAAGATATGTATCACAACCCTGATCAACAAGTCGCTGAGCCCGCAGCACTAAAATATACTCCATGGTGGAGTCATGCAAAGTACCCTCAAAAGTGAACTCGGGTAGATCAGAAATCCTGAAGACAACCGTCTTCCTAAAGCAATAAACAAGTGCATGATGAGTGGATAACCAATCCATGCCCAAAATCAAGTCGAACTCATCAAGCTGCAGAAGTAGACAATCTGCGATCATCTCATGACCGCCAATCAGTATGGGCAAGTGCCTGACTATCAGAGATATGACAAATAACTGGCCACCTGGCCCTCGGATGTGATATAGAGACGATAGCGTCTCTGCAACTCTATCTAAAGAAACAAGCAACCTCGAAGCAAGGAAAGAGTGTGTCGCGCCGGAATCGAATAAGACATGGAAAGGTCGGCCCAAGACCGAGACCATACCTTTCACCACGGTAGCCGCTGAACGTGCCTGCTCCTCAGTAACGGCATGTAACTGTCCCTGCCTGGCTGATGCAGCACTAGATCCTGCCACACTCTGTGTCTGTCTCTGCTGCTGTCGCCTAAAATTGGAGTTCCTACCACGGAAACTCCCTGAACGCTGTGTCTGAGGCTGTGACTGTGAAGGCTGTGGTTGAGGCTCGCCAGAAGCATGTGGGCACTGTGCTCGGTAATGTCCCCACTCATGACATCGATAGCATCTGACTGGTCTGGTAGGTGGAGTAGCTGTGCCTGTGCTCCGAGGTGGTCCGGCTGGTGGTCGGTCTACTCGCTGCGACCCAGATGGTCGAGCGGACTCTGTGCCACGTCCGGCGAGTGCTCCTCCTAGAGTAGTCGATAGAGAAGAGCGAACACTGCCTGTGAAGGACGAACCTGTGGGTCGGAATCGTCTGTCTGACCTCTGCTGCTGAAACGGTCGACGTATCGGTCCAAAATATCGCCGCGGTCTAGGTGCTGCTCCAGACGAGCTCCCGAAACGTCTCCCCCTGATGTCCTCGAACTTCTCCGCAGCATCGGTAGCCTCGGAGATAGAAGTGATGTGTAGTCCTGCCAGCTTCTCCTGCACCTCCTCTCGCATGCCGCCAATGAACTTTTCCAGATTCTCCTCTGGAAATGCGCCAGCTGCTCGTGTATGTCGTGACAGCTCTGTGTATCCGATAAAGTAATCCCTGGCTGTCATCTGTCCCTGACGAAGCTCTGCAAACAGTCGGCGCTGGGACTCCTTCCACTTCGCAGAAAAGAAGTGGGCTCTGAACCTAGTCTCGAAATCGTTCCAAGTAGGCTCTCGGCCTAACTCGGACACTACGGCTTCCCACCATCGCTCGGCGAAGTCTGTCAGTGAATACTCTATGAAAGATAGCCACGTGTTTCGTGGCGCATGAATCACCCTGAGCACCTTCATCACTCTCTTCAGCCACTGCTCAGCATCATCTGGTGGACCTGTGCCCTCGAACAAGGGTATGTTGGCCCGCTGATAGGAAGTGAAGACCGACTGGTGCCTGTGAATGGCTGAATATTCGTGTGCATCCTCGCCAGCAAAGTCAACAGGGTCCTGCTCCCTGTCCAAGTCTGCATCCTCCTGAGCTCCATGCTCTGGTATGTCTTCTAGTGCATCATCAGGATGAGGCTGCTCCACCTCAACGGACTGGTGCTGGTCCTGTCGTATTCCATCCTGGGATGGATGGTACGTGAAATCTGACAGGTCCTCAAATCTCATCTCTATGTCCGTCTGCCTGTCAGCAATCTCGGTCTGCTGGGCCAATATCTGCTCCTGCTGGCCTCTCATAGCAGCCTGCTGCTGCTGAAGATCGGTAAGTGCGCTCAGTATGCGTGCCAGCTGATCAGAAGTATCCTGACTTGGTCGAGATGCCATGGCTCTGCAAGAGAACCATAATTAGTAATAAGAATGTCTTAGACAGATATTTATCATAAATGATTTTCTCTTCTTGGGATATAATATGAAAATTAATGAACTTGGTGACATCTGTGGTTATTGAATATGAATGTCATATTTCCCTTCTTGGACTCACGACATGCCGGAAGACTGTCGCTATCCGAGAACTTAATACGATCGGAATTGAAATACTGCGAATGTGCGTATCAGGGTACCACTGCTCTGATACCAAACTGTGAACCCCTCAGGATCCGAGTACCCGTTTACGACAAAATTCGCAATAATTCATTCACATTGATCGCAGAAGTTGTAGAAAAGCAGGGAAAATTTTTCGCGCGGCTAATTATCCACATGACATTCACATCCACAACATAACCACAAAGTAAAAGAGACAATGGCACCAAAATTTTCTTTTCATTAATATTCATATCAAGTTACAACATGTACAAGGATCTTCCATTACAACATATATCCCAAAGTGTGATACAAAAGAGATAACATTTACATCATCATCTGAACAAAAACTGAGACAAGTAATTCATACCGTCTAGTATAAACTCTGTCTCCAGGAAGCATGTATATACTGAACGGCTACTGAACTGCAGGCTGTTTGCCTGCCACACACAATAGGAAAGAAGAGGCGTCAGCCATTGCTGGTACCTCCCTAAAATTTATAAAAATAACTTGTCATTTAATATGTGCAAAAGCAAGCAAGTAGAAAGGTGGTATAAGTAAAATCTACATCTACTTGCGTAAGTAAAAAGGGGTTTGTTTGTAATGCATTTTTAATGATTTCCCCAGAACCCAACATTTTCCCACATATGACACATTTATTTTGTAGTTGAATATTCATGAGTATAAGAGTATAAACATATATATATATATATATATCATTTTCTAGCCATCTCAACTTTAGATCATAACCTCTCCAAATATTTACTTCAATTGATTCAGATATAACTCCAGATGATGTAGATATAGATATGGATGATCTAGATGTAGAATCGCCAAGTCTGTTGGCGAAGTAACTCAAGCGGTGAAGAAGCATACAAATGGCTCTTCCGTCTCGCCCTCTAATTGGAAGCGCGGTCCAATAGAGGGATAGGTCTACTCCCCAACTACGCCACTGAGACGGGTGAGAGAGACTCCCTAGAAAAGTCGCTCTAGAAAACTGCCCGACTAGTACGGGCGGACGAGCTCGTACGTAAAACTGAAAACCAAGGATCCCCCGCCTGGGTATCCTAATAGACAGGGTCAGCGGAACTGGTCTAAAGTCTGGATCCCAACGAGGGCGTAAAAACACTGCGAGCTCGCGTAAAAACCATGTAAAAGACTGGGATCCTAGACCCGCGCACTTGGCGGCCGCTGCCCAAACTGAGCTTCCTTTCTCCCGCCCAGCTGAGGGTCACCGCGCCCTCGCATAGTTAGGTATGAAAGTTACGATGACCAGCATAAATATTGATTGTCATTGATTCTTATTATCTTCATTTGATCATTGATCCCCAACAATTTCACTTAATCACTGATTTCCATTATTTTCTCTCGTTGGTGTATATAAAACATATAGAATCGAGATCGTTAGATTAAGATCTTGTAGAAGGTATCCAGGAAGGGTTTACCCTGGGGGTTGTTAAGACCTATGTAATGGATATCAAGTGAATGATCAATGTAGTGAGAGAGATTAACGATTTTATTGGGAATATAGTATCATTATATAAAATTCTGATCCCGGTAGTGAATGAGGTCTAAGTAACAAAATAGATAATTAAATTTCCAGTAATTCCTTAAATCTTGAATCCAACCTTAGCAAAGTATATACGGTAACTATATGTATATATATGTGTGTATATATACTTGTCTTTTTATACAAATAACATTTTATTTTCCAACTAACTTATTATACAGATATATACTTTTACACATCAATTTAAAAACCATAGAACTCAATCCTATTCAGATCCACTTTCAGTAATTCAATATTTCAAAGATATAAATTTCAATTCTTTTAAATCTCAATTTCAAACTTAACAGTAACAGTGAACTGATTGGTAAAAATCTTAAGGATTTAATACATATAGATAGTTAATAACCTATACAACATGAGATATGTAATTTGTTTGAATATATAATTAGTATTCAATTCTATTATACCACTGAATACACATCTTCTCTACTATATCTAAAGGATTAACAGTTTATTTCTCATTTTTTTAGCAGAACTATATTAGTGTTTGGAACTTGAACAAATTTACGTATGCAGATAGGCACCCCAATTTGGAACATCAACCTAAATATCGACAGTCAGCGTGTGCAATTCTAGTACAATAAATGCAGGCAAATCCTCTTCAGAACATAAATCCCAATAACATCACTTGAACCAGAGTTCGGATTTGTTTTTGTTTTGTTTTGTGTGCAATTGACTATCATATTCATACATTTAAAAAGAACATGTCAAAGTCATGCAACTCTAGCATATATAATCTGAAGTGCGAATTTAAAATTTTTATTTTCAGTTGGTGAAAAATTAGAAGTATCCTGTAAATGAATTAGTTTCAAATTCCATAAATGAAGATTTAGGAGTAACAAATTTAATTTATGGAGAAATAGAAGTATCCTGTACTTGAAGCAGTATAAATTTTTATTTAATGAATATGGAGAATTTGAAGTCTAGTACTGAAAAAAAATCCTGGATTGGATAAAATCCAGTTTATATATATATATATATATGATAGTATCTATTCTTTTAAGAATTTAACAGTAACTTTAAAATTTTAATTTCTGTGATCCATTTAATGGAGATTTGAAATCTGATATCTGAATCAAATAGGTATGTATATACCCAAGATGGTAGTAAAATGGCTTGAGATGATACATGCAAGGCAGCAAAAGATGGGATTGAGGGATTGTACCTTGGAATGTCTCAAATTGGAGGAAGAGGAAGTCCCAAACAATTCTTGCATGCACAAGATTTGGACTGCACAACAGCAAGGTTTCAGATTGTAGCACCTACAACTTGCAGGAGGGCTGGAATCTGGGCTTCCAACATGGGCTTCTGCTGCAGATTTTTGAAAGAAAAAGAAAGCTGGGAGGTTTTCAGCAGGAAGGAGATGGAGGGAAGGCTGTAGCCGTTGGGGATTTGCCGTGGGATTGAGAGGCAAAGTAAAAATATGATAGGATATGTTGGTGTTATATAATCAAGGGAGGCTTTTGAAAACTTGACAAATGTGAATAGAAGATATCCAAGTGGAAGGAGGGCCACTCACGGCTGGACTGTATTAGAAAAGGTATTTATTTATATATATATATATATTTACCGAAACAGTAAGCACTGTTACCTTTTCAGATTAAATTTTATTTATTTATTTGTTTTAAGATATTTAAAGAAAAATGACCGTATGCGCACATCGAGCCTCCGATTTCGACACGCAGTATTTCGATTTGATCGTCTTTCAACGACGATCAAAATGAGTATAATGTTGATATACTTTCGGTTGGGTTTTGAACCCCCGAAATTTTCGGATACGGATTTCGGTTTGAGGTTAAATTTTACGATTTTAAAATATCAAACGGCCTCCGATTGACGAACGGTCGATTCCGTTGGTCTTGTATTGTCGAATCGGATCTAATGACGGTCTCGGTGCGTTTCGCGGTTTCTGAATTTGCGTCGCGGCTTTTCACGGCGCGCGTTACGGTGTGACCGATTTTCGGTCGATTTCGCCCGAACGACTTTTGATTTATGATCAATTGGTCGTTTTAGGTTGTTTAGTATTGACCGACAACGCTATTGGGTTCATTGGACCCAAAATCGGACGAGTTCGGGTTTGGGCGGATTTCGGATGTTACATAAAATTAGCCCTAGCTCAAATAAATCTACCGGCAACAAAATCCTAATCTAAAATTTTAATGGATGGAAAATCATAATTTGATAAAACCCTAATTGGATAAAGTGAAGGGACAAAAGTCTTTAATTTACCTTATTTATGTGTTCCCCGTTGCATCAATAAAAATACCCTACGATGCATTCTAGCTCGACACATCCCATAATAATCTCCTTATAATCTCCTCCAAACGATGGCGGACCCAATCGACATTAGTCTCGATGACATAAAGAATACTGAAATTGCCTTAAGGACCACCTTCAATCGGATTAGTCGGCTTCCTCGTGATATTATTAATCATTGCACTCGATAAGCTTCTGTTCCATCTTCTCAATAATTGGGAACCAAATTGACATACTTGATTGCAATTCAGAGATAAGCCCTGGTTGCAAATCGGCGGCGAACAACATGCAGTGCCCAGCTCTATACCATGACCTTCTGCATTTGATTCTGGAAGATCGAAAGGGACCAGAACCGACTTGTCTATGTTGAGCCTCAAGCCAAAGTGTTCTATAAAAATGTTAAACACCTCGGTCATTCCCTTCTCCTCTTCCTTACCTCCCTCCTAAAAGATGGTGTAAAATAATAATGTAAATCTCCCAAATCGCCCCTAGATTCCTTGAGAGGAGAGGGATCCCGCTTATATGCACTACTCCGTACTTCATCCCCAAGAACATCGTCATATTTCCTTGAGGGTCCTCTCATGCAAGCTGCTCACCTATTCAAAGTGACAACATCTCGAAAATGAAATCCCTAATATTCTTCTAACCTCGGACTCAGCAACAGGAAGGTCCAAACCTCCCTCCGCAAATGTGTCGATTAGGATCCCATTGAGCATCTCAACTGTCGCTGAGCATACTGGACTAAAGGTATCTCCCTTGACCACCTTTGAGAAAGATTGGTCTGCAACCACCCCTGCGCCAACACTCCTCACGGTCTTCTGTGACTCTAATCGCACCTCCCTTGAATCTCCTTCAATCTGATCCTATTACCCTCTGTTGCATAATAAATCTTGACACTGGCTCCATCCTTTACAAGCGAAATTTCAAATCGATGTCGAGCAGACAAAAAACGATGACCATGAGCACCACACTGAAAGCATCACTGCCCTATTAGAAAGTCTCGTTACAATTTTTGGGACATGGCCGCGGATTTGATGAGATATGTGGCTCGATGGGAGGTTCTCGCTTAACCAAGTGGAGGGCTCTAGATGCTTCGGGGGCCTCAGGTGGCATGACGATGGTCTGGAGCGTGGAAAGCTTTAATCTTGTGGGCGATGTGAGCATGGGGAGGCACTCTCTCTCGGTGCTCTTGTATCGTAAGATGAATGGGGTCCGGCTATTGGTGACTAATGTGTATGGGCCACAGACTGGCCAAGCAATGCTTGAGCTAACTGATAACTTGAGATCATGGCCTCAAATTTCATCGAAATTCGGTCGAATTTCTGTCGAATATCGATATCCAGTCGAAATCGAATTTCGACCGAAATGACCGAAATATGGGGGTCCTAATACAAAAAATGACCGAAATGACCGAAATTTCGGTCGAAATTCCACCGAAATTCCATCGAAATTCTGTTTTGGTCGATACTGAAATGGTGACCGAAACCGACATTTAAGGCCTTGCTTGAGATTGCTCCGAGAGAGATACCCTGACGAGGCATGGCTTATTGGGGGGGGGGATTTCAACGTGACGCTGCACCCGGAGGATAGGCCTCGTTTGCGTGTGGGTGTGGATGTAGGTTCGGTGGAGCTGATGCGGTTCTTTACTGATGCAAGCTTTCATATTTTTGATGCTGGTGGGTGCTGCTACACTTGGAGAAACGCTAGGTCGAAGTCGCGCATTGATCGGTTCTTGATATCCCAGGAGGGTGCTGGGCTTTTTCCTTTGGCGAACACGTGGGCTCTGCGCCGAGCTCACTTTGATCACAACCCGATCATTTGCTCCTCCGGGGAGGACGTGAGAACAAGGTCTTTCTTCAGATTTGAACGTTCGTGGTTGTTGGAGGACGGATTTCGCATCATGGTGGTAGATTTTTGGTAGGGCATGCAGCTGGAGGGGTCGACTTCGGCTATTCTGTCTCAGAAGCTCGGTTTGCTACGTAAGCACTCAATTATGTTCAAAAGGTGCACCCGAGAGTAGCGACCGAGTGTGAGGGCGGCGATGCAAGGGGTCATCTCTCGCCTTGATGCAGTAGAGGATATGAGGGAGTTGTCGACTCTTGAAGTTGAAGAGAGGTGCACTTGTTTGAACCAGGTGCGGTTAGAAGATAGAAAGAATGATGTCAAATGGAGACAGAGATAGAGACATAAGTGGTTGAGGGAGGAGAATAACAATACATGTTTTTTCCATTCCATGGCAAATGGCAGAAGGTGCTGGAATTGCATTAGGAGCATTGTGGTTGGAGGGGTGCGGGCGATGAGTGACGCGGATAGCGGTCGACAACTTAGGTTGCATTTCGTTGCATTCTCTAGGAGGGCAAGAGGTGAGGGATGGAGGTGGCGTGAGCAGGGGTGGGGTGTATCTCCGCCCAAGAGGTCGAGGACTTGGTGGTTCCCATTTCAGAGGAAGAGGCTAGGCGGCCCTTTGGCAGCATAATGCAGATGGGGCCCCGGACCCAGATAGTTTCCTGGCGTGTTTCATTTTTTTTTGAAATCTGCAAGGTAGGGGGAAGCACTCGGTGGTGCCCGCCCCATCAAAATATATTTAAAACAGCAAAAAGGTTACAACGCATGGTTATAACACCCCAAAACACAAAACAAAAAAGGATCATTACAACATCCACTATTCTACCAGCCTTCTTGTAAGGCACTCTACATTTTCTTTGTAGAATCTCTGACCCGAGAAAACTAAATCATTTCTGCCATGCCAAATCGCCCACAGAATAGCCATTGGGTAGAGCCGCTCCCTTCTAGATCTCGCCCTATTCTCATACACCGCATTCCAGAAAGCCTGGAACTCATCGGACCGGCACCACGGAATCCCCGCCTCCTGCTTTATCTGCGATATCACAGGGCAAGTAAAAAAAAGGTGTTCCACCGATTCGACAACATTGTCACATATTAAGCACTTGCCACGCACCGATCACGTGTCAATAGCCTCTTGCGCCTAAGGAGCCACAGGAAAATCCCAACACGCTCAGGAAGATTAAGGGCCCACATAGCAGCACAGTCCCTGTTCAGCACCTCCGAGGCTGCCGGCGGCGGTCTGGAGATGGCCCCGTATGCGCCCTTAACCGAGAAACTCCCCTCCTTCCAGAGCCAGTGATCTCTACCCCCAACAGGGGCACCCACCTTCCCCACAGCGTCAAGCAGCGCCAAGAACTCCTCAAAACGCCGTTCTGAGAAGTTAGCGGAGAAAGTAGGCCACCAAGACCCATCAACCCAGCAATCCTCCACCGAACATAGCTTATCATCCGCCAGCGCAAATAACCACGGAAAACGAGAACAAAGTGCTCCCGCCCCCGACCAGTCGTCGCCCCAAAAAGCAAAGGAGTCCCCCTTCCAAGAACCGGCCTGAAGAGATTAATATTACTTACAAACGTCTTCACCACACCCCTCCAGAAAGGCATCATAGCCGCAAAGTTTAGCAATTGCGACTGGGGCGCGCCCCTCACCCCGTAGATGCTCCGAAGCACCAAGCAAACAAGCTCATCACCTGGCGTGTTTCTTCAGGGAGCTCTGGGAGTGTGTGAAGGAGGAGGTGGTCGCAGTCTTGCTAGAGTTCGAGGAGGGCAATCAGGGCTTGGAGCGCCTGAACAAGGTGTTCCTGTTTCTGCTAAGGTGCTACCCAAGCACGAGGGGGTTGCTTGCGTAAAAGATTTTAGACCTATCGCTCTGTCCAATGCGATCTACCTCCTCGTTGCGGAGGTTATGGCGAACCACTTGCGGATTGTCTTGAGGGGCATCATCTCTCTTGAGCAAACAATTTTTGTGCCCGGTAGGCATATATCAGACTCTTGGGTGTTGGCTTTGGAGTTGGTGCTGGATTGGAAGAGGGATAAACCGAAGGGAGTCCTTTGTAAGGTGGATTTTTTAAGGCCTATGATTGTGTTGATTGGCTCTTCCTTTGGCAATCGCTACAAAAGAGAGGTTTCCTTGATAGATTGATTGGTTGGGTGAAGAGGTGCATCATAAGGGCGTAGTGTTCGATTCTTGTGATAGCAGAACAGAGGGGGGATTTTCTAGCCTTGGGGTGTGTGGTAGGGGTATCCACTGACACTGCTTCTTTTTGTGGTCGTGACAGATGCGTTGGCAGTTATGATGAGGCTGGCATCGGTTGGGGGGTTCTGTACGAGTGCATGAGAGGCGACACTTCAATCCTCGTTCTACAGTACGTCGATGACACAATTCTATTCATTGATGGAGACCCGGAGCATGCGAGACATGCCTCATGTATTATGGATATATTTGGGGAGGTCTCGGACTTGAGATTGAGTAGAGATAAGTCCAAGGTCATCCTGTTCGGTGTGACGCATGAGGATGCCCAAGAAGTTTGCCGTATCTTGCACTGTTTGTGGGGATCTCTTCCGACCACATTCTTGGGGCTTCCTTTGGTTGATGGGCGATTGTGGATGGAGGATTGGAAGATTGTAATCGTTGTAATAGTCGGTCGACTAGGCCGATTAGTCGGCCCGACTAGGCGAGTCGGGGGGGGGGGGGTAGCCGACTCGATTAGGCGTACTCAGCCATTAGTCGGTCACCCCGACTAATCGGGCCGACTACTCGGCCGACTTTTACATAGAGGTTTTTTTATTTTTTTAGTTTTACGATTTTTTAAAAGCAAACTTATTCTAATATATTTAATGTTATATTTAAAGACAATTAATTCTTTTATTTCATTTTGATAGTATAGAAAATGTATAAATCAATGTAAATATATAAGAATACGTGTATAAAAATTGATTTATATATTTAAAGTAATCTAAAAAAATCAAAATCGACTAATGGACGACTAATTCCGATTAGTAGTCCGGCTGTCGATTAATCCTTAATCAGTGACCCCATCGATCGAGTACCGACTACCGCTTTCTGCAACCTTGGTGGTAATTGACAAAGTAGAGAGCAAGGTGGTGGGTTGGAAGACAAGAACACTCTCTAAGGGGGGAAAGCTGGTCCTCCTCAAGCATGCTCTTTTCGCTATCCCGATCTTCTTTTCAACGCGATTGATGCCTTGTGGGGGTGCGACAGAGGATGAAGGGGATGTTGAAACGGTTCTTTTGGTTGGACGGGCGGCATGAGTGTAGGGGAATGCTCTTGGTGGGTTGAGAAACAGTGACGATGACGAAAAGGGAGGGTGGCCTTGGGGTTTGCAGTTTGGAGCTCATGAATAAGGCACTACTAGCGAAGTGGGACCTCAGGATCTGGGGGAAATCCGATGACCTGGTTTGCAGGGTGATGCAGAGCATCTTTGGAGTCCATAGTTCGTAGAGTGCTGAGGCATGTAGGCTGTCGTCATCTCTTTGGAGGGGGATTTCTAGTATCTTGCCGAAGTTGGGTGTTCTCGTGAGACCGGTGCTGAGTGATGGGCACTGCTTTGGCTTATGGAAAGATGAATGGCTGGGGTTGGGTCCTCTCAGGGAGAAGTACCTGTGTCTCTTTGCCATCGCGTGTGACATGAATGCTATGGTGCATCAGGTTTGGTTGGCAGGATCTTGGTGCCCAACCTTCGCTTCTGCTTTGTTGGACCAGATGTGCAATGAGATCATGGCCCTCTTGAGTGATCTGGCGGATGTTGACGGCCTCGGTGAGGGCAGACCATTTTGCTTGGAAGGAGGGGAGTTTTTTGGTGAAGAAGGCATATTGGTCTTTCGCCAGGACGCGTGGCACTGTTCAGGTGGAGTCTGTTTGGGACTACAGAATTATTTGGGGTAGCAAGGTTCCTATGCAGATTAAGGTTTTGATGTGGTTGGCGAGGCACATGCTTCAAAGGCACACATGACAAGGTTGTTGGGTACCGGGGAGATCCTATGCGATAGATGCGGCCTTGAGTAGGAGGATTATGAACATCTTTGTTTTTGTTGATGTATGTCGGTTATACGGTTGTGCCCTGGCTTCACTCCGTGGACAGCGCGTCGTACTGGAGTTCACTTAGAGCGGCATGTGGAAGTTACCAGGAGGACACAACTGGTCCTTTTGCCCTACTTTGGGCCATTTGGTGTGCTAGAAATGAGAATCTTTCGAGGGCATCAGTTTCTATGTGAGAGGGTTTTGGGACACTATGTGGAATAGCATGTAATTTTTAATGTCTGTTAATTTCTTCTTGTAATATGTCTGTATTCTGGTTCTAGTTTAATAAAATTGTGGTGGATTTCAATCTTTGAACTACACCCTCGTTCTTCTCAAAAAAAAATTCTGGGACATTCAACCATAAACATGGCAATCTTTTTATTTAGTAAAATGGGAATCGTCTGCGGTGATCCTGGGATATTGCTGTTCTTTTTGGGGATATGTCTTAAGATCTTATTGTATGTTAACATTACAGTAATGCTGTTACATTTGGTCTGAATCTTTTGTCACTGAACATGAAGACTGTTAAGTATTCAAAATGAATCATTTATCGATACTCTGTACATTTTTTTGCTTTGAGTTTGCGGTGGTCCCAGATCCCATCTGGGCTTCACAGAGCTGCTATCATTGCGGTTGGGTTGTTTCTTTTTGGAACTTGAAGGAACTGGCTGAGGATGTTTCTGCTCTTTTAACACTTTTGCTGTCTACTAGGACCTGCAACTGTTTGAATGCTGCACATTGAAGTGCAATTTGAAGTTTAATTGTTTTTAATGTCAGTAAGAAATTGAATTATATCAGTTTCTGCATTCCTTTATTTTATTGTGCGCTTATCCCCAAGCCTCAAGGTCTCCTTTTGTATTTTTTTTCCATGTTTACTGTTTTTTAAATAACGTCTTGTGAATAAAGAAGCTAGTTTTCTAATTTTATAAATGTTGGATAGATTGAACACCCAAAAATGTACTTTTGGTTTCAATTCAGTTGATTGGTGATTTTGGTTCAAAAATGGGAAAAGCAAAAGCTGCTCATTTAACTTCGGTTGGTCTTGTTAATCAGAGATGGTTGCTTTTCAGGAAAAAGAATGCTACTATACTGTAGTACATCAAATTGACAACCTGGTAAAACGACGATAACTTCATATGTTTTTTTCGGAGATTATTGTCTGAAACTACCTCTGTTTTTGTTTTCTTTAAATCATAGAACATTTTTTCTAAAATTAGTACTTATGGAACTATTAGTTGGATTCGTGGCATTGTCATGGCAAGAGCTTGTGGCTTTGATATAGAACAATCTTGAATTTAGTCTTATTAGGTGCTGTACAGATTATCTAATCTGCCTTGTCCACTTTTCATTGGATGTCGACCCTTGGTTTGATCAGGGTATTGTTTTCGGTGAAATGCACCAGACTTCTGTCGATACGATAGTATTCCTCCACTGAGTAGCAATTCACTCCTAGGTGGAGGTCAAAAGAAAACTTTCTATGTGGTTGGTCTTCTTTCCCCGACAACAGTTGGTCGCTCCCACGTCCACGTTTCCTGCACCCTTTACCACCTCAAAATCACTGAAATTCCAAATCCAACTAAGTCGGATGCTTTACAAGACTACTTTAGTTGCCAGACGACTTTTTGTTTTTTTTTTTGACTGGTTAGTCATGAAATAGACATCCATCATATGTAGGTTTATATGGTGTTTATCGTTGCGTTTCCTGATAGTCTCATTGGCATAATTCGTCATTTTTCCTGCATTTCATTGGTCCTTTGAATATTCTATTGGAGCAGTAGGTACCAATTAATTACACTACCTCGATTTTTTTGTCTCAGTGACTGTATTATGGAATTTTGTAGGAACTGGATGCGGGCTTATCTGATTCTCATAAAGCAACCAATAAACACCCTAAACTAGAAATGGTATGTGTATGACATTTAAAGAATGTATCATCTTTAATTTGTTAAATTTTAGCACATGAATTTTTTTTTTGGCATGACCAAAATGGTTTTTTTCTTGCTCTTTTTTCTATGGTGTGTTTTTTTAAATTTATGAGAGCTACAGTTGAATTAGAGCTAGCTCTACATTCCACAATCCCATAATTGGATATCAGCTTGAATTATTTATCACAATTTTCCTATAGTAGTGTTCTGAAATAAATCTCTTTTATAAGTACGTGGGCGCAGTGGATGGTTGATGATTGAAATGAAACTTTGACTATAACAGTTATCGAAAGATGGTGGACACAGTTGTCATGGCCCTGGAGATGGCTATATATCAGAGGACGGGGATCCAAGGGCTGATGTGGAAGGTTAAATTCCCAATGCATGTGATATGGAGTGGAGATTTTGTGGAGTTCATTACGTAGGAGGGGATTCGCAGATACTTAGGTTGCGTGGATGAAGAGATGTGTTGTCATTTTTTCCTTTATAGTAATGGTAGATGATTGCCTTAAAGGACGGATTTCCTACCTCGACATGAGATGCAGTCGGGGTGCCTCTTGGCTACGCTTGTGCTTATTTTGCATACGGGAACACTTTCTATATTTGCTCGACAATTGTCTCAAGTGGTAGTTTTCCATGCTTCTCGACGCCTGGTTTGACCATTTCAATCTTGTAGTATGCTGATGATACTCTTTTTTATGGATAATAGATGTCTCTCGATTTTGACCGACATGTTTGGTAAGGAAAAATCGGGTTTTATTTATTTTGGGTTGAAGGAGGAAGAAGTAAAGGCTTGTGCTCGATTTCTAGGTTTGCTAAAGTGCGATCTCCCACTTATACACACGGTGATGCCTTTGATGGATGGCAAGTTGAGATATTCAGGCTAGGGTCCTGGTCCTTTAATTTAAAAGATGTATATGTGAGAGAATCTACAGCAGTGCCTCTGAGTATGAAGAGCTTCTGTCGAAATCTAATTTGGCGCGATTCTGAACTTCGCCACCATCACCATTGCAGGAGCCAAATAACATCAAACCCATATTTTCATTGATGATCTTAGAGGATGCCCCTTTGTTGATCTTAAACTCAATATCATCATCAGACACTGTCAGCATTCTCATCACCATCCCACACTGCATCGGTTTTACCATTGCCTAATCGATGCTTATTGAACATCCTTCGATCTCACCATCCTCGGCATCCACGCTAAATGCATCAAACCTCTATGTAGCATGCACCGACATGCAAAGATAATCCCTTGCGTCCAGTAATCGTCCTGATGTCCCATCCTCACCGACCCCTCCCTTCATCTTGACAACCACCATAGGTCAATCTCATCCTTTTTACTCCGCATCGATATTGGCAGCTTCCCCCACCCACTTCATCGTGTGTTGATAAGGTGGAAGGCGAGATGATTCTTGGGGGATGATGGGGATTCTAGTGTGGATGCATCGAACATTTGAGAGCCTCATGAGAAAATTATTCGATCCTCTTTGGGCTGGATATTAGGAGTATGGAACTAGTTGCGTGGAGTTTCTAATCGATGGTTGAGGGCTTGGTATACTTCGTGTGTGGAGAATGAATAAGGCATTATCGATGAAGTGGGTGGTTTGCATCTTTTGGAAAAATAATGGCCTTCTATGCATCCTTAATGAGGAAAATCTACAACTCAAGACTTTTTGGTTGGGGTGTAACTAGGGTCGAAAACGGATATAAGATAATACAATCTTATCCTAAGCCCAAGAATGATCCAATATAAATCTGAATAGACGCATAGAATCCATGTAGGTGACCCTACTTAATGTGGGAAAATGCTTTGTTGTTGTATAATCATATCCTTATATATTTTACAATATGAATACAAATGTGGATATAATTCAAGGTTTAGGAAAGCGGTATGCTTATGCGTTACAACAGGTCATTGAATAACGATTAAGCGGTATGCGGGGGCATATGCGGGGTATATGCGATTCTACGCAGTTTTCTATTTTTTATTTAAAATAAATAAATAAATATCTACAAAAGTTACTACAACTAAACTGAATTTATGAATAATTGTGGTCCAACAAAAGATCTAAGAAAAATGATGTTCATGTAGAGCTCAAAATAGTATAACTAAATATCAAAATCATCAAAGATAGTATTACATAATCTAATTATATATATAGAATCAAAATAATACAAGATCTGGATCTTAAGATCCGGATTTGATTACTCAACTGGACCTTAAGCAGGTGCACGGAGCACATATGCGCCCGCACAACCTGCATATGTGGGCCATATATGCGCAAATGGCACATAAAGCGGGGCTTCAGGTAATCGGTGCGCTAAGGAGGCTTCTTAGGCATATGCGGCCGCACGGACCGCTTTCATGAACAGATGATATGAATGACAAACATGGTGATTGAAACAAATCAATTTACGCTTCTAATTCTAATTTCGAGGAGAAGTGTCAATTATTTGGATTTTTTTGTGGTGACATCATGTCATCATGATCATATGATTTATTTACGATGGTTGAACATCTTAATCTAATGTGCTTGAAAAAAATATTGAATGCTAGATTTGAAAAGATATCTAGAAACATGATAGAAATGAATGCCTTAAAAGGAAAATTAAAAATAATCCTCAAGGATGTGTATCGCATTTTCCCTACATTTGATCATTGGAATCTAATCAAACTATTGGATATGTGTTTCACCTCTCACTTTATTTATTCTAAATGGAAATTAAGAAAGTGTCATAACTTCCATGATATAAAACCACCTCACATGTGGTTGTAATTGGCGATCCTTTTGTTAGATGCATCTGAGAGTAGGGAATTCCATTCATCCGCTTGGATAACACATCTGAGTCAACAAACAAGTTGCATTTAAAGAATTTTTTTCCATATTAGATGCTGTTGGGATAAACAAAAGAGTTGTTTATTCCATAAACCCTAGGCTCTCTTATATTGGAGAGTAGCCTATGGGTAAATTACATCAAGAGTCCATAAGAATATAGAAAATAAGAAATAGTACAAATAACATAAGTTATATCTCTGCACTCCCCCTCAAGATGGAGCATAGATATCGATCATGCTCAGCTTGGACGAGCACTTCTGGAAAGGTCCTTTAAATAATGCATTGGTAAAGATATCTGCAGTCTGATCCTCTGAGCTAACATGAGATGTAGAAATAAAATCCTTCTGAATCATATCTCGTATATAGTAACAATCAACCTCAATGTGCTTGGTTCGTTCATGGAATGCTGGATTATTAGCAATAAATATAGCAGCTTGATTGTCACATTCCAGAGCCATACACATCATTTTTGTACTAACCTGGGCCATAGCCCTATATTCAGACTTCGCACTGGATCTGGATACAACAGTCTGCTTCTTGCTTATCCATGAGACAAGAGAGTTTCCAACATATATAGCAAACCCAGTGGTAGACTTCCTATCCTTAGGACATCCTGCATAGTCTGCGTCTACGCAAGCTGAGATATCGATCTCCTTGTCTTTTTTGAACAATAGACCTGCACCTGGAGATGATTTAAGGTACCTGAGTATCATATGTATGGCATCCATATGTACCTGACATGTCTGCTCCATGAATTGGCTCACCCGACTAACAACAAAAGAAATATCGGGTCTGGTAATGGTAACATAAAGAAGTTTTCCCATCAGTTCTCTGTATCTTCTCCTATCCACATCATCGGTGTCATCATCATATAGTTTCATGCTTGGATCCATAGGTGTAGTGGCCGGTCGGCATCCAAGCATTCCTGTTTCACTCAGCAAGTAGGGCTGACTATTGAGTCACGGCTCGATGAGCCAGGCTCGGGCTCGGCTCGATAAGGGCTCGTGAGCCCGGTTCATTTGGCTATTGAGCCGAGCCCGAGCCAGAATTTTGGGCTTGATAACTTAACAAGCCGAGCTTGAACCAAGCCTTGCTCGGCTCGATAACTCAATAAGGGGCTCGATAAGGAATATATATACATATATTATTATATATTTATATATAATACAAACAAAATGAAATTAACCCTTTGCAATTTTCCCTCCACTAACTTTGACCCTCCTACGAGTCACGAGTCGTGACCCAATTCTCAAATCAGTCTCATTCCCGCCCACACATTTGCCCCCCCTTACGCATTAGAAAATTAGTAATTTTTTTATAAACAAATATAATGTTACAATATATATTATAATTAAGAATTTATACATAACTTGGCTAGTGGCCTACTGGTAAGGAACACAGTCTTTGATAGAGCAAGTCTCGAGTCCGAACCCGCACATAACACTTTTCCACCAAAAAGTACCCATTTTCCTTAACGAGCCCGACTTGGGCTCGAGCCCATACCATGCTCAATAAGGAGCTCGGGCTCGATAAGGGGCTCGACTCTAGACTTATCGAGCTCGAGCCAACTCGATAAGGGCTCAAGCTCATCGAGCTCGAGCTCGAGCCAACTCGGCTAGGCTCGATTGAGCCTGAGCTCGAGCCCGAGCCAGGGGCTGGCTCAACTCGTTGGGCTCGATAGCCAGCCCTATCAGTAAGTCAGTGACATATTTCCTTTGTGTCATCACAAGTCCATGTGAATTTCTGACAAACTCCAGTCTCGGAAAATATCTAAGGACTCCAAGGTCCTTGGTGACAAATTCACGACCCAACATTTCTTTAGCCCTCTGAATTCCTTGCACATTGTCACCTGTAATCAGGATATCATCTACATATACCATAATTGCAATCATACCTCTGGATGTTTTTTGTATAAACAGGGAATGATCTGCATTAGAACGTTTATACCCTTGTCTTTTAAACATGTCTGAGAGCTTCTGGAACCGAGCTCTAGGGCTCGGCTTAAGGCCATAGATGGTCTTATGAAGTCTACACACCTTTGAATACTCCCCCTCAACAACAAAACCAGGTGGCTTTGCATGTAGACTTCCTCCTGCAAATCACCATATAAAAATGCATTCTTAACATTTAATTGAAACAATGGCCAATCTCTAATCACTGCAACAGAGAGAAGAATCTGTTAGATGGAATGGCGAGCAACAGGGGAGAACGTGTCAAGACAATCCACCCCATAGGTCTGTGTAAACCCATGGGCAACCAGGCATGCCTTGTATCCGTCAATGCTACCATCTGCATTCTGCTTAACTGTGAACACCCACTTACAACTCACGGTAGACACGCCAGTAGGTATAGGGACACGGCTCTAGGTACCTCTTGACTGAAGAGCAACCATCTCTTCTTCCATAGCTAAACACCATCGACTGTCCTTCAATGCATCTTGGTAATTCCGTGGAATATCCACAACAGAGAGTGCAATAGCAAAACTCCTGAATTCACCAGATAGACAATCAAAAGAAACCGTGGATGCTATAGGATATGACACATAGCTACGCTTCTGTTTCCGAAGAACAATAGGTAGATCCAAATCACTGGCATCCTCATCTGTCCTCTGTAACACAGCCTGCTCAGGTAACTCATTAGATCCATCATTAGAAATTATATTCTCAGAACATACCTCATGCGAGCTAGATGTTGAGCGGTGACCATGAGAAGCATGCCGACGGGTATAGTGGAGTGGCAACGGTGGAACAGGAACTGTAACAGGAGGTGCATGTTATGTAGATAGTGGTGGTGGTGCAGATGTATGTGGAGGTGGTGGTAGTGGTGGCATGTATATGGCTTCGTCAGTGTCCGAGGACACCAACCGATCACCTGTGGGAGAGAAGTACATAACAAATTCAAAAAAGGTAAGATAGGTACTAACTAGATATTTCCTGCGCAATAGATCATAACACCTGCAGCCTTTTTGTGTCCTGGAGTACCCGATGAAAACACACTTGACAGCTCTAGGAGAGAGCTTGTCAATACCTGGAGACAATTGGTGGACAAAGGCAATTGAGCCAAACACACGTGGGGTAAGTGAGAACAATTCCTTTTCAGGAAAAACCAAGGAAAAAGGAATCTTCTCACCTAAGACAGACGGCGACATTCGATTAATGGGATAACATGCCGTTAGGACAGCATCGCCCCAGAAAGAATGGGGAGCACGACTCTGTATGAGAAGCGTCCTGGTGACATCAAGCAAATGACGATGTTTCCTTTCTGCAACTCCATTTTGTTGGGAAGTTTAGGCACCGGATGTTTGGTGGATAATTCCTTGGGTTGAAAAATAATTTGACAGAGTATGAATATAAAATTCGAAGGCATTATCACTTCTCTCAATTTTCACAGATGCAGAAAAGACATTACGAACTTCATTTATGAAATTTATGATAATATTCCCAGCTTCAGATTTATTCTTTAATAAAAAGACCCAAGATAGACGAGAAAAATCATCTACAATGACAATACAAAACCTGTGTCCCTGGTGATTAGGAACACGACTGGGACCCCAAATGTCAACATGAAACAACTTGAACTTGGAGCTACTGCTCCGACTCTGACGACTCGGAAAGGTAGACCGATGATGCTTTCCCAACTGACAAGCCTCACATTGGATGGATGTGTGAGGCGAAACCTGGGGTAAAACATGACACAGTTTCTGAAGCGGTAGATGACGGAAGCGCAGGTGCCACATGAATGGAGAGACATGTCCAGCAGGAAGAGAGGAGATTCCAGCATAAGGAGTCCGACTGAGACGATAATTAGTCCACCCTGCTCATGGCCACACCCTATCACGTTGCCCGTAAGGATGTCCTAAAAAATGAGAGAAGATGGATAAAAAATTGCTCGATAATGTAAATTCTTTGTAAGTTGGCTAATGGATAATAAATTCATAGAAAAATCAGGTGCGTGTAGCACATTCTTTAGGTGCGTAGATGGTGTCAGGCTAATCTCCCATTGACCAGTAATCGGGGAGTACGTCCCATTAGTAACAACTACATTGTTTCCTGGAGGAACCTGTCGGTAGGCTGTAAGTAGACCTCGATCACCACACAGATGATGTGCGACACCAGTCCATAATCCACTCTAAAGTATCAAATCCACTACTGCTAGTGAATGCATAAGTACTACCTGAGGTACTGGTGGATACAGAGGCATCAACATCAGAATGACTCTCAGGGGCTGGCGCTGATGCCACAGGATCTGATGGAGGGATAATACCCCTTAGACGAGCTACAAGATCATCAAATCGCTGATCCAAAGAAGAAGCAGATGGAGGTTCAATCTGTTCAGCTACCCGTACAGAAGCAGGAAATCCATGTTTGGAATAGCATGCGTCCTCGGTATGTCCAGAACGACGGCAGAAAGTGCATGATTGCCGAACACGACTCCCTCTGCCTCAAGGTTTACGACCACGAAACTGATGATGACCCCCACGACCTCGAGTTGCTGCCATAGCTGAGGCGGTCTGATTGGCAGTAGATGAAGGAACAATAATCCGGCTCAGTCTGTGAAAGGCTTCCTCCATTGGAGGAATAGTGGAATCTGCCAAGATCTGAGAACGTGCTGCCTCGTACTATGGATCAAGGGCTGCCGGGAATACACCAACCATAGTGGTATTCCTGTAGGTCTTCTGCTGCTCAGGAATAGTTGTGAGAGGCATGAAGCTATAGAGCTTCTCAAACATTCCACGTAAAGACGTGTATAATGAGTGTAGATGGCATCCATTTTGCGTGATTGTGAAGATGCCATGCTGGAGTTGCAAAATCTTCGTCTCATTCTTTGCCTGTGAATAGGTAGCAGCCAGAATATCCCACATTGCTTTTGCAGTGGGCTGATGGAGAATATCATTAGCAATCTCAATTGCTAATGTTCCTGATAGCCAGACCTTGGCGTATGCATCATCCGCCTCCCATGAGGCGTTAACCCCGGTCTTCTCAGCAGGCTCTTCCTCAGTAAGAATGTGCTGAGGAACATAAACTGCATGCATCCCTCGTTTAAAGTTCGATCTTAATTGATTTGAGATGATGTTATGTCCATTCATCTCTTACCATTTGGATAATCTTACTATATATTATTCCGAGCGGGATATGTACTGTTCATCCATTAATTTATTTCCATCGTTAGTTATGTCGATTTGGTCACAAAGAAAAAATGTGGGTCTATTTTTTGCTGCCACGGGTTATTTTTTGGGCCGTTGATTTGGGAAGACATGCTATAGCCATTGATTCAGGAAGCAATGCTAATGCAAAATGCCACCTCTTGCATTTAGTCCTCGAAGAATGCCACACGCCAATAGTTGTTTTCTTGCAGAACATGTTGTCATCTCCTGCATTTAAGGCCTCGGAGAATGCCACACGTTGATTAAAACTTCCTTGCAGAACACACCGTTTGTTTCGTGCCTCTATTGAAACTCTCAGTTGTCTCTTTCAATCGTTCTGTCACAGTTTTGTCATACTCTTTCACTGCGATCTGCGTAATCTCTCTAGCAGAAGGCTACAAGGATCAGAGGTCTGCTGCAAAAGGTATATGTCAGCTTAACCAAGATATTTACGTTCGGTGCATCCGAGTTCCTTCTGTTTTTCGCATTTCGATTTTTGAGAAATGTTACAGTACCCATTCAATTTGAGGTTGAATTGTTTCCTTTGCATTTGGAGATCACGCGTTCGGTCATTAGTGGCGCCACGAGTTATTTTTTGGGTCGTTGTTTTGGGCATGCAGTTTATGTTTATTACCGGTCGACTTCATCATATTCATGAACTGCATTGCCCACAGTTTATAATTTGATCCGTCCATCTTCACAATAGGCGGAGGACCTCTGAAGGCGCCTGTAGATGGGATATCTGCCTTGCTTTCTGACATGATAATAGAAGACTAGGGTTGTAGACCGGAGATATGATTGTCTACACAGACATTCACGGGTTGGGTTGCATGTGTAGACTCAAGCAACCAAACCCATATGGAAGAAGGTTCGACTAGAACTTATGTAACGACCCCAACACGAGAGGGCCTAGGCAGTGATGGCCTAGGCAATGCGAGAGCCTAGATGATGATGGCTCAACACAGGAGGCCCCGTGCACAGAAGGGGGGCAGTGCACGGAGGTGCGCGCACATGGGTGCCGTCGCACAGGGGTGCCGCCGCACAGGGGAGGCACGCGCGCACAGGGGTGTCACCGCGGAGGCACGCGTACACGGGGTGCTGGCGTACGGAGGAGGCGGAGAGGGAGAAGGGGGGGGGTGCACGTGAAGAAGGTGGCTCGCGGAGGAGGTGACGCGCGGAGGGGGCGATGCGCAAAGGAGGCCTGCTGTGGGATTAGGGTTAGGGTACAGGAGCTCCGGTCTAGGACCGCCGCTCTGATATCATGTTGGGAAAAACAAAAGAGTTGTTTATTCCATAAACCCTAGGCCCTCTTATATAGGAGAGTAGCCTATGGGTAAATTACATCAAGAGTCCATAAGAATATAGAAAATAAGAAACAGTACAAATAACATAAGTTATATCTCTACAGATGCACTGCACACATCCTAGATCTCGTGAAGCAAGATAGTCGTGAATATTCGAAATGCAACCATTTCTATAAAGAGTATCAAATGTTTGCAGAAATCATCTTCTTGCTTGTTTAAATTTGGGCATATTGCAAAAGAACTTGATATTCCTACATCTAAGTATTTGCATATTGCATATTGATTGTCCAGCATGAGGGAATTTCACATTTCTAATTTTGGAACATGCATTGGCATTTAGCCAATATGTTCTTCATGATGCTAGTTACATGTGGCTTTCCACTTATGTTGAGTAGTTGAGGTTGAAAAAATTTGTGAGTTCTCATAGGCGTTAATGGTATCACCTTTTTTTAGGGCAACATACCCAGCAACCCATTATTCTTTATGAGACGTGTAGAGAAAAGCTTTTTGCATTTGCAACTTCTATGTGAATATACTTTCATGAAAATACGACTTCTGCAATGTGAGAGAAAATGAACATGTATTGCGGCGGTTTAGATTTATTGTTTGCAATTGCAATAATCTTAGATGCACGGAATAAAATGATTTTGATTGAATTCATATCTCCTTTTTTTTATATCTTGAGCATGAGGTTGATTATATTTTACAAATAGTTAAAGATGCACTATGTGAATTAGGGAGATTTAGCAATTTTATGTGTAATAGCCTATCTAAGACTTTTATGTTATACCTTCAGAATCTAATAACTTTTGAAGAAGTCAATGTTAGTTGGACGAAATATTTGATATGTTTGTCCGAAATGATGCAAAACAACCTTCAAAATTATACTTTGCTATATACTTAGAGGAAAATCCTAATGTAGGTGAAATGGAGATCCAAGAGCTAGAGTTTGATGTATTCAGTGTGGAGACTGAATTCCACAAAGCTAGTGTTATAACCGAACTGAATATGTGGTCAGTGCGCCTAACGAAGAAGATCTTTCCCTGCAAACATTACTTGTTTCTTGGCCCAAATTTAACCCTTAAGGAGTCGGATGTGATATCCTGACCGTTTGGTTTTTATTTTTTAATTTCCTACTCCTAAATATGTCTAGCAATAGTCACCAATTGCAACCCCTGTGTGAAGTAGATTTAAATCGCACAAGTTAATGATATACCTTCATAATTTTTATACAAGGTCAGTAAAGTAAGCGGTCAAACAAATATATCCAATAGTTTGATTAGGAGTTTAATAATTCTATGTAATAGAAATGCGATCAACAACCCTTAGGCCTGTTTGCAATTTTTCTTATTTGAAGTTACACACCCAAGGATTTTATTTTTTTTATCTTAAATTTAGATATCTTTTGAAATTTTGGATTTTTATGTACAGATATTTTAATAGATACTTATGCACAATTATCTTTCTACAAGTGTCTCCGTTGACCTTTGAATTATATGGTGTTGCCGCAGAAAATCCTAGTGCCTCACCTCAAAATTAAGAGGGTTCATATTGTTTTTCATATCAGGATTTTTGTAATATAGACATACATTTAATAGGTGCCTCTTTATATGACTAGTAGCCCCACTGATGTTTTGTCGAATCCTTTCCGTAACCGTTGCATTTTTTTTTATGATTAATTGCTTCGTTTCATATTCCTTTTCTTTTTTCTTAGCGACTTTAACTATAATATCCTCAAAATAAGTTCACACATTCTTTCAAAAAAATGTTCACAGAAAGGATTTTTTTTGTTCTTTTCCCATTTTCCACAACTTCTTCAACATTAGTTACTTTCAGTTGATCATCTTCAATTTCAGCAAGTTTATTATTACTCTCATTATCATTTGTCACTCCTCTCTAAATTTTGATCAGCGTAATGTTGGGATGAACGTGTAGCAGTTATTTCTAATAAAAAATATTAAGTGAAATAACTAATGAGTTGTTGACAATATTTGAAAACTAACATAAATAAATACTATAAATTACACTTGTTGACGCTTTCCGTGGGTTTATCTTTTGGCCTTTTTTAATGTTAATTGCTAACATCCAATAGATAAAAGAAGTCGTCATGAATTACATATTGATACATAATGAAAATTTCTTTATCACTAATTAATAATTAGTGCAGAAAGTGTCGATAGATTCGAAACAGAATATTAATAGAAGATAAATTTTAAGTAAACCTGTCGGCTAATACTTGCAAAGGTTCTTATCTTATCATAATTTGAAAACTGATCGAACAATGTGCATGTTCATTAAATTGAAATCATAACATTCTTTTAGGATGACTGTATTATAAGGTCCAATGAGTTCTCATATTGCAATAAAATCTTATATATATGTGGTAGCGAATTGAATTGTTTACTATATTTATTTTTTCGACAACAATAAGTTTTCGGGTTTGTGTTTAATCATTTGATGGTTACATATATTTTACTTCAAGGAGGGGAAGGTAAGGGGAATTTGAAAGCTGACTAAGCTAAGATTCTTCTTGGCAAATATGTAAGTGCATACCTTGCAGTTTCTCTACCCTTTCATTGATCTTATTCTCCATGTTCTTATCATTGCAAGAGTAAATGTGCAATCTATACTTAAGAATGTTTACAATATCTGAGTGCTTTACTAAGAAGATATTAAATCCAAAGCGACAATGGTATTGATCCTTGTAAAGTTTAATTGCAAAACTTCATCTTCTGAGCGAACAGGCGAACATGTAACTTACTGTGGGGTTTTGTGGTTGCGACTGATATAGTCTCCAGCTTGGTGAGTAGTAAGTGAAAAGGCTCATGTAAAAAGTGGAATTCACCAAGACCTATGACACCCTGAATAGGTCCTTCCTGCGGAGCATGTTGAGAAGGGACTTACCCACGTTGTGGCTTTCTTGGATGAAGAGGTGTGTTACAATTGTGATCTTTTTTGTGCTGGTGAATGGATGATCAGTAGATGAGTGGGTACAACCTAGTAGGGATGAGAGGCAGGGCACCCACCTACGACCAAATATCTTCATGTTTCTAAATATGTAGGCAGGGATACTATTGATGTAATTGTGATTCGGGAAGCAAAGTAATAAATAAATAAATAAATTGAATTAAATAAAAATAATGGCAATTGACGAGATATGATTCTCGAGATCCGCATATAATGTGGTGAAAACGGACCTGCTGTTAAAGAAATCAAAATAGTTAGTAAAATAAGATCTAAATCTATCTACTATATAACGACAATGATTAGATGTCCTATAGAACATATGGTATTTTGGGTCAATAATGCAGTCAATTCATCTCCTAGTAAGTTAGATGACTACTAAGTAACATGATGTTGGCAGCATGGAGGTTTTCCAATCGTAGTGTGAAGTTAGTCAAGGTTGCCCATTAGCACCATATTTTTTGTCTTGGTCGCGAATGTACTTGCATGTTTGATGGATAAGATGGTTCTCCAAGGTGTCCCTTGTAGGGATTTCTATTCACATCCTACAATATGCCGATGACTCTATCTTCTTCATTGAGGGGAGACAAAGAAGTTATTAGGGATGAGGCACACCATGCATGACAACAATAATAGTTGAGGGATGTAGGTGCCTTGTCAACGATTAGTTTGGTGGAGATCGATAAAGGGAAGGAGATTCCCTTCGCGAGGTAACTCTTGTGTCTCGAGTTGTATCTTCCCCTCCTGAAGGAGGTTTATTTATAGGGTGTGATTAGCCCCTTGCCTCCCACACTCGAGTTGCGCGAGTCTTGCGTGAGACTCGACCCTTGTGCAATCGTCGGCTTGCGCAACTGTTGACGGTGGTTTGAACGCAAGGTCACACTTTTACATATTCAAACAATAGTCAAGTAGGACTGACGACCATCAACTATTGCTATAAGGGGTCAACCTCCTTGTCAACTATGGGAATGGATGCTGTGCTTGACATATCAACAAGAGCAAGTCGACAATGGTCTCTTTTGGGCTTCAGACACCGTTGCTACAAACTGTGGCATGGAGCTAGGAACAGTGTGTGGTTCCCTCCCAATTCGCTCTTTAGGATTGCCTTTGAATTGTAGACGGTGTCCAACTAACTCGGATTATTGAAAAGATGAGACGAGATTTGCTAGTTGGAAGGCGCCCCTACTATCATGAGGTTGTTGCCTTTCATTAAAGAAGATTTTTCCTGGTGTAGATTCGACAAGAATGCTTCGACGCATACACCTAGTGGATTGGGATATTATTATACTTCCCATGGATGAGGGAGGTCTTGGACCCTTGTCTGGAGACTATGAATAGAGCTTTATTGCTAAAATATATTGGGTTGATGGTGAAGACTCGTGTTTATTAGGTAAAAAGGGGTGT
Source organism: Ottelia alismoides (assembly GCA_037367405.1). Lineage (NCBI taxonomy): Eukaryota > Viridiplantae > Streptophyta > Magnoliopsida > Alismatales > Hydrocharitaceae > Ottelia > Ottelia alismoides. The sequence goes on from JAZKJV010000678.1 coordinate 314,591, forward strand.
GACATCAAGGAGACGCCCAATCGTAAATTTCTATATATTTATAAGAACATAAGAAAAATTACAAAGACCAAAATTTGCATACTATATTACATTTTCCATGTTCATTCTCTCAGCGCGGAATGTAGATCCATTCCGCGCAAGCCATATGGACCTTAAAATTGCCGCCACCCAAACCTTGGAAGGGCTACTCCTATTTCCCAAATCATGGAGTGACTCTCGAAAGGTACCTCAATCCAAGGCCTTAAGGGCTCGTTTGGATTGTGGGTCGGGGTGGGTTGGGGTATCCCAAGTTTGAGACGGGGTTAGGGGAGGATAACCCTATTGCAATAGTAGGTGTTTGGATAGAGGGTGGGATGGATTGGGGTGGATGTGGTATAATTTGATGTGATGGATAAATGTCCTCTTTGTCATTAGGATGATAATATTAAAAAACGTTGGCCATATTTCACTATAGTACCCGTTCTATACTCGAATTATTTCCTGTAATTTACTTGTAAACCCCCAACAACGAACGAGTTATTTTGTATCATAGAATTCCAAGCAATTTCCTCTAATGCCCCCGCAACATTTCAATAGCACACGCTTTATAATGGGAAACTTTCTTTTCAGTTAACCATAAAGCCCCACGTTTAAGAACATGTTTTCCGGTAACATATAATTCCAGGCAATTTCCCCCTTATGCCCCCGCATTATACGGCAATTATTTTAAAACCCGTCTTTAATGCGAGATCGTTATCGTCTGAAATAATCAGGGGTCAGGTACGCAGAATTACAAATGCTGTGACAAACCTTCGTAACCATCTATTAGAAAGCAAGAGTGATGGAAATTGCATAACGAAATTCAGTTGTACCTTACAGACCGTAGCAGACGCTAGTTCCTTACCCATGCAAACAAGATTGGAATTGGTAAAGTAGAGTAGTAACGAAATACAGATGAAGTCACACCACGTGCTTGTCAATCATTGCATCGTCAACCACCTCTAGTCCTGCACCTCGTAGTTGGATAGTCAGGGTGTCCACCATATCCCGAAGCGTAGCTCTCGAGCCTCCAGCATCATCTAACTCGGCGTACAGAGTAGTCAATTCGCTTTCCTTGTCGCTTAAGTCTTTGTGCGCGATTTCCAGTTTTTGACGGAGTTCTCGATTTTCCCTTTCCATTTTCCATAAACGATATGCAAAAAAGAAATACTCGTCTGCCATATTCTCGTCTGTCCTGGGAGCACGTGTGTGAGGAACACGATGATCACAACGTCCTGAAGAACAAACATAGAATAGGCGTCGAAGCGGGTTTTCTTGTCCATCTTCGTAGCGCAGAACCAAAGGTGTCCCACAACGACATCGGTCATTTGGATGCATTGCTGTTAAACTACGAAATTAACAAGAACTTTCCATTAACATGACTGAACATGAAACTGCAATATTAACATAACGACAAAAACATTAATGCAGCAAGAATAGATATCGTAACACAAAGAAAGGAAAGCTACGACTGCCTCCTTCTTCTGTTATTCCACATTGCGTGCGCGATCCTGTCTCGCAGGACCTCCCCCCGACGGATATCATCACGAAGTATGGCGACGCTCCGATTTTGCTCCTCGTCAACCTCCTCGGGCAGGTTGTCCTCCTCTTCGTTGTCAGATAGCGAATCACCGTCGTTGACTCTGATAAAATTGTGAATAATGCAAGTTGCCCTTACAACATCCCGTTGTATGTCGAACGAGTACGATGGCATATCACGCAGGCAGTGGAACCTATTCTTCCACACACCGAAAGTCCGCTCCACCACATTGCGCAAACATGCGTGCCAGTGATTGAACATGTCCTTATGATTTTCGTACTGACAGCCACGGGCCCGCCAAGCTGGGAGATGATATAGGGCGCCTCTGTACGGTGCGATGAACGTGTCTGTGTTTGAGTATCCACAGTCCACCAAATACTTGCAACCCTCTGGGACGACCAACGACCCACTCTCAATAGAATGTCGAAGCACGGTCATATCCGCGCAAGAACCTTCCCACCCAGTGATGACATAAGTGAAACATTGGTTAAAGTCAACCGCTGCCATAACATTTTGGGCTGGGAAAAGCTTCCTGCAACGGTAAGCTCCTTCCTCCTCGTGCTTTACATGAGCTGGGATGTATGTCCCATCGATAGCTCCTATAACTCCCTGAGGAAACGATTTAAATTTAGCATCAAATGGGAAAACTTTGAGTAATGTTTTGCTTACATTAAAGTAGCGCTTACTTTGAAGTATGGATATAAACGTGGGTTCGAAGTGATGACATCTGGTGTGACTGGTGGGGCTAGTCGAATATACTCTTGCTCAAGTGAGATGACTTTCGAGAGTACCCTTTTAATATGGCGGGATATGGTCTCCGCGCTATGTTGGAAAGCTTCCTGGATGATTCTATTTGAATGCACATTCGTGAACGCGTATAGGAAAATACACACTTGCTCCATGACGTCCATGTACCTGGTATGGGTTAATCCATGATCACTGAGCACACGAACGAACCGTCTGAGCATGGGAGGTCGCATGCGGAAGTTTTGGAAAGCCCTGTCGTCATGGCCCGCAAGCATCTCCTCCACCCAGGCGCGTCCGCTGAGAGGCCGTGTATGAAGGGGTCTAGGCACTCGTCTGGTGGAGGACTCATTCTCCATCTGCTCCACTGCCACCACCGCCGCTACCCCAATGCAGGCTATTACCGCTTGCTCCATGATGTCATCGAACGGATTGTACCTACGCAACACCATCGGTGACCGCAAAATCCCTACAATGACGGATATCTATGGTAACGTCGATGTTCTTGAGTGTCAATAAATTTCACGACAATTTCATACAACGTGAATTAGGTACTAAGATGAGCGCTTCCATTCCTATGTTAATGCTAGGTACAATCCAACGCAACCACACGGCAGATTGAACATGTATGCCCTGCAAACCGAATTCAGTCCCTGCAAACAATTGAGTACTCGATATAGTAGTCTTCATATACAACCACACGGCAGAATGGATATGTATCATGTTGTATATTCCCTGCAATAAAAATTGTTACATTTATTCACCAGCACCTGTGGACATAGTACCATTACTTTTATTCGTCAACACCTGTGCGTTTTTTTCCTGCATAAGACACCATTAATTTTATTGCGCATCACCTGCGGATATATAACCTGCATAAAAGAACATTAACTTTATTCGTCAACACTTGCGGATATAGTACCTGCCAAAATGACAATTACCTCGTCTAAATCTGCTACCAGATACCTGCGGATATAAGTTGCTGCCTTAATACTTGCGTAAACAAAGTACGCCACATATTCCTAATACAGCTTTGCTTTCGTCGCATCGCTGTTGTTCACTATTTAAAGTGCTACTACAAGAACATAATTAAAGACTGCTTACGAATTAAAAGCGTAGAGTTCGAAATTATTAAAAGTAAAAACATGCGATGATGATGTCCGTCAACGACCAATGGTCTTCTCAACCCATTCGTTCAGCTTCACGGGGTCCCCTTTCATGTGGTAGAAGACATGTCTACCAGTCAGCGTAGCTAGCGTCTCTGCGACCATTCGGAACTGTTCCATGTCAAGGTCAGGTCTGAAGGCGCTGACCTCCCTACATGCTTCCCTCGCTAGCTCATCAGGATCGGGTCTCTCCTCCGCAAATTTCTTGGGGAGGGTTGACAGGAACTTCTCAATCAACTCTTGCCCTGTTTCAGACATCCCCCCTCCGCCCTTGCTCTTCTTGGAACTTCCTGCTCGATTCCCAGTTGACCTCTTCCTAGAGAAAGGGGTGGGAGTGACATCCTCGCTGACCTCGTCATCTATCGGTAATGTGGCCTACACTCATCCAGATCTTCGTCGACCCGTTGCCTTGATGATTGCCGCGAACTAGAGGGCCCCATTGGTTGCTTGTCCCTTGCCGGTCGTGACGAGTTCGCATGCACTCCAGTGGCGATGTCTTTCGACAGAAACCTCTGTATGTCGCCGAAGTACAAGAAAGGCTTGTTCCGATACTTGCAATATCGATCTGCAAGCTGTTTAGGTCGGACATAAATATTCCATGTTATGATCATTATCGAAATATGAAGTGAGAAATATTACCTCACACCACGCGTCATCTGAAGGTGGAATAGGCCTGTTATATATGGTATCCCAGCCCCAACCAGACTTGTTGCGAAGATATAGATATGAAGCGTAGTCCTTCTTCATGTTCTTCCAGCGATGCTGTATTTGCACCTTCGTGTAGCACAATCCGGTTTGTTCGTTGAATCTTCGAACTATGGAGTGCCAACCAGGAAGTGTGAACGTGCTCCCCGCCCATGAGGACTCGTGCTCTAGCATGGCATCAACGAAAATCCTGTCGAGCGCGGAATTCCAATGCGCAATTTGGGATGACCCAACCGGGGGTGCCTGTGACTGTCCATCCATCCCTCTCTTTCTACGAACCCTCAACGCATACATAAATATACATTTAATTTGATAACTATAAAAAATACCATGTCGAATGCTTATTCATAAAAGCAAATAACAGACTAGTGTTTGTGGGAATGCTGAAAAGATTGATTACACCGTATAGTTCCAAGCTTTTCCCTTTCCCTCGTATGTTCATTTGATACAGAGCACGTATCTAAACATATGACAGAGCACGTATTTTTAAATATTAGCAATTGTTTATGCTACTATGGAGACATATTCCTAAATCTACTATTTCTAAGCTGCAACATAATTAGTAGTAGCTATTCCTCCTTAGCAGTTATGCAATGGGAAGTGCTGATGCCACTATGCAAAGTCTCTATTCCACTATGCAAGTGTTTCTGCTAGTATGCAAGTGGTTAATATCTTTTTATGCTATTATGCAAGAGTTTACCCAAGTGGTTATGCTAGCGTTTTATCAACTCCCTTATCACCCAGTAATTCCTTGGATTAGTGGGCGGTTGAATTTAATGAATACATGGTTATTACAGTAACATACTAAGTCAAAGTGACTGATGCGTGCTTTAGTAGTGGAAAAAAAAGCCAATCCCCATCTGTTGTCTAGGCTATTTCTAATCAATTAGCTATGCTAGCAGACATATGTTCATCATATTTTCCTTATCAATTAGCTATGCTAGCAGACATATGTTCCTTATCAATTAGCTATGCTAGCAGACATATGTTCATCATATTTTCTTCCTCCTTGTCACCCATTAATTCCCTGCTACTATGCAATTGCAAGGTTGAATTTCCTGATTACTTTATTATTCCTTTTTCCAGTAACGTACTAATAAGTAAAAGTGAACGATGTTTGCCTGCTTTAGTAGTGGCAGAAAATTCAATCCGCAGAGCCCCAACCTTGACAACTCGGTCAAGTTATCCCTCATCCATATTTGACTTAATTTCACAGTGAAGGGGAACCAAACCAATAGCTACACATATTCTTCCTATCACACTGTTTAAGCAAGTGTTTTCAGAGGGTTACTCATATCAATTAGCTATGCTAGCAGACATATGATAAGTGTTTTCGGAGGGTTACTCATATCAATTAGCTATGCTATCAAACTGTTTAAGCAAGTGCTTTCAGAGTGTTTAAATAAGTCAATGTGATTCTTCCTTATCGGTTAGCTATGCTATCCCTCATCCATATTTGACATTAATTTCACAGTGAAGGGGAACCAAACCAATAGCTAGACATATTCTTCCTATCACACTGTTTAAGCAAGTGTTTTCAGAGGGTTACTCATATTTTTCATCCTATATTTTATAGTGTTGATCATAGTGTTGACGCAGGTGTTAGACATATTGCCAATGCTTGGTTTTTTGCTAGTGTTTTTGCAAGTGCTTATCATTTGCTTATGCTAGTGTTCATAGTGGTTTTCAAATGTTCCTCCTCTTATATTATCTATGCTATTTCTATTTCTGCTATTTCGAATGTGCTTCCTCCTTATCTGTTATCTATGCTATTTCTAATATGACTCCTCCTTATCAATTACCTATGCTAGCAGACATATGTTCATCAAATGCAAGTGTTTATGCTAGTGTTTTTGCTACTATGCAAGTGTTTATCACCTATTAATTTTATTTTCTTCGTCCTTATCACCCATTAAAGCCCTGCTACTATGCAATTGAAAGGCTGAATTAACTGATTACTTCATTATTCCAGTAAGTAAAAGTGAAAGATGTCTGCCTGCTTTACAACTTGGTCGAGTTATCCCTTATACCTATATGACATTGATTTCACAGTGAAGGGGATCCAAAACATCAGGTATTTGACATGAAGCACTATCAAATTCCAGGGAAGGGTAACCAAAATAATATCATTTTGACCTTGGTACACAGATTCGAAGCCATGACACCTTGGTCGAATTACCACTAACCACCAACGATATCTGACGTCGATTTCAGAGTGAAGGTGGTGTGTCAACTTAACTGGTGCATATGTGATATTAATTTAACATGGGAGTTCATATATTAATCCATATAACCGAATATATCCCAACGTAGATCAAGCACAAGGAAAGCAAGCAAAGGCAGCATATATACCCCCAAATTAGAAGCCGAAGTACGCCAATCCATTACAGCATTGCCCCATGGTTGGGTTTAAAATTAACATGTGTATTTATACAAGAAGGGTCGACATTCGATCAGGGAAACATTGACCCAACTGAAAACAACAACAATGGAGGGAAGAGGGCGAAATCAAGCACGGGAGGCTTCGATGGTACCTTCTTAGCAGCAGTTCGAAGCCGCGACGAAGCTCCTCAAACTCGGCCTCTCGGACAGGGACCTTGGCCAACGATAGGGCATGCAAGGAGAGAACGACTGTGAACACCAATTTAAATGGGTAGATGTGGTCGACTGGTGCCTGAGGCCGCCTTCCTCCACGCAAGGGCATGGGGGAGCGGGCCGGTGCCGTCGACTCACACGACGGGGCCTGCTCCTCCATCCCTTCCGCCACTGTGGCTTGATGTGGTCGCACTGGAGGAGATATGAACGCCCCGAGGTTCCCTGTGCACCGTGTTGTCGACCTCCGCCTCTGCGATTGATGAGGCGAGCAGCACATGGGAGGAGACTGTACCTGAGGCTCGACGGGAGAAACAGGGGCATGTCGGTGTTGAATCTTGCCGTTGCGTGGAAGACGACACACTCGCCTTCCAAAAGTGAATAACTTTATTGGTTCCTGCTCCTGTCAGACATGTCAGGGGACTCTTCATGACAATCGCGGGCGGAAATTGGGGTTACTTTTCAAACCTCCCCTCGCACGAGAGATCGTGGGGTGCCCCTGATCCCAAACGCGGGTCGAACACCGGGGTATCCTGCAAACCCGGGTTCGAACCCGCAATCCAAACGATCCCTAAATGTCAGTTTCGGTCACCATTTCGGTGACCTACCGAAACAGAATTTCGGTCGAATTTCGGTCGAAATTTGATCGAAATTTTGGTCATTTCTTGTACTACCCCATATTTCGATCATTTCAGCCATTTCAGTCGAATTTTGATTTCGACTGGATATCGATATTCGAAAGAAATTCGATCGGATTTTTGTTATATTTGAGGCCATGCCTCAATCAGAATAAGACACTGACTCAACTTGCACCCGAAGAAAAGGTGTCAAACATCCTCCTCAGTTGCAAGACAATGCTAGCATATGTCATCAGTTACTGGGAAAACATGGTTATTCGAGCGGTTGTCAACAAGCAATTCCTTCTCATCAATTATACAGTTTTGAACTCGCAATGGACCTTCCACCTTTATATGTCAGTAAAAAGATCAGAGGCAATCATTGGATCAAAGACCGTCGTCAAGTAGAAAGTGATGTAAGCCTTTTGAACCTTGAAATGTCCATCAACCCATATCAAATGATCCATAATGTCTCCTAAGCTCTCGCATACTAGTAGCGCCCATGACAGTGAAGACTTATGTTGCAGACTTATTCTCATAATTTACAGCATTCATTCCCAGTTATCTCTGGTCATCGCCCACTTCTTTCTACCTCTATCATATGGAAGGGCACTTGCACCTTAATGCCCCATTTTCCTTTGACCTTCCACCCACAAATTAATACTCATTGGTGTCAGAGTCTTAGGTAGATAGAACATGGATGCCCACCTTCCTTTTCGATTTCTCTTATCAATCTTTTTAGGAATTCCTATAGCTTTTGAAAGCCATCTGAAATGAGGAAGGAATGAACACGGGGTTGGTTGCCAAGTGGGTTGTGGTGAAGCTCTAACGATCTTGTATGTTGTTTATTGAGGAGGATTTATGGGATCAATGGGTCATTGGTGACCGGTCCCATCCATTCATTATCATCTCTTTGGCAAGGGATTATTAAAATATTTTCGGCTATCTCAGAAGTTCAGCCAGTTTTGGGCAATGGGAATGATTTCAGCTTTATGTTGGACTTGTAGTGGTGCCTTTGGAGACTGCTATCCTCGATTGTTTGTCTTGGCAAAGGATTGATGTATTTCTGTTCAACAGGCTTGGATGCATGGGACGTGGTCACTTTCATTTGTTGTTGGGAAAATAAGAGAACTTGTTTATTCCATCCGCCCTAGACTCTATTATATAGGAGAGTAGCCTATGGGTAAAATACATAAAGAGTCCAACAGAAAATAAAAATATAAGAAAAGTACAGAAGTGAATAATCTATCTCTACACTCCCCCTCTAGGTGGAGCATAGATATCAATCATGCTCAGCTTGGATGACCACTTCTGGGAAGGCCCTCGAAGTAACGCCTTGGTAAAAATGTCTGCAGTATGATTCTCTGAGCTAACATGGGATGTAACAATAAACCCCTTCTGAATCATGTCACGGTAAAGTGACAGTTGACCTCAATGTGCTTGGCCCGCTCGTGGAATGCTGGATTATCTGCAATGAATAGAGCCACCTGATTGTCACATTCTAGAGCCATAGGAAGAGGAACCTCTATATGTAGATCTGTGAGCACAGCCTTTACCCACATCATTTCAGTACTGACCTGAGCCATAGCTCTATATTCAGACTCTGCACTGGACCTTGCTACAACTGTATGCTTCTTGCTTCTCCATGAGACTAGAGAATCTCCAATATACACAACAAACCCAGTTGTAGACTTTTTGTCCTTGGGGCACCCTGCGTAGTCTGCATCTGCACAATCTGATATAGCAATCTCCTTGCCTTTCTTAAACAATAGACCCGCACCTGGAGATGACTTAACATACCCGAGTATCATGTGTATAACATGCATGTGTGCCTGACGTGGTTGCTCCATAAACTGGCTCACTCGACTTACAACAAAGGAGATATCAGGCCTGGTAATAGTAACGTAGAGAAGTTTGCCCACCAGTTCTCTGTATCTTCTCCTATCCACCTCATCACTGTCATCATCATATAGTCTCATACTGGGATCCATAGGTGTAGTTGCAGGTCGGCAACCAAACATTCCTGTTTCACTCAACAGAGCAGTGACATATTTCTTCTGGGTCATTACCAACCCATGAGGATTTCTAGCAAACTCCAGCCCCAGAAAATATCTCAGAACCCCAAGGTCCTTGGTAACGAACTCACGGCCCATCATTTCTTTTGCCTCCTGGATTCCATGTTCATCATCACCTGTAATCAAAATGTCATCTACATACACCATAATAGCAATAATACCTTTAGGTGTCTTCTGTAGAAACAAAGAATGATCATCATTTGACCGTCTGTATCCCTGTTTCTCAAACATGTCTGAGAGCTTCTGGAACCATGCTCTGGGGCTCTGCTTAAGGCCATAGATAGCCTTATGAAGTCTGCATACCGTAGGACTCTCCCCTTCAACAGCAAACCCAGGTGGCTGTTGCATGTAAACTTCCTCCTGTAAATCACCGTATAGGAACGCATTCTTCACATCTAACTGATACATCGGCCAATCACGAGAAACACCAACAGAGAGGAGAATCCGTAGGGTGGAATGGCGAGCAACATGTGAGAATGTATCAAGATAATCCACCCCATATGTCTGTGTAAAGCCACGAGCTACAAGGCGAGCTTTGTATCTGTCAATGCTGCCGTCTGCATTCTGCTTAACTGTAAAGACCCACTTGCAGCTAACTGTAGACACATTAATAGGTGCAGGAACAAGACTCCAAGTGCCTCTGGACTGAAGAGCTGCCATTTCTTCCTCCATGGCCAACCATCTTCGGCTATCCTTCAGAGCATCTTGATAATTCCGTGGAATATCCACTGCTGACAATGCAAGGGAAAAACTCCTGAATTCGCCAGTTAGACGATCAAACGTCACCGAAGATGTTATAGGATATGACGCACAGCTCCGCTTTTGCTTTCGTAGAGCAATAGGTACATCTAAATCATCTGTCTCCTCAGCTGGCCTCTGCAACACATCCTGCTCAGGATGATCATCAGATCCATCAATAGAAATATTTTCAGAACATACCTCGGGCGAGTTAGATGATGAGCGATGACCATGAGCAGAAGCAGGCCTACGGGTGTAGTGGAATGGTAATGGTGAAACAGGTACCATGACATGAGCGTAGGAGATGATAATGGTTCTGGTGGTGGTGGTGGTGGCATGTATATGGGCTCGGGCGTGTCAGAGGGAACCCGTTGATAACCTGCGGACGAGAAATACATAATGGATTCAAAAAAGGTGACATCAGCACTGACGAAATACCTCCTTCACAATGGATCATAACACTTGTACCCCTTCTGAGTTCTGGAGTACCCGACAAAGATACACTTGACAACCCTAGGAGAGAGCTTATCAGTCCCAGAAGACAACTTGTGAACAAAAGCAACCGAGCCAAACACACGAGGAGTAAGAGAGAACAACTCTTTGTCAGGGAAAATAAAAGAGAATGGGGTCTTCTCACCTAAGACAGAGGACGACATTCGATTAATAAGGTAGCATGCGGTAAGAACAACATCACCCCAGAGAGAATGTGGAGCATTACTTTGTATAAGAAGCAACCTGGTAACATCGAGTAAATGACGATGTTTCCTTTCAACAACCCTATTCTGCTGGGAAGTATAGGCACAAGATGTTTGGTGGATAATCCCTTGAGATGAGAAATAATTAGTTAGGGTATGAGTACAGAATTCCAGGGCATTGTCACTTCTCACAATTTTAACGGATGCAGAAAAAACATTACGAACTTCATTGATGAAATTTATGATAATATTTCCCGCTTCAGATTTATTCTTTAACAAAAATACCCACGACACACGAGAGAAATCATCCACAATAACTATATAAAACCTGTCCCTGATGATCAGGAACACGACTAGGACCCCAGATATCAACATGAAATAACTCGAACTTGGAGGTACTACTCCGACACTAACGACTGGGAAAAGTAGACCGGTGATGTTTTCCCAATTGACATGCCTCACATTGAATAGACGTGTGAGGTGAACCCTGAGGTAACACACGACGTAGCTTCTGAAGTGGGAGATGTCCAAAGCGCAGGTGCCACAGTAATGGGGAGATGGACCCAGGAGGTAGAGACGAGGTTCCAGCATAGGGAGTCCTACTGAGGCGATAGAGGCCGCCTTGCTCATAGACACGCCCAATCACATTGCCCGTAAGGATGTCCTGAAAAACAAGAGAGGATGGATCAAAAATTGCTCGGCAATGTAAATCTTTTGTAAGTTGGCTAATGGATAACAAATTCATTGAAAAATCAGGTGCATGTAACACATTCTTGAGATGCATGGATGGAGTCAATCTAATCTCCCCCTGACCATTAATCGGGGAATGTGTTCCATTAGCAATAACCACTGTTCGACCTTGAGGAACCTGTCTGTATCCTGTGAGTAGACCTTGATCACCACACAGATGATGTGTCGCACCAGAGTCCATAATCTACTCTAAGGTATCTGATCTACTACTGCTGTTGAGTGTATAGGTGCTCCCTGATGTACTGGTGGATGCAGAAGCGACGACATCGGTGTGACCAAGGCCCTAAATGTCGGTTTCGGTCCCCATTTCGGTATCGACCAAAACAGAATTTCGATGGAATTTCGGTGGAATTTCGACCGAAATTTCGGTCATTTCAATCATTTTTTGTACTAGGACCTCTATATTTCGGTCCATTCGGTCATTTCGGTCGAATTTCGATTTCGACTGGATATCGATATTCGACAGAAATTCGACTGAATTTCGCAGAAATTTGAGGCCATGGGTGTGACTCTCAGAAGTAGATGCTGATGCAGCTGGACCAGATGGAGGAATGATGCCCCTCAGACGGGCTACAAGATCATCAAAGCGTTGATCCATAAATGACGCAGATGAGGGCTCAATCTGTTCAACAACTCGTGCAGAGGCTGGAAAACCATGCTTAGAATAGCATGTCCTCGGTGTGTCCAGAACGATGACAAAAGGTACATGATGGTCGCGTGTGGCCTCCTCTACCGTGAGATCCACGGCCACAGAACTGATGATGATGTCCTCGACCTCGATTTGCTGCCATGGCTGAGGCTGTTGGACTCGTAGCAGATGGGGGAACACTGATGCGACTCAACCTATGAAATGCCTCCTCCATAGGAGGAATAGTATAGTTCGCCAGGATCTGGGACCGTGCTGCCTCATATTCTGGATCAAGGGCAGCGAGAAAAACACCTACCATAGTAGCATTCTGATAGGTCTTCTGTTGCTATGGAGTGGCTGTCAGAGGCATGAAGCTATAAAGCTTCTCAAACATCCCTCGTAGAGATGTGTACAACGAGTGCAGAGGCCGTCCATTCTGCTTGATAGTAAATATGTCATGCTGGAGTTGCAAAATCTTCGTCTCATTCTTTGCCTGAGAGTATGTAGCAGCCAGAATATCCCACATTGCTTTGGCAGTGAGCTGATGAAGAATATCATTGGCAATCTCAGTTGCCAGGGTTCCAGATAGCCAAACCTTGGCATATGCATCATCTTCCTCCCATGAGGCATTGACCCCGGTCTTCTCAGTAGGCTCTTCTTCAGTAAGAATGTGTTTCTTACCGGTTGACTTCATCATACTCATGAACTCATCGCCCACAGTTCGTAGTTTGAACCATCCATCTTCACAATCGGCGCTGGACCTCTGAAGTCGCCTATAGATGGAATATCTGCCTTGCTTTCTGACACAATGACAACGGAAGACTGGGGTAGAAAACTGGAGATACGATCGTCTACACGGACATTAACGTGTTTAGTTGCATGTGTAGACTCAAGCAACCAAACCCATTACTTTGGAGAAGCGCGAGCTTGACTTAGGATTTTACGGGAGTCAAGACCTTTAGACGATCACGTGCAGGAAAGACACGCTGGGACGCGAAGATCACGTGCACCGCGCACGAATTACGCGCGCAGGAGACTCGCACAACACGTAGGGTCACCGCTCAAGAGGCGCGCAAGGGCACCTTGCTTTGGGTCACAACACGCACAACAGCCACCGTGCGCAGACACGGATCTCGCGAGTTTGCGAGATCAAAGACGGAGGCACATAGGCGGAGGCGAAGCGCGTGGAGGCGCGCGGGCTTGAGTGTAGGGCTAGGGTTTGGCTCGAGAACTCCAGTCTAGGACCGTCGCTCTGATAACATGTTGGGAAAATAAGAGAACTTGTTTATTCCATCCGTCCTAGGCTCTTTTATATAGAAGAGTAGCCTATGGGTAAAATACATAAAGAGTCCAACAGAAAATAAAAATATAAGAAAAGTACATAAGTGAATAATCTATCTCTACATTTGTGACAGAGCTATTGGAACAGAGGGTTAATGAGTTCTTGATGACGTACAGTGTGTTGTTAGAGTTGGAGGGTCTGACCATGGGGAGAGACCATTTTATTTGAGCGGATGACAGGTCCTCGGTGAAGAAGGCTCATCGTTTCGTTGCAGATGATGGCTTTGAGGTGCACAAGGAGGTCAGATGTGATACCAAAATTATTTGGAAAAGTAAAACCCCAACTAGAATCGAGTTCATGTGGCCCGTTGAACGAAATGATATGTTTGTTCGTGCTGGTGACATGCAGAGTGACATGTGCAGGTTGGAGATGGAGGGTTTAGATCATATTTTCTTCACTTGTTGTCATACCAAAGTTATTTGGAAAAGTATGAAGGCAGACCGGGATTCCTTCTCCCAAAATAGATAACGGCACGCATTTCTAGCACTCCATACTTTCGGTCTGTGGTAACTCGCTGGAGGATGGCTCCTTTCCTTTTGCACTCCAATGAGAGGGGGGGAGGGTGAAGAGGTCACGACGATAATGGTACAATAACAATAAAGCCTTTGCCCGCATTAAGTAAGGTCGACTACACTGATTCTTTGCCTCCGTTCAGATCTATCTTGGGTCATTCTCGGGCTTAGATCCAAAAAACTAAGATCCCTTCGTATAGTCTCATTCCAACACTTCTTGGGCCTTCCTCGCCCTCTCTTAGATGTATCAACATTCCAAGATTTGCATCTCCTAACCGGTGCATCAGCTGATTTCCTTTGCAAATGGTCAAACCACCTTAAGCGATTTTCTCGCATCTTATCCTTGATCGTAGCTACACCAACTTTCATTATGATTGCATCATTCTGAATCTGATCTTTACGTGTGTGTCCACACATCCACCTTAGCATTTTATTTCTACTACTGCCATTCTCTGCACATGTCTATGGTTCACAGGCCAACATTCAGATCTATAGAGCATAGCAGCTCACGATTGCTTTGTAAAATTTTTCTTTTATTTTTAAAGGAATTTTCTTATTACAGAGAACAACAGAGGCTCCTCTACATTTATTCCATTTGTAACATCTTCATCAATTTCCCCATCATGTTGCATAATAGATCCCGGGTATCTAAAAGAATCCCTCTTCTGAATGTTATCATCATCGATCTTCACCTTAGTTCCTTCATCATTGCTTCCATCAAAAGTGCACTCCATATATTCAGTCTTAACCCTACTTATACTTTAGCCTCCAATGCATATCTCCAGATCTCAAGCTTCTCATTTACTCCTTTTCTAGTCTCATCAATCGACACAATATCATCCACAAATAACATACATACATTAAGGTATCTCATCCTGAATGTGATTTGTCAACTCGTCCATAATCGAAGTAAAAAAAATGAACTCAAAATTGAACCTTCATGTAAATCAATGTTGATGTTTGGATCCTTACACAAGTTAAAGCCCCATCATACATATCCTTTATGAGGTTAATGTATAGGATATGTACTTCTTTTCTCCCAAACTCTCCACAATATCTCTCGTGGGACAGAATCATAAGCCTTCTCCAAATTAGTAAAAATAGTATGGAGGTTTTTCCTTTTAGCTCTATAAATCTCCATTGTTCTTCTCAGCATTCAGCAAATGGATGGCTTCAATGGTTGAGCAACCTGGCATGAATCCGAATTAGTTTTCTTTTACTTTGGAAAATTTCATCAATCTTCTTTTGATCACACTTTCCCAAATTTTCATAGTGTCTCATCGGCTTGATTCCTCGGTAATTTGAACAATTTTGAATGTCCGTTTTGTTCTTATAAAGAGGCACCATTATACTTCTCCGATCTTCACGACGATAATGGTCCTTCAGACATTTTTGGGTGGCCTTCTGACCTAATGGTGAATCATCAGAATAAAAATAATATGGATGAGGCTGTTGTTGATGTCGATGGATGTGTGGACATCCTTTCCGCGCCACAAGGGATCCTTCGTTCACTTGTGTTCAAAGGTGATCTGGAAGGTTGTGCCTCAAAGATCCTGTCTTGATGGTGCATATTGGTGTTTCTGAAGGCTGTGATTTTGTTCTGCCATTTTACTTCTTTCTCGTATTCTAAATATTTGGAAGGTGGGGAAGAGACTGGATATCCAGAAACGATAGCTCCTTTAAAATGAGTGGGCGTCCCTGGCAAATGTATTCTGCTGGTGACTTGTTATGAGATGTGTAGCAGGTTGCAAAGGATGGCTTTTGTTGTAGAGATTTGCTGTTGTTGAATCCAGCACGGTTAGCCAATGGGTTGACTGGTGAGATTACGTGCAAGTGCTGATGCTTTATCTAGTTCAGACTTTTTTTTTGGTATTTCTGGACATTGGATCAATGTATTGTGTTAGACTATCATTTTGGGTTCTGACTTTATGAAGGGCATTGCAGTAAGTCATTCATAAGTTGGATTAATTGCTTAGGTAGAGATTGGAATTGAGCAGGCTGGTTGGGTGAGTTGTTTCCAAACTTCCCCTGTATGAGCCTAGCATTTCCGGGCATACACATGAGATTCTTCGATCAGCCAGGGGATGCGAATGACACTCTGTGTCCCAACTTTTCTTCCACCACTTTCCAAACAAAAACCTGAATTTCTTTGGGACTTTTTGCCAAAATTGAAAGCACTTGTCTGCAGGGTGGAAGAAAAGATTGCTGGGAGTGGGTAGGGAGAGGATAGTCTGTTGCGGATGCCTACAATAAGATTTTACTGCTAGGATTTTATTGGCTTATTTTCTTTACTGAGACCATCTTAAATCTGACTATAGGCTTCTTTGAAGGGAAAGATCCCGATGTGGCTGCTGAGATGGAAAAGAGTAAAAAGACTGGTCATGGGAGTCTATATGACAAGATGGACTCTAATGCATGTAAAAAATATATATTTGGTTAGTTGTAATATGTACTTTTGCAAGCAGGCAATCATGAGAAACTAAATGCGGAATAATTGCACCCAGATTGCATCTAGTGTTCACGCTAGGTTGTTTCCCGCATTGCTTATAAATTGATCTCTTGGATTGTAGTGATTAAAAATCTGTTCTATGTATTGGTTCATCAATGCATTTTTGCTTTGTGTCTTTGTTTTTCCAGTCATCCTGCATTATTGAATTTGATGGTGCTTCAAAAGGGAACCCTGGGTCAGCTGGTGCTGGTGTGGTAGTACGCAGGGAAGATGGGAGCGTGGTACTTATCTTTTATTATTTTAGTGAAGTTTCTGTTGGAAGTGCTTTAACAAAATTTAACATATTCTGGTTCTAATTTAAGATTTCTCGACTTCACGAAGGCCTTGGTGAAGTGACCAACAATGTTGCTGAATATCGAGCTTTGATTTTGGGGATGAAATTTGCTCTTAAAAGAGGTTTTAAAAAAATCAACGTGCAAGGTGACTCACTGCTAGTATGCAACCAGGTTATTATTCTATCTTTCCTTTTGATGTGCCTTTCACGTGCGAGAGTGCTTAAGATATTGCTACTGCTACTTGTCTCGTATTTTGGGCTTTCAGCCAATATCGTTCCACGTCTTGAACTTAACTGTAATACTTGCTTTTTTACTTGGCATCCGATATACATATACTGTTTTTTCAGTCAGTAATTGAGAATAAAATTGAACATTCTGGAAGTGCGTTTGTGGTCAAGAGGAGTTTATTATGCAGCTTTGTACATATATGAACATATAAAACAATTAATTTATAGGTGTACATTAGGGGACAAAGCTGAAGTATACAGAATGGTATGAGGAAGATAAACATCAGTAGAAGTTTTAGATGAAATTCATTATACAAAAATGTGATGAGCATGCTTTAATATATCATTGCCCATGACTGGTATCAACTTATGTAGTCGAATGTCCTAAAATATTTCCCCATTTTCTTGCCTTGGCTGGGGAATATACTAGTTGTCTGTCCCCAGCCGGTCAGATTTGTCAAGGAAATATGATACCTTCCCGCCTTCTTAGATGATCTGACAAACCCTAATGTCTCTGAACCTCTTGTGGGTTTAAAATTATTCCCAAAATTTCAATTTGTTGTGGTGATTATCGTTAATGGTCACGAGGATTTTGGCAATTCTTTTGTATGTTATTGACAAGAATAAAATTAATCTCAAAGTTGGAAAACACTATTACCTACAAATCTTAAAGTGATACATAAGGGAAGATAAGAATGAAGGAAATGGAGTTTCTTAGAGACTGTCCTCCATACGAAAGTGATGAATTTTATCATGTTAAACATATTATGGGGCATATGTAAAAGTTCGGAGACCTAACTGCTATTTACAAATTGAGACATGTTCTAGTAAGCCCCCCAGAAGTTGACACATGCTCTGTTCTAGAATATTTTATAGTGATGCTCGTATTTCATTTAAATTCTCTACTTCTCTTGGCTTCCTGTTCCACTTTGTTTGCGATTTTATTAGTCTGATATTGCTTTTGGTCATTATGCCATTATTTAATAGATTGAAGGTGTTTGGAAAATCAAGGACAAAAAGATGCTTGAATTGGTTACGGAAGCCAATGAACTAAAGGAAAAGTTTACATCTTTTAATATATGTCACGTTAGAAGAGTAAGTTGTCCTGAAAATCTGTTTAAATTTTCTTCAATCTGTTTAAATTTTCTTCATATTCCTGCGAACGCTTTCCATGTTGTGGGTCTCTTTCTAATGTTTAGTTCATTAATATTCATCGATTAGTTTGTGTTATATTCTAGGGACGCAATTTCCTCACTCTTAACATTAGATGATGTTTCTGTAAAAAATTCTGATGGTTATTGACTCTCTGAATGGAAAGGACTTGGATTTTTTCCTCACTGAGGTTGAGCATCTTATGAATGTTTTGCTTTTGTTTGCACTGCATCCGGTCTTTGGTAGAAGAGCTTTGTCTTTTAGGATCTGAAAGTATGCAGATCTAAGGTGCAACTCATATTTATACTGAACGTGGAGTAAAACTAAAGTAATAATGATGGATCAACAGATATAATACGCTGGGTCCGGTGGTACTCGAAATATAGATACTTTTGACTAGAGAAGAAAGAATCTTGTGCGTACTTATGATGTTTATTACTAAGGGGCCCTCGTTTTTCCTGCATTTCTTGCCATTTATTTAATTGTTAGGTATCGACATCTCTGCAGAGGACTTAAAGATCTTTATTTTGATTTATATTGCATGACACCGCACTTTGCAGATTGTTTATGTGCTTGCAATAGCCAGTGTGCACATTAATCTTTTTTTAGGCTGACGAGTATATATAAAACCATAAACTTAGATGAGATTCACGAACTTATATATATTTTGGGTGAATATATTCTACAAAACATTAAGCTATACTCCAATAGATTCTCAACAGAATTCTTGATACGTAATGTTAGATGGTTTCCCGGTGTTCATTTCTATTACACATTTTTGTTTTATTGTAACGCTTATCAGATCAGAGGTGTCAGATTCATCCAGTTTGATCTAAATACGATTATTTGGTAAACCATCATGTGGATTCTTTATCTCTACTGTTTCTTTAAGTTAAATGTTTGATTCTCTTCACGTTGTTGGGATACCGTGGTAGTAAAATATCATGAACCTTCTAGGGCTCAGATTTTGTTATGCATCTTGTAATTGTCCATGATGCCATCATCGTGTGTTACTGTGTTTCTTTCCGGAGATTGGATTTTGTTATGCATCATATAATTTTATATTATCCCTAATATTCAGTTACAGAATAGCATTCCTCTTGTTTGTGTTCCAGTATTTGGTGTTTGTTATGCATCATATAATTTTCTATCATCCCGGTCATTGAGTTTCGGATTAACATTTCTTGTATGTTTCTTTAGGAGTTCAACTCGGATGCCGATTCTCAGGCAAATTTGGCAGCTCTTCTCCCATGTAATCCATCCTTGGTACATTATCCTCATTCACCGTATCCTATGATGATAACACATGCGCTTATGCATTGAACTGCAGGTGGCATGGCACAAGAGGACAGTGGCGATTTCGTGTAGTATCACATTGAAAACCTATATAATCATTGGTTCAATCCCCTGAGGCAAGTTTTGATATATGCAACTGCTGTCAACGTAGAGGTTGAGGTGTTTGATTGCTCGAGATTGTTGTTATTTAAGAACACTGGCTCATTAAGAACGTGGAAACGACAAATTATTACCAACCACATTCTTTTGTTCAGATTGACAATGACCTCAGGCTATGAAATTTTATGGCATCATGTTGCTGGTTCAAGAGAAGCACAGAAGGTCTAAAGAGTTTACTGCCCCCCGTTTGTAAGTTTAAACTCAAACATATCAGTAGTTTTTATTCATTCGTTCAAACGAAAGCAAGCCTGTAATTGCTACTCGGGCATGTGCATCAAAATTCCAATTTTATTCATAATTTATGCAGTTGTTTCTTTGAACTGCATATGGTTTGTGTTAGAAAATATGAAGCGGAAGCAAAAACATGGAAAAAGAATAAGAACAAGAAAGAACGCGGGATTTTAACGTGGAACCCTACTCCGTGAGGAGCGGGATGAAACCACGGGAGAAGCCCTCTAAGGGGCGTGGCATGCATTGCACTTTCTCATCTGTTACAGGAGGCCTGGGGTTCTTTATATAGCTTCTACAAGGCCTCCAAGTCCCACCACTAGGCGGTATGGGACTAAACTCAGTGGTGTGGTAAATGGACCCTGGAGGGATCCATTTACCCACCTATTACATAAGTGACGCATGCTCCAAATACTCTAACACTCCCCCTCAAGCTGGAGCATGCAATGCTCAGCTTGGACAAACAGGAAGAAACTCAACTCACAATACATGACACTACAGACAATATCAACCCAACGCGCACATGCTGCAGTCGAGGACGTTGCTTCTCATGCCGTGCAAGTGAGGAGGACGAACGGGCTGGAGTGTGAGTCAACTGAAGACTCGTAACCTGGCCATCGAGTCTGAACTTGCGCCTGAAGTCTCCTCGTCGGAGAACTGGGTCTCTCCCATCTGGCTCAGAGAATGGTGCACTGCTCTGGTGTACCTATGATACCACATGAAAACCCTTGCCCTCAATGGCATAGGGAATGGTCCTCTACTTTGGAGTCCCTATGGCTCACATGAAAACTCTGGCCGACAAAACAACAAGAATGATGGGGACCTCGAACTGATGATGGCAACTTATGCTCATCTGAAAATGACCGCACACTTGTGTGTGTCTGAAACTGCAGACTCGGAAGACAATCGTCGAGTCTGAACCTGGATCTGAACCGTAGAGTCTGGAATCTGATCGGTCGGAAAATCTGAATCTGCATCTGGAATACAAGACCTGTGACTCTACATTACTCCCCCTTTCTCCCATACTTGTCGGAAAACATGGACATCGACCAAGTTGGGAGAAGACAAGATAATACGGGGGTAAACAAGAACATCCAAACACTTACGGCTTTTCTCCAATTTTTTTTAAGCCGTTCAATCATTTTTTTTTGAAACAAAATTTTTTTTTAAGCCGTTGACTCTCTTTTTTTTTCGGCTTTTCATCAACATTTTTTTTTCAACTATGCGTACGGCTTTTTTTTTTTACGCACCTCTTTTTTTTACATTTTTTTTAACAAATGGCCAAAAACCGACCCACAAAGCAGCCCTCACCTCTTTTTTTCTCTCTTCTCCTCCTTTTCTTTTGTGTTTTTTTTTGTTTTTTTAACAAACCACGACCCATCTCTCCCCCTCCTTTTTTTTAAATAGGCCCACATGGGCTCACCATTTCCTCTCTCTTTTTTTTAAATACAAAGCAAACCAGCCCCCTAGGCTCAAAATTTTTTTTTTTATAAAGGCCATCGGGCCTAGGGTTTTGGGAACCCCTTTTTTTTTCTTTCACAAGCACGTCGCCGCCGCACTGGATATGCCTGGGGGCAGCCGACGCCTCCGCGCGCTGGAGATGCCTGGGGAATCCTGGAGGAGGCGAGACTGCGGGGAGGATGGACTCGGAGGTGCGCTTCCATCGCGCGAGGAGATGCGGCCTGAGGAGGCCGGGTGCGCGCAAGGAGTTGCTGGGGCTCGGGGATCTTGCGCCGCCTGCGCGAGATCCGAGAAGGAGGGGCGCGCGCCGTCGCCTGGGGAGAGGCTCCACCTCTCTGGGATCGCCGCCGCCGAAGTCTGCGAGGGAGCCTCGATGCTGCACCGCCAGGGGTGCCGCTAGGGCACTGCGATGGAGAGGCGCGTGTCGCTGCTTAAGAAGGAGGTGCGCCCGCTAGGGTTGGGGCTGGGAGGGACTCCGCCAGGGGGGGTTGCGCGATGGTGTCGCGTTGGGTTGCCTGGGCTTCTGCGTGTAGGAGACGATGCACGATATGAGAGGAATCAACGCCTGTGATCGTGCGCTTCCATCGCGCGAGGATTTTACATGTTCGCGTTCTTATTTTGTTCCATCGGAGGTGCGCTTCCATCGCGCGAGGAGATCCGGCCTGAGGAGGCCGGGTGCGCGCAAGGAGTAGCTCGTGGCTTGGAAGATGTCGGTGGCGAGGCTGCCGCCTGGAGGGGCGTCTTCGATCGGCGGTTACGTCGCGCACCGCCTGAGTCTGATCGGAGGGAGGAGGAGATGCGGCCGCCCGAGATGAAGAGGTGGGGTTGAGTCATGCGCACGCAACCAGCGCACGGAAGAGATGGGGCGACTAGGGCTTCGTTCGGAGCTCTCCTTGGATGTTGTTGCTTGGGAACGCGTTGGCTAGGCACTCGATGCTCGCTGGAGAGCTCTGGATTGCGGGCAGCCTGGAGATCTGCCTATAGGGGGGTTCCGCCTGGGACTTGGGCTGGAGATGCGTCGTGGATCGCCGCCTACGACCTGACAATAGAAACCAAACGCCGCTTGGATCGCCGAGACAAAAATTAGGGTTTCTATTGAAACCCTAAGTTTGGACAGAACATGGCAAAACCCTTCTTGTCAAACAGGAGATCTTGCTGCCTCTAGGGTTCCACGCATTTCATATGAAACCTTTGTACAGAACAATCCGAACTTGTACTTCAACCAAAAATCGAAAAGAATTTTCTTCAAGAATAGCCAGAACCGAACTTGATAATCGAATCTCGAATCAAAATAAAATAATAAAAGCCCTCGAGAATCGAACCCGCTCTGATACCATGTTAGAAAATATGAAGCGGAAGCAAAAACATGGAAAAAGAATAAGAACAAGAAAGAACGCGGGATTTTAACGTGGAACCCTACTCCGTGAGGAGCGGGATGAAACCACGGGAGAAGCCCTCTAAGGGGCGTGATATGCATTGCACTTTCTCATCTGTTACAGGAGGCCTGGGGTTCTTTATATAGCTTCTACAAGGCCTCCAAGTCCCACCACTAGGCGGCATGGGACTAAACTCAGTGGTGTGGTAAATGGACCCTGGAGGGATCCATTTACCCACCTATTACATAAGTGACGCATGCTCCAAATACTCTAACAGTTTGCAATCTCTGTCCCTAAACAAATTTCTGCTAAGCTAGAAATAGTTGACATGCCATACAGCGTGAGAATGAATCTCATTGAAGTAAAATGGTACTAATTGTGTTCAGTCTATAGCAAGTTTTTGAATGTGTGAAATATTGCATCAGAATTTCACAGACGTGCCATATTTGTTGAATAGCTAAGTCTTTGAGGTGTCCATGATTTACTAATCCTTTATATTGGGATTAGTCGATGGTCAAATATTCCCTCAATTCCTTGTGGGAGGACAACGCTATATAATTTTGAAAAATAGTTGAGATTTATTTTTTTTGAAAAATAAAACCTTAACTATAACTTGATTTCCAATTAGGTGTCTTATTTTTCAAATGTAACCAGTTAGGAAAGTTTAGAGACTTGTATTGGAGACCAAAAAAAAAAGATTAGGCCCCTGTTACATGTGAAAAATAGAAAAATAAGGCCCTTTATCGGGAATTAACACTTAGTTAGGATCCTTTTTGCAATTTATCTGTTTTTAAATCTATGTAAAATAAGGTAAATATCTGTGTTTTCAACTCTCTTAGGGTGCGTTTGGTTGGGGGGTTACCCCCTACTTTGGGTGGGTTACCCCCCAAAACCCATATTCCCAACCCACTAGTGTGGAACCCACTCTCTTTCCAACCAAAAAAATATATATTATACCATCATACCATCTAAAAATCATAAAATACTCAACTTCTACTCACTATTCCAAACTTCAATACAATCACATCACAACAATCACCAACTTTTTCAAATTTTAATACAATTATACCATAATAACTACAAACTTTTTTAAATTCCAATACAATCACATCACACAAACCCTCCCAACCCTTAACCCACCAATCAAACACACAAACACAAAACCGGGTTATCCATCCCTGGATAACCCACGAACCAAACGCACCCTTACGGTACTACGAAACTTTCGTAATTTTGGTTTGTTGCCTTGCCCTTATTCTTCTCTCTCGTTTATATTTAGATAATATATTTACGGATTTTTGTTTCATTTTGTGACGGTTTAATGGTTTATATAAAAAGGGAAATCTCTTTGTTTTCAACTGTCTTACAGGTCTCTTAACAAAGATGGGTTTTTTTTAGTCTTAGATTCTACAATGTCAGTTATGCTTTCCCCTTTTGTCATTTAATAATTCCGCTCTCTCCTACTTTGGTAATTCTGCTCTATTTTGTTATTCTCTTTTTTCGGAAACTAAAAAAATATAGGGATATTTACACCCATAACCCTGAGTAATATGGTAATTACCCCAGAAACCCTCTATAAACACTAATTATCCTCAGGACCCTGAATAACCACGCCGTTTTACACCCATAACCTTCCGTTAGTTTCGTTCTTAACTCAACCAGATGGTTGAGTTAATCTAACCAATCCGCGATCTACGGTTGGGATTAACCGAAAATAAAAAAAGAAAAAGAAAGGAAAGGAAAAAGAGAAGGTGGGTGACGAGGAAGAGGACGGCTACTGGGGGTTCTAAGGGGCTTGCGAGCCCAATCCTGGGATGCAGGCAGGCGACGACCGGTAGTGGGGGCTCCGGCAGTGGGGGCTCCGAATTGGGGTTTGGCGGGCGACCTCAAGGCTTGGAGGAGGTAGTGGTGCAGGCGGAGAAAGGTAGTGGTCCTCCCCGCTCTCCTCTGCTCGCCGCCGCTACCGCTTTCTCTCCTTCCTCCTCCACCCCGACCGCTACCCCCTCCCCACCCACGACGCCTACCATCGCGTCACCCACGCCTGGCGCCTCCTCTCCCGCAAGCCCACCGAACCCACCCTCGCTCAGATGCAACGCGAATCCCTCCGACTCAAGGCGGACCGGAACCACCCCATCAAGGAGGAGGACACCACGTTGATGCCCGTCGAGGACTCGGACTTCTATGAATTCGACAAGGATCGGAGCGGGCGGTGCTTCAGGAAGGGTCAGGCGTGGGCGGTTTACGACGACGACAATGACGGGATGCCGCGGCATTACATCCTCGTCGAGGAGGTCGTTTCTGCTACCCCGTTCCGCCTGCGGATGCGCTGGTTGTATTTGCAGCGAAATGGAGAGGAGGAGCTCCTGGCGGGGGGGGAGGCGATGGAGCCGGCAGGGGGTTTGGGTTGGAGGTGATGGACCTGGCGGAGGGGTTGCGTTTGCAGAGGCGACGGAGGGACGAGGGGGAGGCGATGGACCTGGGGAGCATTTGCAGAGGCGATTGGGGGGGGGGTGCTTGGAGGTCGAAGGGGAGAGGAGGAGGTTGTCGGAGGAGCTTGCTGCTTGGAGGAGGAGGTGGGTGCTGCTTGGAGGAGGAAGAGGATAAGGTGGAGGAGGAAGGTGATAAAAGAACTTTTTTGTAAATAATAGAAACTTAAAGGGTATAAATATGAAATATATAACATATACCGTCAATAGTTAATGGTAAAATGGATGGAAGTTGACTCAGGGTTATGTAATGTAAGGGTTAAACATTATTCGGGGTTCTGGGTGTAATTCGCGTTTGCGCAGGGTTCCTGGGGTAATTACGAGATTATTCAAGGTTATGGGTGTAAATATCCCAAAAATATATTTCAAGTGTTTGTTGTAACTTTTGAGGATTCTTTGGGTTCTCAAAGTTTGGTTTGGATATCCTATCAGCTCAAGAAAATAGTGTATCATACCTTACATTATATATCGATTTTATTTGTGACCATGTGTTCTTTTACTTGTATAAGACATCATCCATAACCTCATTATGGGATAACTTTGATCACATGGCAAAGAAATACATTTAAACCTCAGTATTAAAGATCTAGACCGGAGATTATTATGTAATTTATTATGATTCTATGTCATGGTGTATATATAGCATCACTTATTTGTTATTTTTTTTTCAAAATTGTAACTAATCATCATTATTTCTTCTATATTGAAATTATTTTAGCAATGATTGGTTAAATTCTGAAAAATAACAAAAGATAAACGTTGCTATGTGAATCGTTGCTAATATATCAACGGATATGGTATTCATTGCTAATTTTATGTTTAAAAAATAACTTAGCAACAGATAATATCATAAAAAACGTTTCATGCGGTATTACACTTAACCAAGATCGAGTCATTTCATGTATAACATGAAAAGGTAAATGATAGGAAAGTTTAATTGATTGATTAATATGAATCCATTTGCTAGGTCATTGTATTCATTTTCTCGTGAAATATGCCTTCACTAGGCCACAATGAAGAATGAGTTGAATCTAGCCGGACGAAGCAACCATATGTTATATTAACCTATATTAACTTAAATGTGTTAAGTATGAACAACTTTAACGGATGTAATTTAATATTTTATTAATGAACAATATACGCTAATTACGCGATTAAGTTATAACGGAACATGGGACGTCGGAGGAGTAGCGGGAGTTTTTGGACGGTTATGCTCCTCTTAATGTCTTCATGGTTTGAAAAAATCACGTTAAGTTTAACTCATTAACGACTAAAGTAACTGAGGGGGTCAAGTGATAGAACTGTCAGAAGTCGGAGACACAATTGATATTAAAAAAAGGAGCATAATTGATATTGCAATATCTTATAGGGCGCAACTGATAAAAATTATATCATAAATTAATTTACACAGTACTATTACCTCTTAGCATCTGTCATCTTGAAAAATTGATGGTGACTACGGAGTCTAACGATAATCATGACTATAAAGCATAATAGGATAATCTACTGTGATTAATGTAAACTAAGTTGCCGTCGTAATATTGCTTTTCTATTCATACTCTTTTAGTATAGATTATTCTTTTCTCGTAATGCTAAGATGTTGCCAACATATTCCCTTCCCTTGATACATCACCATGTATATGAGAGATCCATCGATGTCTTCAATGAATTCAAATTTAAGGTTTTAAATGTGATCTTCGCATTCTTCTTAAGATTCTTCATAGTTTAGGACCCGAATCGAGATGTCGAATACCAAAATTAATGAATTGATTGCTTCTTGATGAACGGATCTACGAATCAAAGAAGTTTGTGCAATCGATTTAGTGAGTCGATATAGGATTTGAATCGTTCCTTGATCGGTTTGATTACTACTTATGAATAAAAAATATTTAAAATAAACAGGAAATGGTGGATCCGTGGATGTTTCATGAAGATTATGGTTACTTTAAGGAATAAGCTAATTACTATATAGATATTTGGATTCTGAATCTAAAATATGTTGGTGGATAAATGTTAAATATAGATACACCTAAAGGTACACCGAGCAAGAATAACTATACATGTTCTAATACTTGTATACAAAATGAGTATTGAAGCATCGAAAATAAATTATTGTACACTCATGGTTTACATGTGCACTGATTAAAAAATTGTGTTAAAAAAGAATGCTAAGCTATTGCTCAAGTTATACAAGCATACCTCAGTGGTGTAAGCTTGATCATACAAAATCTTTTAAAATACACTAAGCATTTAATTTTAATTTTTATACATAGTTGCCTGGTACCTTATTTTCAATGTTTTTTTTATTTTTTTTTGAAAATTATCACCATGTATATTCATCTATATATCCCTCCTATATGTCATTCCAATTTTGTTAGAAACAAAGATTTCTATACCCTCCATCTAGAACATGTAATGTTAACGGTATTAGAATTGTTGTAATCAACCTGTTCTAGATGGAGAGCATAGGATTCTCTGTTTCTGACGAAATTGGAATGCCATGTAGGAGGGATATATAGATGAATATATATGGTGATATTTTTCAAAAAAATAAAAAAATGTCGAAAATGACACGGGGGCAACCATGTTGGCTGCCCCAAGAGGGATAAGGAAGTTTATGCCATGATCACATACACCTTATGTTGTTGGTTAAAACAGTTTATTTTTAAGCTTATAGATTTAAGTAACTTAGTCCTTAAGGATGGCATGCTTCCTTTACACATGTTGAGGGTTTTAAGATCTTAGGAAATGCATTGTCATGATAGCATTGAAGGATGGATTTACGCGATATTCAGTAACATATATGATGCTTGATGAAATCCCCAGTTTTGTGTTAGCATCTCGCATGCATACGTGCATTGTCTTAGTGATGACAAATAATTTGTTGTATTAGCTTGTATTTTAGATGTAAAGTAAGCGAATATGCAGATGAAAAATGCAATAGACCTGATAATAAAGATTAGGTAGATCCACTCAAGTTACATTCGAGTCGAGAAAGCTACGAGCTCAAGCTGATGGTAAGATCATTTTGATTACCTCTTATTGTATTACCTTGTGCAACATTAATTTGTAAGATTTTCTTGATTACCTCATATTATATTGTCTTAAAGTAAGCACTTTGTCGGAGTCTTAACTAGGATCCTATACTAAACTTCGATTTTTAAAGAGGCGAATTTCACGTTTACCGCAGCTTCTTGACGAAGAAGCTTCAGGTGCTGACACAAAGGACTTATATAGTCTTGCAAATCAATTAATAAATAGTAAATAAATTAATTTAAATTAGGTATAAAAATAAATAAATAAATATATTAATTTACTGCTTAATTTATTTTTAATTGATAAATATTCAAGTAATTATATTTATAAATAAGTATATAGTAAACTTATTAAATAGGGTTTGTTTTTTATTTAATAAATTTAAAAATAACATATTAATTTTATATTTTATTAATTAATATAATAATAAATATGAGGTGTATGAATTTTTATGGATTTTAATAACTTAATTTAGATATATAAATAAATATAAGTATAAGTGACACAATTCAAATTTGCATATAATTTAGGATTTTTGCATTTATTTAAAATATTAAATTAGTGTTTAAAAATTCTAAAATAATTTATATACATTTTACAAGATCAATAAAATAATTCAAAATTATAAAATAACAAATAGTAGTATGTTATAAATAAAATAAATAGCCCAGAACCATCGCTGTCATTAGGTCCCAAATGCAACCTTTTGCAAACGGATTATGATTTTAGTGAAATCAGCTTCATTAATTAGAGAATATTATTTTATGAACATTAAGGTAAGTAGAGCGAAATTAGAGTTCGTATGAAGATGTTGTGATATTCAGAAGTTGAGAAATTGACCATTTAAAAGCTGGATTTCTCGGCATATATACAAGCTGGGAATTTTTAGATTTTTATTCTTTTATATACATTTTTAGAAATAAGTAGGATAAGAGTTTGAAATATATGTAACTGAGTTAAAAATCGTTGAAGTTTTGTTTTTTATTGGATAAATAATGAATAATATGTGTTGTGTATAATTAATTCTTTTTGAGGTTTTCTTCCTGATCTCCCCCTACTTTTTTTTGTGGACAAATCCTTGTTGACTTGGTCTTGGAGGTTAGGTTATATAAATATATCTTTCATCTATATTTATATTTTATAGTCATGTTTTATAATGTGTACATATATACATATTTACAGTATGGTTCTCTTTTTATTTTCTTACTTTTTATTATTTTATTTATTTACATGTTTTAATGCATAAAAATGCATGTTTATTCATGAGTGATGTTCTGATAAGAAATGAAAATTTTCTTTTTTTTATGGATTTTAAGATAAAATGCAACAGAAGTGTTGATGAGTCATGGATTCATCAATATCCATTGAGGAAAGCCATCTTGACGTCCATCTTCCAAATATCGTAGTCAAGATATGCATATATAGCTAGCAGTGTCCTGATGGACTTAAGCATAGCCACAGGAAAGAATGTCTCATCGTAGTAGTGCCATATCTCTGTGTGTAGCCTCTAGCTACGAGTCATGCCTAGAAGGTATCTACCTTCCTATCAGGTCCCCATTTTCTCTTTAAGATTCATTTACACCCACTGGGTTTTACATTCCTCTAGGGTCCATACACTATTCTTGTGCATGGAGTCATTTTTTGACTTCATTTCTAGCATCCGTCCATCCATTTCATGATTGGCAAGTGCTTCATTAAATGAAATTGGATCATTGTCAGTTTCACCTAGCACGTGGAATCTGTACCTTTCAGATGGTGCAACCACCCTCGAACATCTTCAAAGAGGTATGAGTGTTACGTCTTCATTTACTTCTTTAGTTTATAGTCCAGGAAGCTCAGTATCTTTAGGGGATTCGATGAGTTTCTTCACTTCATTTCTGTATTGACTCTTAAGGAAGTCATCCTCTAAAAACTCTTTATATCTCTAGAGACGAAGACCTTTTAAGTCCCAAGGTCATAAAATCGGTATCCAATACCATCCTTAACAAACCCAATCAAGTATCTCTCTCTAGTGCGAGATTATAGATTTGCTCGAAATCTTATTCTGAATATATATTGCAGTCTCTACTACATATCCGCGAAAACTAAGAGGTAAATGTTCTTTACTCATAATTGAACAGACAAGTCTATGATGGTCATGTTGCGTCTTTCAGCAACACCATTTAGTTGGGGAGTTCCAAGAGGAGTGAGATTGGAGACAATTCCTCTCTCTTTGAGGTATTCCTTGAATTCATATGAGAGGTACTCCCTACCTCGTAGATTGAATCCATTTAATCTTCCTATCAACCAAAGCCATGAGCACTTTGAACTTTTCAAAGCTTTCAGATTTATGATGTAGTAGGAAGAAAAACCCATATCACGAATGGTCATCAACAAATTTCAAATAATATTGATACATTTCGGGTCGTGGTACTGAACGGACCACATATGTCGGTAGGTATTATGTCAAGAATACCTTCGCATCTTGTAATCTTGTTATGAAAATGCATCCTAGTCATTTTACCTCGAATACAATGTTCATAGGTAGGTAAAGTTTGGAACTATAGGAAATATAAGGGTCCATCCTTTATCAATATATTGATTCTATCAATAGATAAATGACCAAACCTTTGATGTCAAATCATGTTTGAATGATTTTCATCCTCTCTAGTTCTCTTAGGGTTTTTATTAGTGGTAGTAACATTCATGACCTTATCATCAATGCACAATTCATAGAATCCACCACAAGTTAGAACATCATCCGTAATATATTTATCATAACGACTTATGACAAGTTTATTATAAAATAGAAACGAATATTCATTTATAACCAACTTAGATATAGATATTAAGTTCCTTCTAACATCTAAAACATAAAGACATTCTTTCAGTAGTAGGACTCTTCCACTAGATAATGATAGGTTGTAGGTTCCGATGGCTACTGTTGCAGTAGTTGCATCAGATTTCATCTATATGACTATATCCCCTTCATCAAGATTCATTGTTTCCTTCAATAGATGCAATAAATTGATATGAATAGAAGAAGCAGAATCAATGATCCAACTACCTTCTTGTCCTATGGGGGAATTGGTTTCAATGATGAGAGTAGAATTTATGCATGCTAGGGCTTTACCTTTATCTACCTATTTCAGGTAATCTGGGTAGTTACGCTTCTAGTACCTGGCTTCTTGTACTGATGATAGACATCTATTTTCTTTGATGCCACCAGCACAGAAGCATTAGAAGATGAGCCAACACCTTGACTCTTCTTCTTCTTCTTCTTCTTCTGGGTCGGACCCTTCCAAGACCCTTGCTTCCAACCGCGCTTCCCTTTGACATGTGAAATCATTGCACTACTAAAGGGATTCTCTTTCTTCATTACGTCTCCTACAGACTTTAATTAAGCCATGAGTTCAGCATTATATAATCTCATTTTATTCATGTGTTACGATACCACATAATTGGTGAAAGACTTGGGAAGAGACAACATAATGAAATCGAACCGCATGTCTGCGTCCATCTCAACCCCGAGAGTCTCCAGCTTTGATAAGTAACCAAACATTTTGATTACAAGTTCTCGAATTGAAGTCCCTTCCTACATTTTGAAGAGAATATGTTCTTTTATGATTATAACAATGTGTGTGGTTGACATCTCCTAACATATCTTTCATATTATGCATTATATCCTAGTAGGAGTCCATCTCCGCTTGTTGCTTCTGCAGCACATTGGACATGGATGCTAGAATATAACACCGAGTCAATGTATGATCTTCATCGCACTTATCATTGAACTTGGTTTCTTCCAGCATCTTAGGGTTTGCATACTTGTACTTAGACATCACAAAAGAAATGTGGTCTGTAGATAGGACAAGATCCAAATTATGGATCCAATCTGAGCAATTTTTTCCGATCAATTGATTAACCTCTAAGAGTCTACTTAGTGGGTTCATGAATTTCATTGTATGAAATTAAGAATGAAATATATTAGAACATACAAATAATTATATATTCAAATTAAATTCTTTGATTAAGGATTTTCAATCAAATTAGTCTTTCCTTTTCAACTCTTAAAGTTTATTCCCTCAATCACTTCATAGCAAGAGATATACTTACCGCTATATTTCTAGCAAGAACTGTGATCTCCTTTTCTACCTTTGTTACATCTCAATAATATGAGAAACTGTAACTCGGGTAAAAAGAAGCGGGAACTCATTCCACCTTGCAAGTTTAACTTACATTTCTCAATTCAGTATTTAACACCTAGGCCTACCACCCCTAAGTCAATGTTGACATGTCGTTAATTGAACCAATTGTCAACATGATTAGAACTCGCCATGCACAATCCAATATCACCCTAATAATATGAGGAGCCAATATTGGGGTCACTGTGCATACAACCTTACTATTCTGAGAAGCAAAGAGTCTGATCCATGTATGCGTGTATGCAAGAGATGCCACTTTGGAGAGGAGTCTCCTACATACAATCCATGACAACGGAATCCTTCGCCTTGATGGGAGATCATGGATATCACTTATGTGATCCTCCATATCATGTTAAAATTTTTAATTAATCATTATGAATCATATTCACATAATTAATTCTCCAGGGAAATACAACTCTATTCATAATAGAGTAACTAATTAGATATAATTAATGTAATCATATTAAATCAATCATCAATCCAATTCAATCAACTAACAAAACAATTTAGGGTATGTTTGATGTTATTATATAGTATACATCCTCACAAGTATGTATTATTTTGTATTTTAATAATTAGAGTACAACTGGACTTACTCATATTATTCTTTCTTCAAAAATGGATCCAGCTAGTACACACGAGTTATGTTGGGAGGAGCATTTCCTTGACATGCAACGCGGTAATTTGTAAACCAAGCTAGCAAACTCGAACTAGACACATTCACCATTTCGATTGATAAAATACAAAATAAGGCCAATGTACTCCCGGTTCTATCGATAAACTTTGATGATCGTCGTTATAGTATATACTAATCAATCAGAAATATTAGACATCTTAAAATAATTTTGAGATCTTAAAATTTCTAAGCATATCAAGCAACAATGTTTTGCATGTAAAAGTTGTCCTACAATTGTTGTATAATAAATTAGGATTTTATAAAACATACATTCAATGGCCAATGATGTGTAATCAACTATTTTAATAATTATTAGGCATCATAGTTAATCAAGGAAAATTCATAATTTACATGATTTCCATTGAATAATAAACACTTTAAGCAAAGAGATTTGATGATATGATCATCTTATGACCTATCTCCATTAAATATGGAATATCTAGGACAAACGAAGTTGAAATCACACAACATAAAAATGAGAAGTTTTTTGTTTGATTCTCTACTTAATCCCAGTTTTATTTCACATTTCATGATGGGAAAACAATAATCAAAATTATTTTTTTTACAGATTCGTGAATACATGCAAAAACAAATTTCATAGCAAGAACTCTTCGAATCATATTTATGCACTTTTGTAATAGTTTACTATTTTTGGGACATATTTGGACATTATAAATACATTTTAATAACCAAAAAACGTGTCTAAATAATGCAGTGCACAAATAATAGGTTTTTATTTTAGCGAAAACCCAATTCCAATCTTGCATCCAATGCAAAAACAACAAGTCCCGCACATCCGAAACATAAACCTTGAACACCTAGGGTTTTGGATCATATCCAAGACCTGACCAAGGCTTTGATACTACTTGAAGGTTTTGTTCAAAAACCTTAAGCCCATCATGAAAGCGTGAAGATGGCATCGTATGCGATCGGGAACGACTAGTCGCACTAGCTGCTTGGGGCAACGGAATTTCAAAATTTTAGAGCAATAAAACCACATGATACAATAACACTTCTTGAATCGTTTCATATAAACTACAAAGTTGATATAGGAATACCTCTTGAAGTGTAGTTGCGATTGAAGCCTCTAAGCAAAGAGATCTCCTGTCTCAAGTCCGACCCAACGGAGGAGATGCTTGGGAGAACGTTGATGAAGTGTGTCCATCTCGCAATCCATGGCATTGATCCAAGAGACATGTCTCTGAATTTCATCACACAAAATTTGATGTCTTCTTTACGTACTAGAACCATCGAGTTTGACAAAGATCCATGAGAAGTTGAAGCAGGAGCACAACGATATAGCGACGACAACTATTCTCTCTAGGTCTCAATGTGGGTGACCACTTTAGAGAGAGAGAGGGTGTGTATGACGATGAGAGAGAGAAAGCTTGTGAATTCTATGTTGTAAAGAAGAGCTAGGGTTGACTCTTCTTTTATAATATTTTGGGAGTCCATGGATCTTAATCCACGAACAATACAAATCCAATGGTTTTGATTGATTTGTGTTTCTTTCAATGGCCATGATTTATTGTAAAAATACAACAATAATTAACTTAATTTAATATATTTAATAATAATCAATATAAATTAATTCAATCAAATCAAGAGGCATTAAAGGATTAGGGAAAGAGGCAAGCTCCTTCCTAATAAGGAGGGTAGATGTCCACTAAGAAATAGGACTAGGGTGACCGTCCCCACTCTCAATGGAAGGAGCTCCCCTTTTTCCTATTTTGTATGATCATGTATCTCACATTATCCTTTAATTATTTACAACAAATTTTATTGCAAATTATTTCACAAAAATAATTTCAAATTATTTTGTGAAATTTGAATCATGCCATTGGAAATTTATGAATCATATTTACAAACCCAAAATAAAATATAAATTGCATTTTTAATTAATTATCCAATGTCAATCCAATTCATATCAACATTTAAATTGTAAATGCTACTTACAAATAGGTCTCTCTGATATATTATAAATCACATTTATAATATATACGATTAATATGGATAGTATTATCCACATTATTCATATCCATGATAATTAAATCACATTAAATTATCTTAGATCATCATTCTTGTGCATCTAAATAATATGAATCAAATTCTCATTATTCATGATAACTAAATCACATTCAAGTTTCCATTTATCAATGTTTGGATACATATTTATTAATGGAATTATTCTTGAACCCTTTCAAGAATAACGCGCTTTCTCTGTGGATACTTGGAGATAAGGACATGGCGATTGTGCATTCCACATATGATGACATAGATATTGAGATCATATATCAAATCCGCATATCGGGGACCTCTCAAAGATGCTTGATTGAATCGAGGTCGTAGATCTAATCTTCTCATTGCATGTGAATCACATTCATATCAATATTCAACATTTGGATTAAGATTAGATCACTTCTCTACTGAGAGGAATCACTGAAATCTAGACCTATTTCATCACTCCCTCAGAATGGAAGCGTCGTCGTTATACAATCATTTATGATCACACAACCCTCAAGAATTCTTAGTACATGTACATCCTGTATACTGGAAGACCTAGAATAAAACTGAAATTTTAGATCTCTTTTAGATTGTCTCCTTTAGGGTTTTATCATTAAGTTTCTCAAGCGATCATTGGGAGTTGGTGTCTGTCATATGCTTTCCAAAAGCATATATCATATGCTTTACAAATGATCGGCAATGGTACCACTTTGATAATGTGAATCCATCCCACGGTTAATAAAGGTGTCAGTGTAGAAAATTATAGAGAGAGATTTACGTTGATCAAACAAAGATCAATAAAATGGGGGGGGGGGGAGAGAAAAGATGAAGATGACGCCGTTTCTCTCTCCTATTTTATTTTAAACTTATTATATATCCAAGTGAGTTTTCCTTAGTCAAACTCAAGGAGGCAGAATAACGATAATCCGATTTTTGAGCAAAAATGCTATTTTGTGATTTTTATATCTTCTTGTAGATGGCGAGAAATCGAAGAGAAATCTTTTTATCGGTTTTTTTTAATTTTGAAATTTTATTTTATTTATTTTTTGCAATTTTTATTTTTTTTCAAATGATATTTTTCAATCAATTTATCTACAATATAATATGTGAAAAATATTATATATAGGTGATATTATATAGTATATAAAATTACTCGAGCAACGGGCTCGAAAAGCACTCAAATCAAGCCAAAATGGATCGAAGATCGAAGATTAAAATTTCTATAAAATCACGATTAAAATCCTCAAAAATTGATTCTAATAAAAATATAAAAAATACCATGATGATATAATGTTCAACAAGTCCAAAAAGTAGTTTGTCATGAAGCTTCTTGACGAAGAAGCTTCAGGTGCTGACACAAAGGACTTATATAGTCTTGCAAATCAATTAATAAATAGTAAATAAATTAATTTAAATTAGGTATAAAAATAAATAAATAAATATATTAATTTACTGCTTAATTTATTTTTAATTGATAAATATTCAAGTAATTATATTTATAAATAAGTATATAGTAAACTTATTAAATAGGGTTTGTTTTTTATTTAATAAATTTAAAAATAACATATTAATTTTATATTTTATTAATTAATATAATAATAAATATGAGGTGTATGAATTTTTATGGATTTTAATAACTTAATTTAGATATATAAATAAATATAAGTATAAGTGACACAATTCAAATTTGCATATAATTTAGGATTTTTGCATTTATTTAAAATATTAAATTAGTGTTTAAAAATTCTAAAATAATTTATATACATTTTACAAGATCAATAAAATAATTCAAAATTATAAAATAACAAATAGTAGTATGTTATAAATAAAATAAATAGCCCAGAACCATCGCTGTCATTAGGTCCCAAATGCAACCTTTTGCAAACGGATTATGATTTTAGTGAAATCAGCTTCATTAATTAGAGAATATTATTTTATGAACATTAAGGTAAGTAGAGCGAAATTAGAGTTCGTATGAAGATGTTGTGATATTCAGAAGTTGAGAAATTGACCATTTAAAAGCTGGATTTCTCGGCATATATACAAGCTGGGAATTTTTAGATTTTTATTCTTTTATATACATTTTTAGAAATAAGTAGGATAAGAGTTTGAAATATATGTAACTGAGTTAAAAATCGTTGAAGTTTTGTTTTTTATTGGATAAATAATGAATAATATGTGTTGTGTATAATTAATTCTTTTTGAGGTTTTCTTCCTGATCTCCCCCTACTTTTTTTTGTGGACAAATCCTTGTTGACTTGGTCTTGGAGGTTAGGTTATATAAATATATCTTTCATCTATATTTATATTTTATAGTCATGTTTTATAATGTGTACATATATACATATTTACAGTATGGTTCTCTTTTTATTTTCTTACTTTTTATTATTTTATTTATTTACATGTTTTAATGCATAAAAATGCATGTTTATTCATGAGTGATGTTCTGATAAGAAATGAAAATTTTCTTTTTTTTATGGATTTTAAGATAAAATGCAACAGAAGTGTTGATGAGTCATGGATTCATCAATATCCATTGAGGAAAGCCATCTTGACGTCCATCTTCCAAATATCGTAGTCAAGATATGCATATATAGCTAGCAGTGTCCTGATGGACTTAAGCATAGCCACAGGAAAGAATGTCTCATCGTAGTAGTGCCATATCTCTGTGTGTAGCCTCTAGCTACGAGTCATGCCTAGAAAGTATCTACCTTCCTATCAGGTCCCCATTTTCTCTTTAAGATTCATTTACACCCACTGGGTTTTACATTCCTCTAGGGTCCATACACTATTCTTGTGCATGAAGTCATTTTTTGACTTCATTTCTAGCATCCGTCCATCCATTTCATGATTGGCAAGTGCTTCATTAAATGAAATTGGATCATTGTCAGTTTCACCTAGCACGTGGAATCTGTACCTTTCAGATGGTGCAACCACCCTCGAACATCTTCAAAGAGGTATGAGTGTTACGTCTTCATTTACTTCTTTAGTTTATAGTCCAGGAAGCTCAGTATCTTTAGGGGATTCGATGAGTTTCTTCACTTCATTTCTGTATTGACTCTTAAGGAAGTCATCCTCTAAAAACTCTTTATATCTCTAGAGACGAAGACCTTTTAAGTCCCAAGGTCATAAAATCGGTATCCAATACCATCCTTAACAAACCCAATCAAGTATCTCTCTCTAGTGCGAGATTATAGATTTGCTCGAAATCTTATTCTGAATATATATTGCAGTCTCTACTACATATCCGCGAAAACTAAGAGGTAAATGTTCTTTACTCATAATTGAACAGACAAGTCTATGATGGTCATGTTGCGTCTTTCAGCAACACCATTTAGTTGGGGAGTTCCAAGAGGAGTGAGATTGGAGACAATTCCTCTCTCTTTGAGGTATTCCTTGAATTCATATGAGAGGTACTCCCTACCTCGTAGATTGAATCCATTTAATCTTCCTATCAACCAAAGCCATGAGCACTTTGAACTTTTCAAAGCTTTCAGATTTATGATGTAGTAGGAAGAAAAACCCATATCACGAATGGTCATCAACAAATTTCAAATAATATTGATACATTTCGGGTCGTGGCACTGAACGGACCACATATGTCGGTAGGTATTATGTCAAGAATACCTTCGCATCTTGTAATCTTGTTATGAAAATGCATCCTAGTCATTTTACCTCGAATACAATGTTCATAGGTAGGTAAAGTTTGGAACTATAGGAAATATAAGGGTCCATCCTTTATCAATATATTGATTCTATCAATAGATAAATGACCAAACCTTTGATGTCAAATCATGTTTGAATGATTTTCATCCTCTCTAGTTCTCTTAGGGTTTTTATTAGTGGTAGTAACATTCATGACCTTATCATCAATGCACAATTCATAGAATCCACCACAAGTTAGAACATCATCCGTAATATATTTATCATAACGACTTATGACAAGTTTATTATAAAATAGAAACGAATATTCATTTATAACCAACTTAGATATAGATATTAAGTTCCTTCTAACATCTAAAACATAAAGACATTCTTTCAGTAGTAGGACTCTTCCACTAGATAATGATAGGTTGTAGGTTCCGATGGCTACTGTTGCAGTAGTTGCATCAGATTTCATCTATATGACTATATCCCCTTCATCAAGATTCATTGTTTCCTTCAATAGATGCAATAAATTGATATGAATAGAAGAAGCAGAATCAATGATCCAACTACCTTCTTGTCCTATGGGGGAATTGGTTTCAATGATGAGAGTAGAATTTATGCATGCTAGGGCTTTACCTTTATCTACCTATTTCAGGTAATCTGGGTAGTTACGCTTCTAGTACCTGGCTTCTTGTACTGATGATAGACATCTATTTTCTTTGATGCCACCAGCACAGAAGCATTAGAAGATGAGCCAACACCTTGACTCTTCTTCTTCTTCTTCTTCTTCTGGGTCGGACCCTTCCAAGACCCTTGCTTCCAACCGCGCTTCCCTTTGACATGTGAAATCATTGCACTACTAAAGGGATTCTCTTTCTTCATTACGTCTCCTACAGACTTTAATTAAGCCATGAGTTCAGCATTATATAATCTCATTTTATTCATGTGTTACGATACCACATAATTGGTGAAAGACTTGGGAAGAGACAACATAATGAAATCGAACCGCATGTCTGCGTCCATCTCAACCCCGAGAGTCTCCAGCTTTGATAAGTAACCAAACATTTTGATTACAAGTTCTCGAATTGAAGTCCCTTCCTACATTTTGAAGAGAATATGTTCTTTTATGATTATAACAATGTGTGTGGTTGACATCTCCTAACATATCTTTCATATTATGCATTATATCCTAGTAGGAGTCCATCTCCGCTTGTTGCTTCTGCAGCACATTGGACATGGATGCTAGAATATAACACCGAGTCAATGTATGATCTTCATCGCACTTATCATTGAACTTGGTTTCTTCCAGCATCTTAGGGTTTGCATACTTGTACTTAGACATCACAAAAGAAATGTGGTCTGTAGATAGGACAAGATCCAAATTATGGATCCAATCTGAGCAATTTTTTCCGATCAATTGATTAACCTCTAAGAGTCTACTTAGTGGGTTCATGAATTTCATTGTATGAAATTAAGAATGAAATATATTAGAACATACAAATAATTATATATTCAAATTAAATTCTTTGATTAAGGATTTTCAATCAAATTAGTCTTTCCTTTTCAACTCTTAAAGTTTATTCCCTCAATCACTTCATAGCAAGAGATATACTTACCGCTATATTTCTAGCAAGAACTGTGATCTCCTTTTCTACCTTTGTTACATCTCAATAATATGAGAAACTGTAACTCGGGTAAAAAGAAGCGGGAACTCATTCCACCTTGCAAGTTTAACTTACATTTCTCAATTCAGTATTTAACACCTAGGCCTACCACCCCTAAGTCAATGTTGACATGTCGTTAATTGAACCAATTGTCAACATGATTAGAACTCGCCATGCACAATCCAATATCACCCTAATAATATGAGGAGCCAATATTGGGGTCACTGTGCATACAACCTTACTATTCTGAGAAGCAAAGAGTCTGATCCATGTATGCGTGTATGCAAGAGATGCCACTTTGGAGAGGAGTCTCCTACATACAATCCATGACAACGGAATCCTTCGCCTTGATGGGAGATCATGGATATCACTTATGTGATCCTCCATATCATGTTAAAATTTTTAATTAATCATTATGAATCATATTCACATAATTAATTCTCCAGGGAAATACAACTCTATTCATAATAGAGTAACTAATTAGATATAATTAATGTAATCATATTAAATCAATCATCAATCCAATTCAATCAACTAACAAAACAATTTAGGGTATGTTTGATGTTATTATATAGTATACATCCTCACAAGTATGTATTATTTTGTATTTTAATAATTAGAGTACAACTGGACTTACTCATATTATTCTTTCTTCAAAAATGGATCCAGCTAGTACACACGAGTTATGTTGGGAGGAGCATTTCCTTGACATGCAACGCGGTAATTTGTAAACCAAGCTAGCAAACTCGAACTAGACACATTCACCATTTCGATTGATAAAATACAAAATAAGGCCAATGTACTCCCGGTTCTATCGATAAACTTTGATGATCGTCGTTATAGTATATACTAATCAATCAGAAATATTAGACATCTTAAAATAATTTTGAGATCTTAAAATTTCTAAGCATATCAAGCAACAATGTTTTGCATGTAAAAGTTGTCCTACAATTGTTGTATAATAAATTAGGATTTTATAAAACATACATTCAATGGCCAATGATGTGTAATCAACTATTTTAATAATTATTAGGCATCATAGTTAATCAAGGAAAATTCATAATTTACATGATTTCCATTGAATAATAAACACTTTAAGCAAAGAGATTTGATGATATGATCATCTTATGACCTATCTCCATTAAATATGAAATATCTAGGACAAACGAAGTTGAAATCACACAACATAAAAATGAGAAGTTTTTTGTTTGATTCTCTACTTAATCCCAATTTTATTTCACATTTCATGATGGGAAAACAATAATCAAAATTATTTTTTTTACAGATTCGTGAATACATGCAAAAACAAATTTCATAGCAAGAACTCTTCGAATCATATTTATGCACTTTTGTAATAGTTTACTATTTTTGGGACATATTTGGACATTATAAATACATTTTAATAACCAAAAAACGTGTCTAAATAATGCAGTGCACAAATAATAGGTTTTTATTTTAGCGAAAACCCAATTCCAATCTTGCATCCAATGCAAAAACAACAAGTCCCGCACATCCGAAACATAAACCTTGAACACCTAGGGTTTTGGATCATATCCAAGACCTGACCAAGGCTTTGATACTACTTGAAGGTTTTGTTCAAAAACCTTAAGCCCATCATGAAAGCGTGAAGATGGCATCGTATGCGATCGGGAACGACTAGTCGCACTAGCTGCTTGGGGCAACGGAATTTCAAAATTTTAGAGCAATAAAACCACATGATACAATAACACTTCTTGAATCGTTTCATATAAACTACAAAGTTGATATAGGAATACCTCTTGAAGTGTAGTTGCGATTGAAGCCTCTAAGCAAAGAGATCTCCTGTCTCAAGTCCGACCCAACGGAGGAGATGCTTGGGAGAACGTTGATGAAGTGTGTCCATCTCGCAATCCATGGCATTGATCCAAGAGACATGTCTCTGAATTTCATCACACAAAATTTGATGTCTTCTTTACGTACTAGAACCATCGAGTTTGACAAAGATCCATGAGAAGTTGAAGCAGGAGCACAACGATATAGCGACGACAACTATTCTCTCTAGGTCTCAATGTGGGTGACCACTTTAGAGAGAGAGAGGGTGTGTATGACGATGAGAGAGAGAAAGCTTGTGAATTCTATGTTGTAAAGAAGAGCTAGGGTTGACTCTTCTTTTATAATATTTTGGGAGTCCATGGATCTTAATCCACGAACAATACAAATCCAATGGTTTTGATTGATTTGTGTTTCTTTCAATGGCCATGATTTATTGTAAAAATACAACAATAATTAACTTAATTTAATATATTTAATAATAATCAATATAAATTAATTCAATCAAATCAAGAGGCATTAAAGGATTAGGGAAAGAGGCAAGCTCCTTCCTAATAAGGAGGGTGGATGTCCACTAAGAAATAGGACTAGGGTGACCGTCCCCACTCTCAATGGAAGGAGCTCCCCTTTTTCCTATTTTGTATGATCATGTATCTCACATTATCCTTTAATTATTTACAACAAATTTTATTGCAAATTATTTCACAAAAATAATTTCAAATTATTTTGTGAAATTTGAATCATGCCATTGGAAATTTATGAATCATATTTACAAACCCAAAATAAAATATAAATTGCATTTTTAATTAATTATCCAATGTCAATCCAATTCATATCAACATTTAAATTGTAAATGCTACTTACAAATAGGTCTCTCTGATATATTATAAATCACATTTATAATATATACGATTAATATGGATAGTATTATCCACATTATTCATATCCATGATAATTAAATCACATTAAATTATCTTAGATCATCATTCTTGTGCATCTAAATAATATGAATCAAATTCTCATTATTCATGATAACTAAATCACATTCAAGTTTCCATTTATCAATGTTTGGATACATATTTATTAATGGAATTATTCTTGAACCCTTTCAAGAATAACGCGCTTTCTCTGTGGATACTTGGAGATAAGGACATGGCGATTGTGCATTCCACATATGATGACATAGATATTGAGATCATATATCAAATCCGCATATCGGGGACCTCTCAAAGATGCTTGATTGAATCGAGGTCGTAGATCTAATCTTCTCATTGCATGTGAATCACATTCATATCAATATTCAACATTTGGATTAAGATTAGATCACTTCTCTACTGAGAGGAATCACTGAAATCTAGACCTATTTCATCACTCCCTCAGAATGGAAGCGTCGTCGTTATACAATCATTTATGATCACACAACCCTCAAGAATTCTTAGTACATGTACATCCTGTATACTGGAAGACCTAGAATAAAACTGAAATTTTAGATCTCTTTTAGATTGTCTCCTTTAGGGTTTTATCATTAAGTTTCTCAAGCGATCATTGGGAGTTGGTGTCTGTCATATGCTTTCCAAAAGCATATATCATATGCTTTACAAATGATCGGCAATGGTACCACTTTGATA
Organism: Ottelia alismoides; assembly: GCA_037367405.1. NCBI lineage: Eukaryota > Viridiplantae > Streptophyta > Magnoliopsida > Alismatales > Hydrocharitaceae > Ottelia > Ottelia alismoides. The sequence goes on from JAZKJV010000678.1 coordinate 358,528, forward strand.
ATGTGAATCCATCCCACGGTTAATAAAGGTGTCAGTGTAGAAAATTATAGAGAGAGATTTACGTTGATCAAACAAAGATCAATAAAATGGGGGGGGGGGGGAGAGAAAAGATGAAGATGACGCCGTTTCTCTCTCCTATTTTATTTTAAACTTATTATATATCCAAGTGAGTTTTCCTTAGTCAAACTCAAGGAGGCAGAATAACGATAATCCGATTTTTGAGCAAAAATGCTATTTTGTGATTTTTATATCTTCTTGTAGATGGCGAGAAATCGAAGAGAAATCTTTTTATCGGTTTTTTTTAATTTTGAAATTTTATTTTATTTATTTTTTGCAATTTTTATTTTTTTTCAAATGATATTTTTCAATCAATTTATCTACAATATAATATGTGAAAAATATTATATATAGGTGATATTATATAGTATATAAAATTACTCGAGCAACGGGCTCGAAAAGCACTCAAATCAAGCCAAAATGGATCGAAGATCGAAGATTAAAATTTCTATAAAATCACGATTAAAATCCTCAAAAATTGATTCTAATAAAAATATAAAAAATACCATGATGATATAATGTTCAACGCCCCAACGAAATCTGTATGTTTGCTTAAATCTATGTTGAAAAGATCTGTCTGTCATGAAGCATCTTCTTAAATAGTATTTTTTTAGAAAAAAGTACTATTTAGGAAGTTGTCTCTGACTGTTTTACACTGTCTGTCGGCTACCTAACGCAACCCTCCTCATTTACCCGAGCTTGGGACCGACCATGGCTGAGTTAACTTTTCACACTAATAGAATGCAAAAATTATAAGAATGTTATTGGAAGTTAAACATGATGCAATGAGTCCAAAGTATTTTTTTTGGATTTTTTCGACAATATATGATTTTTTATGGATTCTTTAATGAAAACAGAGTAACTATGAGTAATTAATTCCTAATAAATATATAATATCAATTTATCTAGAGAGGGAATTATCTCAAGAAGGTACTTATATATGCAATCCAGGAGAGTTGGAATTTCACAAAAATAACATGGGTGGATTTAAATAAAAATCACTATTTATGATGTCTAATCTAGAATTCATGTTTATTTTCAACATTTAGAAATAAACAATGAGTATATTCTAATATCTGGATCATAGAGACATTCTCTAAGACTAAGGACTTTCCCACTAAAATTATGAAGTCTATCTATCTAATAGAGATTGTTGCAACAATTGCATCAATATCCATGATGATGACTATTAAACCTTAAGATCAAATTTTTTCAGCCTTCTAAAACATATTCAACCAATTACAAATGTCATTAGAAGAATGATATACAATTATTAGACTTTGATCTTATTTAATAAGCCAATTTCAATGATGTTATGTGTAGATTATTCTTATGCACTATATGAGTACTTCTCTAAGGATCCTAGATAGACTTGATAGTCATACTATCAATACATCAACTTGTTGCAGTATCAGCATCCATCCAACTCTTTGGACATCATATGGAAGTCATAAAAAGACAGTCAACTCTTTGACTATCCTTCTTACTTGGGTCATACCGATGCTTCCATAGTGTTTCCTTCATCTATAAGCAACAATTGCTTAAGACTAAGGATCTCTTATGTTGAACTCAAAAGAATTCAATGTAAGAGTATTTCAACATTTATGCATGCTTCATTCAATTTGTACAATATGAATATTATGAAGTTTCATGAAATACTATATTATAGATAGTAGAATGATGCCACTCATCATATCTACATCCATCATAACTCAAAGACATTAGTTCAGCCAGGTACTCAAACATTTTGAGTACATCATCTCTTATCGAGTCACCATTCTGCATAATGCAATGAACCATGTCATTAACGATTAAATATCAAAGACACATTCGTTTGCCAAACATCTTAGATTTCATAAGGATTATTTGACACTTACAATCATCATTGGTATAATACTTCAAAAGCACATTCAATGAGAGATCATGACTATAGAGACGTACAAATCCTAAGTTGTTGTCCTTTAATTGTCATTCTTTATTATTATGAGGAAACTTGCACACTACAACCACAAACATGATGTGTTCAACTGTAAGTACAATATATTGATCATGGATCCAATCCATGATAATTTACTGGTTATTATTGAGTATAGTATTGAGTGGGTTTAATGAAGATTATCTAAAATAAGAAATTTACACACATATATATATATATACATAAATTTTACTTTGATTTAGGAATTCTTATATCAAAGTTGCCTCATCTTGTCAACACTGAATGTTCATCCCCTTATTCACTTTCAATGTAAGAGGTATACTTACCATCATATCTCAAGCAAGCTCCGGGATCTCCTTTCTTATCTTTGTTACATCCCAATAATATGAGAACTTGTAACTTGGATAAAAAGAAGCGGGAACATATTCCGCTTTGCAAGTCCAACTTGCATTTCCTCTTCAGTCTTTACCACCCGGTCCCACCACCCCTAAGGTGATGTTGACCCGTAGTTAATCAAACCAACCATCAACAAGATTAGAACTTTCTATGCGCAATCCAATATCGCCCTAATAATATGAGGTCTAGATATTGGGGTCACTACGCATAAGACCTTACTCTTTCAAGAAGCAAGGAGCCCGACCCAGATGCGCTTGTATGCGTGAGCTGTCATTTCAGATAGGCATCTCCTACATATAATCCTTAGTGAACTCTTTACCTTGATGGAAGACCATAGATGTCACTTATGTGATCATCCATATCATGTTCAAATTCTAATTAATTATTATTAATCATATTCACATAATTAATTATTCCAATGGAATTACAACTCTATTCATAATAGAGTGCATAATTGGATCTACTTAATTAATCATATTAAATCAATTATCAATCCAATCAATCAACCAACAAATAATTTTTAATTGTTATTTGAAGGATGGTATAATCTCAAAATACATATTATTCGAATTTTAATAATTTAAAAAATACATCATGATATCTTCAAGCATTATCCTTTACTTGTCGATGTCATGGACAATACCGACAGGAGTGGGATAGACCGCTCGTAAAGCAACCTGCTACCCCAACGATCCCTGACTAGACATCATATCTATATCAGGTCGTGACGATGCGATTGATCATATTGCATTTGAGATGATAATCGATCTTTCAACTGATGTTATACCATATATAATATTCATCAAAACCTTTTTGATAATATTATAAGGAAATTTTCTAAACAAATTTCCAATCCTATTCAAGCATCAATGTTTGTTGGAAAGGTTGTAACCAATTGTGATCTAGATCATATCTAATCAATTTGGGTTAAGGTAATATCATTTAAGGAAATAATCATCGTTAAATATTTCATAAAATAATTATCAACAATTATTTCAATAAATTAATAACTAATTTCCACTAATTGATTAAATGACAATCACAAGGTTCTTGATTGTGTAAGTAATTTTCAGCAATGACTCATACTTACTAAAATTAGCATTTCAATCAATTTTAATCAAAATCATGAAAAATAAGTTTCTATAGTTTGCTAATTTTATTCTTAACAAAACTTAAGTGATAAACACTCCTTTTTAGGTATTTTAGAATCATAATTAACTCTTTAACTTTGACAAGATTCGTCATCCCTAAAATAGTGGATATATGTTCACTAAAATGATCATAACTTGAGAAAACGGATTCCAAATCACGCAAACTCAAGTTCTGAGGTTTTCTTATTTAATGGAAAACATAGTACTTGATAATTCAGAGTTTAAACATATTTAAATAGGGCGAAAAAATCACACAAAACAGGGATGCATGACAAAAAAAATGCGATGAATGTATTGGACAAACGAGCCCACGACAAGCAATTATAATATAAGTGCTATTGAAAATATAATTTCTTGATCTGAAATGAAGAATAATTAATTTGCACAAAAGGTCCCCTAGTACAATTAGGTTTATGTACCATGGCCATCTTAATGATCATACAACTATTGATTCAATTGTTAAGTCATAGAGGCTGGCACTTGGACGAATATCTAAAGAGTTGGATCGAGGGCACATCAAGCACCATCAAATAATTATTAAGAAAGGATCTCCAGTCTGAGAAGGAGATGGCAATCCTTACTCTAAGGGTTCGTTTGGTTGCAGGGTTGGGCAGGTTGGGTACTATTCGCAGGGCTGGGTGAATAGTAAACTGTGAGGAGATTGTACCCCTGTGAATAGTACCCAACCCAACCCTACAACCAAACGAACCCTAAAGGCCGGTATCTAACCGACCTCTTGATGCAGGTCTTTTACATAGGAATAGAGATTCGATGCTGTCAGATTCGTTGTGTCAAAGGTCAAAGATTTGACCTAACGAGGTCGAGATAACCAAAGACCTATGTCATATACTATCACGATATAGCCACACATCCTCTGACCGGAGAAAGATGTGTTACTTTATGTCTGAGTATGCACATTTTGTAAACTAATATGTTGATGAACAAATCAAGGTCTATACACCGACGCGCTAGTGTGCATGCAAGGGCATATGGGTAATAGAATCTCCCAAAGGGATCATACATGTTCATTTACTGAATCAGAAGACATGAGCTAAATCATGAGATATTGGGAAAAAACAAATTCCATGCATGGTCGTCTCACTTTGGAAGCTTGGATGAATTTATTGGTTTGATATATGTTTTTGGAAAGTATATGATCAACACCTAGGTATGATATATGCTTTTGGAAAGTATATGATCGATACCGACTCCCAATGATCAGATGAGAAACTTAATGACAAAAGCGAAAGAAGACAGTCTAAAAGAGTTCTAAAACTTCAGGTTTAATCTAGGTCTTCTAGTATACAGGATGTACACGTATTAGAAATACCTGAGGGTGATGTGATCATAAATGATTGTATAATCATGACGCTTTCATTTCTAGGGAGTGATGAAATGGGTCTGGATTTTTGTTACTCTTCTCAGTAGAGGAGTGATCTGATCTTGGTCCAAATGTTGGATATTGATCTGGATGTGATTCAAATGCAAGGAGAAGATTAGATTTGCGATCTTGATTTAATCAAGCATCTATGAGAGTTCTGCAAGATCTGGATTTGAGAAGTGATCTCAATATCCAAGTCACTATACATGGAACAATATAATCGTCATGCTCTTACCTCTATGTATCCGCAGAGAAAGCACATTATCCTCGAAAGTTCAAGGATAATTTCATTGTTGATATATGTATCTGATCATTAAGGAAATTGACAATTAAATGTGATTTAATTATCGTGAATAATATGAATTTGATTCATATTATAAAGAGAGTTATTTAAGATAATTAAAGTGATTTAATTACCAAAGATTTGAATAATGTGAATGTGATTCATACAAGAGAATAGAGATCCAAGATAATTAAATGTGATTTAATTATCGTGGATATGAATAATGTGGATAACACAATCCGTACATATATATTATAAATGTGATTTATAATATATAAGAGAGAGCTATTTGTAAATAACATTTACGATTTAAATGTTGATGTGATTTTGATTCACATTACAACTAGTTGAAATGTAACTTACATTTTATTTTGGGTTGTGAATGTGATTCACGTTCTTTCAATGGCATGATTGAAATTGTCACAAAATAATTTAGAATTATTTTTTTATTATTAAATATGCAACAATTGTTGTTGCATAATTTGATATTGGAAAATCTCCAAGATTTGGTCCAATAAGAAAGAGGAGTCTCCCCTTTTTCCTTACATGGAATGGGTAGCACATGGAGTGGAACTCTATGGCCATCCACTCCATACATGGTATGGGGTGTGTCTCCTTCCATTATTTTCTCCACAAATTGATTTATATCAAATCAAAATTATATTGCATATATTTAAATTTATTTAAATTAATAATTGTTAGTGGAAATATTAGAGGAACAAATCATGGCCATTGATTGAAAGAAACACAAATCAATCCCATCCATTAGTTTAATTTGCACATGCATTGGGATCCATAGACTCCAAAATATTATATAAGTAGAGGCACCCCTTGCTCTTCAAGTTACATCAACTACAACAACATGTGCTCTCTTCTCTCTCTCATTCTCTACACATCCTCTCTCTCTATCATTATGGTCGTCCACCATGGAGCCTTAGAGAGAGTCGCCATCACCGCATCATCGTTGTTATGCTGCTAGATTGTTCGCTCGTGAATCTCCATCTCCTTCAATGTCCTTGCTTGTAAAGAAGACATCGGATTTCGTGTGACAAGATCAGGAGATTCATCGCTTGAATCATCAACATGGATTGTGAGAAGTATGTGTTTCATCAGCGTGCTCGCAAGCGTCTCCTCCGTCAAGCCGGACTTGAGACAGGAGGTCTCTTTGTTTAGAGACTCGATTACAACCACACTTCAAGATGTAAACTTGATACTCATTTGTGGCTTATATGAAACGATCCGAGAAATTTTCTTGGATCATGTGGTTTCATCAAATTAGAATTTTTTAAATTATGTTGCCTTGAGCCACTAGTACGAATAGCCGCTCCCGATCGCATATGATGTGATACTCACGCTTCCATGATGCACTTAAGGATTTTACCATATCCTTCAAGCGGTATCCGAACCAGGTTCAGAGGTTTCAAATACGATCCATAAACCTAAGACAACTTTGGGTCATTAGGGTTTGTGGAATTTTATCACAATTTATTTATGCAGCCATGTTTTGTGTGATTTTCCATCCTGTTTAAATTGTTTAAACACAAAATTATCATGTGTATTATGGTTCCCATTAAATAAGGAAACTGTGGGAATTGAGTTTGCATGATTTGGAATCTGATTGCTCACGTTATAATCATTTTAATGAACACGTATCCATTGTTTTGGAGATGGAGAATCTTGATGTAAGAGTGATACAAAACAACGTATATTGTGAGGCCTACACCTCTTTCCTCTTCAAAGGAAGGAAGTTAGTCCTCTACTCTAGGAGAGATAAGGGTATGGGGAGCGATCGGACAGGGGGAAATAGCTCAGTTGGTTAGAGTGTTGATCTGTCACGCCAGAAGTCGTGGGTTCAAACCACCCCCTCCCCCCGATTCTCCTGTCCATGGGAAAAGAGGGCACTATCCCCGAGGCCAACGAGAAGATGAAAGAGTTCGACCTAAGAGAAAGTGATAACTCAAGGAACGTTTGTATTAGATGGATCAAGCATGCTCGTCATGATGGTCTAATGCTGCCGCGGATTGATGGTGATTGACTTTGACCCTTTTTTGTAGTCGTCATGCTTTAGTAAATGGAATCAACCACAAATATCTAGTTACCGAGTTGGAACATATCTTCTAAGCAGTACATGGAGTATCGTATATGCCAATTTCCATATTATATAGCTTTTCCTACTATACATCTCATGGTTAAAAATCGAGATTATGATCGAATTGTTAGAGCCTCTGGACCAAGGAAAGGATTGTGGCACTCTCTTGCTTTCATTTTGGGATTCTTCTATTGACTAGATTAATGATTTAGAACTACTGGATCAAGTACTCCGGCTTTTTACCTTCTTTTCTGCCTAACTTCCATCTTCCGATCCTTTAACTCACGTATATAATAAGCTCGACCATTTTCTCAAGTGGGTCCTTAAGAACTAGGGGTCAATTAAATGCAAAAATCATCTTTCCGATGGCCCCTAACTTCTTCTTCGATGTCAATTTCCCCTCCGACTTGCTCTTAGATGTCTGAATCCCAGGTTGCTTGATCTCGCTTGACATAAAGGCACTTTCAAACTTGCTCGACAACTAATAGATATATAGGAAGAAGCGGGTTTCTAGAGCCCTCTGAAAGAGGGAGGTAGTGTAGTTATCAGACCAAGGAAAGATTGCATCCTAGGAGCAAGCTCACCTTTCTGATTGCCCCAAATATATAGTCCTCTTCCCTCTTTTCCTGAACCTTTTGCCCCTTTCCAGATGGTAAACCAGAAATTCTTATGTTCATGATTCTTCATCCCTTTTATATAGTTCAGAAAATGCAAAACAAGTACCATCGATCCACAATTGCTCAAAGAACTTGCATTAAAAGGTGGTTTAACAGTTGAAAGAAAAAAAGAACTAGACTTCATTAAAAGAAAGTACAAAAATCTTCATATAAAAACCCGATGGGGAGAGTTAATTACGATTCTGAAATGCCTAGAAATGCATGCATGTCACTTGAATTATGTTTAAATCAAATTGGAAAATAAAAAGAAATTTAGTTTGATTGATTTAGATTGATTGAGATATGCTAATTTTAGTAAGTGAGGGTCACTGCTGAAAATTATTCTCCTAATCAAGAACCTTGTGATTGTCACTTAAGAATTTTGTGAAATTAAATGGTTTAATTTCCTGAAATAATAATGAATAAATATTTGAGAAATATTTGATGACAATTAATTCCTTAAATGACATTTTCCTTAACCAAAAATTAATTAGATATGATCTAGATCACTATTGGTTACATGAACCTTCCAAGAAACATTGTTGCTTGAATACGATTGAGAATTTGTTTAGCTATTTTCCTTATAAATATTATCAAAAGGGTTTTGATTATTATTATTTATGGTATAAATTTGGTTGAACTACATATTATCATCTCAAGTACAAAATGATGAATTCCATTATCCTGACCTAAGGCAGATATGGTGTCTAGTCGGGGAGCATTGGGGTAGCAGGTTGCTCCTTGAGTGTCTATCCCACTCCTGTCGGTACTGGCCATGACAGCGGGAAAGGAAGGGATAATGTTTGAAGGGATCATGATGTATTTTTCTAATTATTAAAATTTGAATAATACGTATTTGAGGTAATACCATATTTCAAGTAACAATAAAGAATGTTTGTTGGATATTAATTGTATCATTGATTTAATGTGATTAGATTAATTGGAATCCAATTAAAATTAAAACACTCTATTATGAATAGAGTTGTAATTTCTTTTGAAAGAATTAATTATGTGAATATGTCTCGTAATAATTAATTAGAATTTGAACATGATATGGAGGATCACATAAGTGACATCCATGGTCTCCCGTCAAGGTGAAGGGTTCTGTCACCAGGGATTGTATGTAGGAGATGTTTGTCCGAAGTGATAGCTCCTGCATACAAGCGCATTTAGATTGGGCTCTTTGCTTCTCAAAAGAGTAAGGCACGCATGCGTAGTGACCCCAATATCGGGTCCTCATATTATGAGGGGGGGGTATTGGATTGCGTATAGCGAGTTCTAATCATGTTCGCGGTTGGTTCAATTAACGACGGATCAACATCACCTTAGAGGTGGTGGGCCCGTGTGTTAAAGATCGAATTGGGAATGCAAGTTGGAGTTGCAAAGCAGAATGTTTTCTCGCTTCTTTTTAATCGAGTTACATGTTCTCATATTATTGGGATGTAACAAAGATAAGAAAGGAGATCCCAGATATTGCTTGAGATATAATGGTAAGTATATCTCTTACATTGAAAGTGATTAAGGGAATGAACCTTCACTATTGACAATGCAAGACAACTTTGATATAAAAATACCTAAATGAAAGTAAAATATGTATATATATGGGAAAAATGTGGCATGACTGCCCCCATCTCATTTTTTGCATTTTTTTTTATTTTTTTTTTGGAAAATATCACCATGTATATTCATCCCTATATCCCTCCTATATGCCATTCGAATTTCGTCAGAAACAGAGACTCTTACGACCTCCATCCATACGTCATTTTTTTTAACGGTCGGAGGATTTTTTAAATCGACCCTGTCTGGGTGGAGGCCGTAGGAGCCTCTGTTTCTGACGAAATTCGAATGGCATATAGGAGGGATATAGGGGTGAATATACATGACGATATTTTTCAAAAAAAATAAAAAAATTGGCCCAGAAATGGGACGGGGCATCCATGTTGGCTGCCCCCAGGGGGCAGCCCCATCAACCCCATATATATATATATATATATATATGAAATGTTCTTATTTCAGATAATCCTCAATAAACTTACTCAATAATATACTTAATAATGAACAGTAAAATATCTTGGATTGGATCCATGATCAAGATATTGTAATTGTATTTGCACAAGTTTTCTCATGATAAAGAGGAATGACAAATAAAAGGATAATAGGACAACAACCTACGGTTTGTGTGTCTCTATAGTCTTGATCCCTCATCGAATGTGCTTTGTAGGTATTATATCGATGATGATTGTAATTGTCAAATAATCCTTATAAAATGTAAGAAGATGTTTTGGCATACTTATGTGATCTCGACATTTAATCATGAAAGACATGGTTCCTTGCATTATGCAGAATGGTGGCTTGATAAGAGATGATGTACTCAAAATGTTTGATTAGCATCCTGAATTGAAGTGTTTTTAGTGTTTACATGGATGTAGATACGATGAGTATCATCATTCTAATGTCTATACTCAAGTCGTTCATGAAGCTTCATAATATTCGTATTGTTTGAATTGAATGAAGCATATATAAATGTTGAAATACTCTTACATTGAATTCTTTTGAGTTCAACATAAGAGATCTTTTGTCTCAGGCAGTGGTTGTTTATAGATGAAGAGAGTGTAATGGAAGCATGGGTCTGACCCAAGCAAGAAGGAAAGTCAAGGAGTTGACTGTACTTCTGTAATTTCCATATGACATCCCGAGTTGGATAAATGCCAATACTACAATAAGCTGATGTGTTGATAGTATAACTATCAAGTCTATCTAGAATCCTTAGAGAAGGACTCGGATAGTGCATCAGAATAATCTATATCTACATATAATCATTGAAATTGACTTGCTTATTAGATAAGATTAAAGTCTAATAATTGTATCTCATTCTTCTGATAACACATGCAATTGGTTACATATGTTTTAGAAAACTAGAAAATTTGATCTTAAGATTTAATAATCATCCACGTGGATATTGAGTAATTATTGCAACAATCTCTATTGTATAGATAGACTTCATAAATTTAGTAAGGGAGCCCTTAGTCTTAGAGAATGTCTCTATGACCTAGATATTAGAATACACTCATTGTTTATTTTTAAATGTTGGAATTAAAAATGCATTGATGAATAGACCTATCATAAAGAGTTATGATGGATATATTTCATATAGTAATCTGACATCTAGAGGACTATGCTAAATTAGAATATTAATGAATGGTTCATTAACTTTTCTAATACTGAAAATTTAAAACTATAAAAGATCAATATGATGATAAAGATTATTTGGCAATGATCTGGCATCAAGCCTTGGTCATATGTCTGTTGATGAGATCAATAGACTAGTAAGAGATGAAACTTTAGAATGTCTGAAATTTCAAATCTTACATGCTTGTGAATATTGTATTCAAAGTAAAAAAATATCCAACGCAACCTTCTCTGGGAATGGTGTAAGATGTCAGGGTATTCAAGTTCTCATACATATTGATGTATGTGAATCATATATATCAAAATAAACATTACTGATATGTGATATCAATTGAGGATTATTTATGATATGAGGTTTCTTTCCTTCACCTTAGAAACCTTTGAAATGTTCAAAGATTTCATAATTTTAGTTTAGAACCAAAGTTTGAAGGAAGATGAAATGCATTTCATCTAATCTAAATAGTAAGTACCTATTAGATTAATGATAGGAATACCTTATGGAGATATGAATATCATTCCTACCTCACTCCTAATATGCCTAAACTCAATAGAGTTGTAGGGAGAAACAATTGGATCATGTGTGACATGATTTGATCAATTATGAGTCTTAGCATAATTACCTCTTAGTTTTCAGGTATATATGTAGTAGATACTACAATATATATACTTAATATGATTCTATGCAAATCTGAACCTCAAACCCCTCATAAGCTATGGTTTGAAACCTAGCCGAGTGTTGGACACTTGAGGATTTAAGGTTTCTTGGTTCATAACTTTGTCATGAATGCAAGTAAGCTGGAATCTTGCACCAAAGAGTGATGCTTCATTAGAAAAATAAAGGGTGGCATTGGATACCTAATTTATGACCTTGAGATTCTTAAAAGATTTCATATCTGAGAATGTGATTATGAGAGGATGAATCTCTTGAGTATGAGATGAAAATGAAGTGAAGAAACTTATTTAATCTTGAGAAGATGATGGGGCTGCTGAAGTTAGAAACTAAAAGGATAATTAAAGATGAGACACTCAAACCTCTTCAATTTAGTTTGAGGATGGATTCCATGTGTCAGTTAAGTCTGACAATGATCTAAGTTCATATGATGAAGCTTCTAAGGATCATGACATGGAGAGATGGATGTTAGTAGTAAAGTCTAAAGTAGATTTCATATACAAGTATTGTATATGGACCCTTCAAGGATCCATCTATAACGTGTTAGATGTAAATAGATCTTTAAGAGAAAGAAGGAACCTAATGAGAAGGTATAAACCTTCAAAGCACGACTCGTATCTTCAAGATACACACCGAAGATAAGATATCGTTTGCGATGAGACTTGCTCTCTAGTGACCATGCTTAAACCCATTGGAATATTGCTACCTATAGTTATGCAACTTGACTTTGACATCTACAAGATGGAAGTCAATATTGCATTCCTCTATGAATTCCTCACCAAAGATATTCATATGAAGTAGCCTCAGGGCTTCATAATTGAGGAAAGCAAAGAGTGTAAGCAAAAGAACTCCGTCTATGGACTCAAATAAGCTTCTTATAGTTGGAACATAAGATTTGATGAAATTATAAATGTTATGATTTCAGATAGAATCTTGATGAACCATGTGAAGCTTAGTGGGAGTGTCATTGTGTTCGTCGTGATAAATGTAGATGATATCCTAATCATTTGGAATGATATAAGGAGGATAATAAGTGTTTTATAATCTAGTTAATCCATACCTTGAGATATGATCTCAAGGAAACCTCTTAAGATCTTAGTTTTGAAAGTGTCTAGAAGCAAAGAGAAGAGGGTATGGGGATCGTCACATTAGTGGCACACCTTGGACATTTCCATTTTCTGGAAAATTCCAAGAAAGGCTTATTTTCCTTAAGATATGATACTAACCTAATTAAAGAGATAACACCTTGAAGAGTTGAGGATGTGAATACCAAAGCTACATGCCACAGTGTATCAACTTTGGGAAGCTCAGTGTATGCTAGATGTGTACAAAATTTAGATGTCTGCCATGCAATGGGAGCAGTAAGATGTTACTAATCCTACTATGGAGATAAAACACTTGATTGCAGTAATAACAATATCTTCAACGATGATAAGACTTTAGAGATAGTGATATCTAAATCTTATCTTCAAGAAATTAAAACTTTATTGATAGTGATCTAAAAGGTCTTAACTGCAGATACCTTAGGAGATAGAGATCTACATGAATAAGGGTATTTTAATAAGGATAATAGAAATTACATACTAGTTATAACGATTATTGAGCGGTAGTTTCAAGGACACTATAGCTGCTTTAACAAGTTTGAATATTTGTTGCATAAAATGGAACATTTGCATTGGACGCCAGCACTGTCACTAGGAGATATGAAAGTGTCGTAAAAGGACTTGGCATAGTCTCTTGGAAACAGAGTGACCGATCAGCTTACCTAACTATTATTCTAAATAGCATATGATTGTCACACGAGTATGCGCTTAAATATTAGCCCACTAATGGCTCTTTGGGCTAGTGGGAGATTGTTGGACATGCGAGCCCACGTTGAGCCAATATGCAATAAATGTTATTGCAAATATCATTCCATGATCTGAAATGAAGAATAATTAACTTGCATAATAGGTTCCTTAGTACAATTAAGGTTATGTACCATGGCCATATTAATGATCATACATCGATTGATTCAATTATTGAATCATAGAGGTTGGTGCTTGGATGAATATCTAAATAGTTAGATTGAGGACTCATCAAGTACCGTCAAATGATTATTAAGAGAGGATCTCTAGCCTGACAAAGAGATGGAAATTCTTTCTCTAAAGGATGATATCTAACCGACCTCTTGATGCCGATCCTTTGCATAGGAATAGAGATTCAGAGGTGTTAGATTAGTTAGCTCAAAGAGTTGACTTAACAAGATCGGGATAACCAAAGACCTATGTCGTATGCTGTCACGATATAGGTACATACCCTCTGACCAGGGACATATGTGTTACTATATGTCTTAGTATGTACATTTTGCATACCAATAGGTTGATGACCAAATCAACGTTTATACACCGACACGCTGGTGTGCATGCAAAGGCATATGAGTAATATGATCTCCCAATGGGATCATACATGTTCATTTACTAAACCGGAAGACATGAGCTCATTCATGAAATATTGGGAAGAATCAAATTCCGTGCACACTCATCTCTCTTTGGAATCTTGACTGAATTTTTAGGTTTGATATATGCTTTTGGAAAGTATATGATTGATACCGACTCCCAATGATCTAATGAGAAACTTAATGATAAAACCTTGAAGAAGACAACCTAAAAGAGATCTAAAACTTCAGGTTTAATCTAGGTCTTCCAATATGCATGATGTACATGTATTATGAATACATGAGGATGATGTGATCATAAACGATTGTATAACCATGACGCTTCCATTCCTAGGGAGCGATGAAACATGTCTGGTTTGAGTGACTCCTCTCAGTAGAGAAGTGATCTGATATTGGTCCAAATATTGGAGATTGATTTGAATGTGATTCAATGCAATGAGAAGATTAGATTTAGTTCTAGGTTTAATCAAGCATCTATGAGAGGTCTACAAGATCAGTATTTGAGATGTTATCTCAATATCCAAGTCACTATACGTGGAACAATACAATCGCCATGTCCTTATCTCCAAGTATCCACAGAGAAAGCACATTATCCTTGAAAGAGTTCCAGGATAATTTTATTGTTGATATATGTATCATAGCATTGAGAAAATGATTAATTAAATGTGATTTAATTATTATAAATAATATCAATTTGATTCATATTATAAAGAGAGTTATCTAAGATAATTAAACGTGATTTAATTATCAATGATGTGAATAATGTGAATGTGATTCAGATTATTTGAGCACGTGAGAATAGAGATCCAAGACAATTAAATGCAATTTAATTATTATGGATATGAATAGTAAGGATAACACTATCCATATTAATCATATATATTATAAATATGATTAATAATATATAAGACAGAGCTATTTGTAAATAACATTTACGATTTAAATGTTGATGTTAATTGAATTTACATTGGACAATTAATTGAAAATGTAATTTACATTTTATTTTAGTTGTAGATGTGATTCACATTCTTTCAATGGCATCATTGAAATTGTCCCGAAATAATTTGGACTTTTTTATGATTAAATGTGCAACAATTGTTGTTTCTAAATTAGATATTGGAAAATCTCCAAGATTTGGTACAATAAGAAAGAGGAGTATCCCCCATTTCCATACATGGGGTGGGCGGTACATGGAGTGGGACTCCGTGGCCATCCAGTCCATACAAGGTATGTGCTGGGTCTCCTTCCTTTATTTTATCCACATATTGATTTATACCAAATAAAAATTATATTGCATATATTTTGATTTATTCAAATAAATAATTGTTGGTGGAAATATTGGAGAAACTAATCAAGGCCTTTGATTGAAAGAAACATAGATCAATCTCATCTGTTGGATTTGTTTGTACATGGATTGGGATCCATGGACTCCCAAAATACTATATAAGAAGAGTCACCCCTTGCTCTTCAAGTTACATCAACTACAACAACATATGCTCTCTCTCTCTCTCTCATTCTTTACGCATCCTCTCTCATTCTCTCTCATTATGGTCGTCCGCTATGGAGCATTAGAGAGAGTCGCCATCGTCGAATCATCTCTATACTGTCGGGCAGCGAAGCTTACACTTGTTCACTTCTCCTGACGGTTCGCCAGGGCCTCTTTCCTCCTCCCTTTTCTGCTCACTCGTAGGGTTCTCTGGGGGGTTAAGGGGAGGGAGTCGACTGAACATCTCAGCCATTGGCGGGAATTTTGCCCGCATCCGATTGCCCTGCTTCCCGCTCATTCACTTTCCAGTTCGGAAGTACGATCGCCCTCTAAACGATCAAAATAAGGTAAAGATTGAAGATAAGTTTTGTACTCTATTAATTTCTCAGTCCCTCTAGTCGGGTGGGCGCCGGCCGGCCGGATCCCCCTCCAAACCGTACGTGCGGGTCTCCCCGCATGCGGCTCATGCCATTCGAGGTGGTCCAGAGGGGGGAAAGGGGGGAGGGTGGAAAATCGGAAGGCTTGCCCCCGCCAACATCACCATTCAATATGTCTTGACCGGAGAAATTCTCGGTACGGGAGAAGTGGGGTCTTCTTCCCGCGAGAGGAAAGGGAGGACTAGTCGACCATGGTCGAAAGACCTAGTGCCAACTACAGGCCTTCTAATGCCCTCTCACTCCAACTATTTATTCGCTTTGGAGAAAGAGAAAGAAGTAGCCTGAGCGTACGTCAGCCGCAGTCGGGTCTTTCAGTGGTCACGAACAATCGTCGTTTTTTGATGGTTTTTTCACTTCTCACTGCTGCTCGTCTTGAAAAAAGAAAATAGGCTTCGGCTCGCTCGGCCTCATTCCTCTCTGGCCAGGTGCTTTTCTCAGCGAACCCTACCTCTGGATAGAGGTGAGAAGGGCCCTGACTCCGTCCCACACAGTGTACTACTATCGGCCCTATTAGGCAACATCTACCTAGGGCTAC
Organism: Ottelia alismoides; assembly: GCA_037367405.1. Classification (NCBI taxonomy): domain Eukaryota; kingdom Viridiplantae; phylum Streptophyta; class Magnoliopsida; order Alismatales; family Hydrocharitaceae; genus Ottelia; species Ottelia alismoides. The sequence goes on from JAZKJV010000678.1 coordinate 375,231, forward strand.
CTCTCACACAGAGGCTAAACAAAGCATATCCTCGCCCACTAGGACGGTCATAGCCATGACTCTCTATTGCTGCCAGTCGACAGATAGAAGGTCAAGTCGTTATATTACCAGATTATTTGCTTGTGGATCTCAGTCTCCTTCAGCACACCTCGCTCGTGAAAAAGATGTCGGATCCCTTGTGACGAGATCAGGAGATTTGTCGCTTGGATCATCAACATAGATTGCGAGAAGCACACATTTCATCATGCGCTCGTAAGCATCTCCTTCGTCGGATCAGACTTGAGACTGGAGGTATCTTTGTTTAGAGACTTGATCGCAATCACGCTTCAAGAGGTAAACCTAAATCTCATTTGTGATTTAGATGAAATGATCCGAGAAGTGTTCTTGGATCATGTGATTTCATCGGATTAATTTTTTTAAATTCTATTGCCTCGAGCACTAGTATGACTAGTCGCTTCTGATCGCATACGATGCGATCCTCACGCTTCTGTGACACGCTTAAGGAATTTACCATATTCTTCAGAATGTTCGTACAGCAAAAAATGCCCAAGTCATCTTTGATTTAAGGAACATATCCTAAACCTATGACCTATGGATCTGATACCACTTGAAGGATATGGGAAAATCCTTAAGAGAGCGCATCACAGAAGCATTAGGATTACATCGTATGCGATTGGGAGCGACCAATCGCACTAGTTACTCGGGAAAATGGAAATTATTATTTTTAACGATGAAACCACATGATCCAATAACACTTCTCATATCGTTTCAACTAAACCACAAATAAGTATTAGGTTTACCTCTTTAAGAGTGGTTGTGATCGAGTTTGTAAACGAATAGACCTCATGTCTCAAGTCTGATCCAATGGAGGAGATGCTTGCGAGCGCGTTGATGAAACGTGTGCTCCTTGCAATCCATGTTGATGATCCAAGTGAAGAGTCTCATGATCACGTCTCACGAGATTTGATGTCTTCTTCACAAGCGAGGCATACCGACGGAGACTAAGATCCATGAGCAAATGATCTGGCAACATAAGAGCGATGCGATTGTGATGGCGACCCTTTCTAGGGCTCCATGGTAGACGACCACAATGAGAGAGATAGAGATACCTGGCGTGTAGAGAGAGATGAAGAGAGTTTAATTCCTCTTGGAATTATGTGTGTCATCTCAAAGGCAAGGGCTACCCTTCCTTTTATATTAGTTGGATGCACATGGATCTCAATCCATGTGCTCTCTTAATCTACGGTGTAGATTAGAAGTTTAGTAGTCAATGCTCGTGATTTGTTGCTCCAAAAAGCAACAACAATTAGTTTAAAATAAATTAATTATATCCTTCTCCAGACAATAATTAATTCAATTAAATTTAATTAATATACATAGATTATATAGAAGGCTAAGTCTCTTTACTAAATATAGGATGGTCATCCCCTTAACAAGTCAAGAAGGACGGCAACCAAAAAAGAGATATAGTCTCTCTTCTTTTCTATATATATTAATTAATATGCAATAATAATTATTGTATTTATCTTCACAAAAATAATTCCAAATTTAATTTATGAAAACTTCAATCATGCCATTGACAAATACGAATTATATTCATATATCCAACATAATATGAAATTAAATTTACAATTAATTGTTTATTGTGAATCCAATTCACAACAACATATAATTTGTAAATTCTATTTACAATTAAATCTCTCCAGCATATTATAAATCATATTTGTAATATCCATGATTATTATGGACATTGATATCCACATTAATCATTTCCTTTATAACTAAATCATATTTAATCATCTTGGATCTCTATTCTCTTGTGTTCAAATAACATGAATCATATTCATATTATTCACATCTTTGATAATTAAATCGCATTTAATCATCTTAGATAACTCTCCTTATATGACCAAATAATATGAATCAAATTCATATTATTCATGATAATCAAATCACATTTAATTATCAATATCTCAATGCTCAAATACATAATTCAAGAATGGAATTATTCTTAAACTCTTTCAAGAACAATGCGATTTCTCCGCAGATACTTGGAGATAAGGACATGGCGATCATACCTCAAATCCAGATCTTGCGGATCTCCCATAGATGTTTGATTAAATCAAAATCATAAATCTAATCTTTTCATTGCATCTGAATCACATTTAGATCACTGTCCAACATTTAAACCAAGATCTGATTACTTCTCTATAAGGGGAGTCACTAAAATCCAGACCTGTTTCATTTCTCCCTCGAAATGGAAGCGTCATGGATATACAATCATTTGCGATCACATCAAGGAAGGTCGTATCGATAACGATATCATTTTGGTCCCTGCCCGGAAATGATATATCACCGATATATCGATGATATCAGTGGAAATGTCGAAAATGGCTCAAAAAACCTACATTTTGTCATTTTTTCAGAAATTAATATCATCCAATAACTTAGAAATATACACTTATGTCATACATATCGGTCATTTATAGCCCATATATCGCACATGTCGGTCATATTGAACATATCATTGTTAATGTTCATTCCTGACCTATAGATATTGGAAATGGATTCCATTCAAGTTATTATAAGTTATAATATTAAATAACTCACAATATACACTTAGATGACACATATAGATCATTTGTGAAGACTATGATCCTTATATTGCACATATCGGTCATATCGAACATATCATTGGTACTGTTAGTTGTTAGCTTATATATATTGCAAATGGAGTTCATCCAAGTTCTTAGATCACTAAATAACTTACAAATATACTTTTAGATCACTGATATCGCTCCCGCTACCCTTTGTTAATTCGAGCAAATTAACGTTCAAATTAATAATATTTGTTCGTTGCAGTCGGATAATGAGAGCGAATCAAAAACCACTTTCAATTATAATCGAATTAATTTCGAGCGAAATTTTTTTTACTTGGTTGGAAGTCCAAGGTCAAACTCAGGGAGGCAGCTGTCTCCTTAGGTGAATTTTTAGCAATGTCCAAAGTGTGATTTTCAAGGAATAATATTTTTGGTCTTTTTCGGTTTTTTATGCAAGACACGTGCGAAATCAAGCCAGTCTAAATGTTAATTCAGATAAGTGATCAAATTAAGTCCAAAAATGATGAAACTTGTCCAGATGATGAAATATGATGAAATTAAGCTAGCCTAATTTTTTTAGAATTTTTTGACACTAAATTAAATTAAAAAATTAAAAATGAATGCAGGGTGATTTTCACTAAATTTTAATAATTATCAAATCACAATATTTTTGGGAATAAAAATTATCCTAGATAGATCTAAAGATGAGGAATCCAGGAAAATTATCAAACCTTCATTTTGATGTGAAATGAACCTATTAAAAATAAATTAAGGAATTCACAAATGAATTATTTAGGCCTCATAATACGTGCACTTGAGATGAAATTTTTATGCAAGGTAAAGCTCATTATCCTAGATATAATGTGATTTTTTAGGAATTTTTGGAATCACAGAGAAATTACTATTAATTAAGAGGTGAAATTGGGCAAAATATAACAAAAATGAACCAATTAATTAATATAAAATTCTACTGATATTACAAAAATATGCCACGTATCACATAATAAGGAGGACAATGTAAGCTACACAATGCAATTTTTCAAACTCAAAAATGAATTAATATGCATGCCTAAATATGCGTGCAAAGACAAGGGTATAAATGCAATTACAGAAATTTAAATTGTTGAAAATAAAACATGCTGACAAGGACGTTTATGCAATTACCTAGAATGCAGGGGGTGGATGCAAATTTCTCCACGGATCACGTGCTCCTCACGTGGGGTGCGTCTGGTAGGGACTGAAGTGCAATATGGAAAACCTTCAGGGGCCTCGATGCAATTGACCCAGGACACACGTGCAGATCACGTGGGATCCTTAGGCTCGGAGAACTTCAGAGGCTCGGGCGTTGGCTCGGGTGACTCTGGAGGTTCGGGCGTTGGCTCGGAAAAGCTTCGGGGATCCGAGCCTAGTGGTCGGGGAGGAGGCTTGGATCGGGCAATGTGGCGTGCTCTGGACCGTGCGATCTGGTGAAGATCGACGGTTGTTGTTGGCTCAGATCAGACGAAGACGTGGATGATCAACAACCGTCAGATCGAAGAGGATCCAACGATCGTTGACGCTCGATGAAGATGGCTGCGTGGTCGATCTATCGCTACTGGATCAAGATAAATCCAATGGCCCTCCGCTGCTCTAGCGATTGGCGACGTGGCATGATCAGATGCGTGGGATCCGCTTGATCCTACGACTGCTCCGCGAGGCGACGTGGATGGCTCTTAGCCATTCGATCAAGAGGATCGTACGGTGGCTGGACTTCGTGCCCAACGGTCCTCCGCCTCCTGCGGCAGGGGAGGCTGGGCTCCGACGATGCTGGGCTTGCTCCGCCCTGCCCTCCCGTCGTCGGTGAAGGTCGATGGAGGGTCTGAGGTATCTCGGAAGATCAGTGGATGGCTGGCGAAGCGTCTGGTGGATTCAGGAGTGGAGGAGGCGCTCTGGAGCGCGGTGGCAGAGGAGCTCGAATGCAGCTCCGACGAGCCTCGACCAGTCAAGGAAAGAGCACCTGCAAGGGTTAGAGATATAGCCGAAGCGTGCGTGTGCCCGTGGAGTTATGCTGAGTGAGAGGCGAGGCCTATGGGGGAGTGGGGATGACCAGTGATCGAGCTCTGCCAAGGTGGCGGAGCCGGCGACGGTGGAGGATGAAGTGTATCGTCGACATGAACAGAATGTAGCGCGAAGATCCCTACTCCGAGACGGAGCTTGGAGGATGGTTGGGAGGTGGTGAAGATACGCGGAGGAGTGGAATAAATTAGGAGAAAAATGAAGCGGACAGGGAAGAAGATCAGAGGGGCGATGAAGGATGCTACCTGGGGAATGGAGCTCAGATTTGAGCTCCTGGTCGTCGCTCGAAGGTTGGTAGTAGTCCTGAGCTTGTGCAGCTCACGGAGGAGGCTGCAGCACGACGTGGATGACCGTGGATCTCGTCGGAGAAGACTCCCTTTCTTCGTTCAACGTCTCAAGGAATTGCTGTCACCAACTCAAAGGCCAGAGCTCAGGGAATCTCTCTGGAATGGCGGATGGGGGTGACAGTGGCCAAAGGCGGGTGATTTATAGGACGATGTTGACGGCAGGGGTAGCTGGAAGGTGGTGTTCGTGGTCGTCGTGGGGCGGCTCTGGTGGTAGTCGTGAAGAGCGAGGGAGATGGCAAGGATGAGGGAAGAGTGGTGATGGTCGTGGAGCTTCCAGATAGTGGTGGTGGCTGGAGATGAGGGGAAAATAGAAAGGGCGAGGCTTCCGCGTGAGGTGGCGATCGTGGGGAAAGAGACGGGGTCGGAGGTTGACGATGACCATCTGGCCGTTGGATCTGGAGATCCAACGGCAGGGAGAGATGTGCGAAGGGGCGGTGTGGATTAGATCTTGGGTGTAGTGATCGAAGGGTGACCGATGACGCCACGTGTCGCGTTGGAGACGAAGCGCGAGCGGACGGCCGCGGCGATTGATCGAGTGGTGAACAATCAGCGTGACCATGGACGGTAGAGATCGAAGCTCAGAAGATGATCAATCGGAGAAGACGCGGCCACGTGGCGAAAGGAGGGAAGGGCGCTGATGGAGGGTGATGATGAGAGGTGGGGAATGATCGAACGGTTATGGATTAAGAGCGGGCGTGGAGAGCTTGGAGCCGTTGGATCTCAGGAGGAGGTCTGACAGTGGAGGACGCGGGCGGCTGAAGCAAGGAGGGCGGGCCGCATGGCGCAATCAGAGGGCGCCACGTGGCCAGTTGTGAGTGGCTGAGAGGAGAAATGAAATTAGAGAGAGAAAGAGGCCGAATTTGGGAAAACTCAAAACATGAAAGTTGTAGATCTTGATGAGATATACAAGTTTCATGTTGATTAAAAATGAAGATGAGGTCAAATACGATACAAAAATACAAGAATACAAATATACACAGATATAGTATACATATAGGCCCAAAAACCCAACTTCTTCCTACGAGCTCCGAATTGATTGAAATTTATCTCATTTTAAAGGTCTCTGGATGTGTATTCATTCGAACGTGAGTAGACCGAATTTGGGGTTGGTACAAGGGAACTATGGGCCTTCTAAGGACCAGGGATTCTAGGTCTTTATTGGGTGTTTTACAAAAAAAATCTCTGACCTTTTTCCCTATATTATTAACTAATGGTGTATATATCATATGGTGTTTTATTCTGGAGGAGATAATAGGTGGATATTTTACAAGTGAAATTGGCTTCTTATTTAATGCAAATATGAGTGCTAAAATGCATATATTATGTTTGCATGTATGAATGCTAATTATGCACTATAAGGGGAAATATGCTGCTATTTACTCGAGGACAAGACTCTATTTTCAACTTTTAGAGTGATGAATCACAGATTCATCAGCCCCCTATACTTAAACCTTGCTCCGAGCAACTAAAATGAAATGAAAGAGTGAAATGATTTTGGGTTCCATACCAAGGTCATGAACAAAAGTTGAAAATGGAGCTTAACTCGACCTTTGGATTAATTGTGTGACGGAACCTTATTGGGATCTGAATTTAAGACCTAATAGACTTTAAGTTCCACAAGTCTTCTATTCAAGACGCCTCTATAGTCAGGTCAGAACAAATCCTCAAACGCAAATTTCTGATGACTATGATTCTCACTTATACTGTGTAAGTGAAATGTAACTCTCCACATCAGAAATGGCTCAGAACCAACCTTCTCTTACAAGGTAACTCAAATAACGCGGTCCAGTAACTCTTTCCTCGAGAAGCGGGGTATTCCCTTCTAAGTTCAAGTGCGACCAGCTCAAGAGGAGGGGGTAGAGAAAAGAATGGACGGTAGCCAGTGTAGCTACCTATCTTGAGATGCCCGACAAATGTAGCCAAGTCATCCAGCTGCATTTCTTTGCTAATATACATACTCCGACATGTATTTTATTTTCACTTGGACCTGTCTGATTTTTTTTGGAGTTTTTGCATTTTTTTCTTTTTTTCTTTTTTAAACTATATACAAGGTGCAACATGTACGTCAGGAGTTTTTCCTCTTGAGCCAGTAGACTATCCCTCTTTTGAAGCATTATTGCAACCCACAACGTCCCTTCCTTAGACATCAACACTACCAGACTAGGTTGAGATGCACTACCCTCCCTAGAGGAGGACGGATGTTTCCACCCGTGTGCTACTCCAAGCTAAAGGATTCTACCCCCTCACCACCTCATCAATGAAGATCTACATGCATTGTGTTTGTCCAAGTTAGGTCACTGTCTATAAGAATCATGCGTGTGCACGAGATATTCTACTTAGACTAATCAAGATGACATGTGAACATAGACTTGCGGACTCAAAGAATTAAGTCACTTGACCTGAGAAATCTTAATTCCAGTTCCTATAAGGTTCCTCTGAAATTAGATGGATTAAGGTCAAATCAAGTCCATCCTCAATATCTACTCATAACATGGTTCAGAACCCACTAGCTTTTCACCTTGCATATGCAAGATATGCAGATGAGATGTAGATGACATGCTATGAAGATGAATGAAATGCAAGACTCTTTTTCTTTTTTTTGAATGCAAGGATGATATGCAAGAGTAAATAAGAAGCATATTTTTTGTTTTTGTTTTTTTTTCAAGTTTTTACCCACCCGTAATTATTGCAAAATATATACAAAAATACACGAAAATATGCGAAAGTACGAGCTATGGGTAAAGTATATATGTAATATATACATGCCCCCTATACTTAGCGTGTGCTATGTCCTCATAGCACGAAAAGCGAGGAAAAAGACAGCTCGTGCTAAGCATAGGAGAGCTAAAATAACAAAAAGGTAAAGAAGTCGCCCTGCCCCCCTATACTTAGGCTTTGACAGCCTAAGTGTAGAAGAAGAACAAGAATGGGGCGGACGAGGTCAAGAGGAGAAATGAATGAATATACAATGTGGGCATCGACCCCCCCATACTTAGGCTCAGGTCAGCCTAAGTATAGGACGGAAGTGAGTATGGGGACCAATGTGATCTGGAGAATGTACAGTGAACCGACTCAGGTGGCTCATCCCCCCTATACTTAGGATCTGGTCATCCTAAGTATAGTCCAAGATAGTGATTAATGAGGCGGGGATGGGTTACTAGAGTCACGGGGGAGAAATGACAAAATGTACAGGAATGATGATATATACAAGTGAGTCGGTCTGAATCTTTCAAGATGCTGCTGATGGCTAGAGCTCACTGCTGCAAGGTCTCATACGCGGCTCGAGGTGTATCTGCTGAATCTGTCTCGCGCATGAATACAATCTCCTCAACATGGACTAACTGCTCATTGGATTCGACGAAGTGCTTCAACAATTGTCCATTCACTAGGAATGTCAGTGCGTCATCTGCGAGATCTGAGATCTCGACACATCCACTATCATGCACCGTACGGACGATAAATGGGCCTATCCACTTGGACTTCAACTTGCCTTGGAAGATCTTTAGCCTAGCATTAAACAACCATACCTTCTGTCCAGGAACAAAGGTCTTTCATCTGATATATCTATCATGCCAACGCTTCACCTTGTCCTTGTACACCAAACTGTTGTCATATGCACGATTTCTGACTTCCACAAGCTCATTCAGATCCATTTCTCTCTGCTTCTGCCCAAGGTGTGTGTTCCAGTTGACCTTCTTAATTGCCCATTCTGATTTATGCACTAACTCTGCGGGCAAATGGCATGGCTTTCCGAATACATTCGGAATGGGGAGGTTCCTAACGGTATCTTGTAAGCTGTCCTATACGCCCATAGGACCTGATCCAAAATCTGAGACCAATCCTATCTTGTCTGGGCGGACAAGCTTTTGCAATATAGTTTTCACCTCCCGATTCGACACCTCAGCCATACCATTGGTCTGTGGGTGGTAAGGACTCGCGACACGGTGTTCGATACCGTAGTCCTTCAGGAGTTTCTTTACCTCCCGATTTACAAAGTGGCTATCCCCATCTGATATCATCATTTTGGGGATCCCAAACTTAGAGATTATGTATTCTCTGATGAATTTATAGACAGTCTTGTTGTCTACGGCTCGGGTCGGGATAGCCTCCACCCACCTGGATAGATAATCTACCGCAAAGAGGATGTACTCGAATCCGTGGCTAACAGGGAATGGGCCCATGAAATCGATGCCCCAGGCGTCAAAGACATCACAAATGATGATAGGCTGCATAGGCATCTCATCCTTGGAACCAATGGTTCCTCCCATTCTCTGACATACTGGGCACGACTTCGCAAAGGTGATGGCATCGCGAAAAAGAGTCGGCCAGTAAAAGCCACACTGAAGTACCTTCCATGCGGTCCTCTTCCCGGAGTGGTGTCCTCCTGCCTCTAAGCTATGGCATAAAGAAAGGACACTCTGGTATTCTCCTGAGGAATACACCGTCTCCAGACACAATCCGGTCCTTCAAAGAAAAGGATCGGATCCTCCCAATGGTTGTGTCTAGCGTCCGACTTCATTCGGTCGATGTGGCTCTTGGACCAATCTTCGGGAACCTTCTTGGAGACAAGATAGTTCACGATGTTGGCGTACCATGGGAGTGAGTCGACAACAAAAATCAACTCGTCAGGGAAGGAGTCTCGAATAGGTGAATCCTCGGAAGTATTAAGATCTTCGAGACGAGAGAGATGATCGGCTACTACGTTCTTCTTTTCAGGTTTATCACGGATGTCCAAATCAAACTTTTGGATAAGTAAAATCCACCGAAGAAGGCGTGCCTTCGTGTCCTTTTTCTCCATCAAGTATCGTAGCGACTTGTGGTCAGTGAACAAGATTACCTTGGATCCAATTAAAAGAGATCTGAACTTGTCCAAGGCAAACACTACCGCAAGCATCTCCTTTTCCGTAACTATATAGTTACGCTGAGTGGTATCATGCAATTTGCTTGCGTAGTGGATTGCGAACGGGACGCCATCCCTTCTCTGTCCTAACACAGCCCCAACAGAAAAGTCTGAGGCGTCCGTCATGATCTCAAAAGGTAGAGATCAATCTGGGGCTTGTAGGATAGGTGCATCCATGATCATTCCTTGTAGTAGCTTAAAGGCCTCAAGACATTTGTGATCAACAACAAACTCCATGTCTTTGCCTAAAAGCTCAGTTAGCGGTTGGGCAATCTTAGAAAAATCCTTGATGAATCTCCGATAAAATCCGACGTGCCCGAGGAACGACCGCAACTGCTTGACGTTGGTTGGTGGCTGGAGTCGTCTGATCACATCCACCTTGGCAGGGTCAACCTCCATTCCTCTCTTGGAGATGACGTTCCCCAACACAATGCCCTCCGTCACCATGAAGTGACTTTTCTCCTAGGAGAGCACCAGATTGACCTCACAACATCGTTTGAGGACTCGGTCTAGATTCCTAAGGCAGGAATCGAAGGAATCACCGTGGACCGAGAAGTCGTCCATGAAGACTTCCAGGAATTCGTCGACCATTTCGGCGTATACAGCAATCACACACCTTTGGAAAGTACCTGGATCATTGCATAACCCAAAGGGCATGCGCCTGAAAGCATAGGTACCAAAGGGGCATTGAACGTGGTCTTTTCCTGGTCCTCTAGAGCTATGGCTACTTGATTGTAACCCGAGAACCCATCTAAGAAGCAGAAGAACTCTTTCCCCGCTAATCTCTCTAGGATCTGATCAATGAATGGTAGGGGAAAATGATCCTTCTTCGTCGCGGCATTCAGGCGTCTGTAATCCACACAGACGTGCCACGACGTGGGCACCCGCGTCACAATCTCCTCTCCGTCCTCATTGGTGGTCGTCTGAATTCCCGATTTTTTAGGGACTACATGGATCGGGGCCACCCATTTAGAGTCGGAGATGGGGTAAATGAAACCCGCGTTGCACCATTTCTCTATCTCCTTCTTTACTACCTCTTGTAAATTTGGATTCAAATGACGTTGGAATTCACGAGAGGGTTTGGCTTCATTCTCCAAGTAGATATGGTGCGAACACAGAGCGTGATTTATCTCGTGGAGATCGGAAATGCTCCAGCCTATCGCCTTGTAGTTTATCTCCAGGATCTCTAGCAAGCGAGATTCCTGATCCTCGGTCAATCGCGAACTGATGATGACCGGATATTTCTTATCCTGGCCCGCAAGGAAGGCGTATTTCAGTGTTGTGGGTAAAGGCTTGAGCTCAGGTATGGTGTGATCATCTAGGAAATTTGGCTCAATCGAATCTGGCTTAGTGTTGGAAGTGGCTGGATCTTTCTCTGTAATTGCTGCCACCAAGTTATTCGGCTCTAGAGTCGGATCGTCAAAGGTCTTCCTGCAATCGACAAAAGCCGCGTCCAACTCGCCATCCTCATCTTCCGATTGTCCTAAAGAGGGAAGGACTGACATGCCCAGCTGGGCCTCTAAGTCATCGAAGATGTAGGGAGATGCAAGTTCTGAGCTGTACTCGTCTCTGAGGATCTTGTAAACTGACTCATGCACGGGATCATCTCCGGAGGAGAGGGACTCATCGGTGCTGGCCGGGTTCTGTTTCCACGGCCCAACTATGTCTACATGATTGCAGTCTGCTTCGGTTGCAGAGTACTCGATGCTGGATTCGGAATCCGATCTCTGCCATCTGGTCTGCTTCATCTCAAGTTCCTCATCTCCGCTTGGAGTTTGAAACTGGATCTTCCCGATCTTGTAATCAAACAAGACCCCCGCCGTTCTGAGGAAGGGCCTACCTAAGATAATATGGGAGTCTCTCCAATTACGAGGGGTTTCCATATCTAGGACAGTATAGTCCACCATGTATTCCTGCCTCTCGACTTTGATCACAACATTCCTCAATTCTCCTTGGGACCTCTTGGTTGATTTATCAGCGAACTGCAGGAGGGCTCTAGATTTCCTAAGAGGTCCGAGATTAAGCCGCCCATAGAGGGATGTAGGCATTAAGTTAATTGAGGAACCGTTGTCCAGGAGAGTGCGTGCAAACGCGATGTCATCAACATGACTCACTACATAGTGTGCACCCATGTCTCTTCGTTTCCTTGGAAACGAGTTCTTTATTGCACAAGTCGCGGCTATTGATAGAACGTGTTTCTCAACACGACTTTTGGTCTTCCTGCTAACCCTATTAGGTGTGCATCTCACCTTAAGGTACTTCTGAAATGGCGATATCACGTTAATTTGCTCGAATTAACAAAGGGTAGCGGGAGCGATATCAAAATGGCACCGTTGTTGGGACTGAAGTGCAATATGGAAAACCTTCAGGGGCCTCGATGCAATTGACCCAGGACGCACAAGCAGATCACGTGGGGTCCTTAGGCTCAGAGAACTTCGGAGGCTCGGGCGTTGGTTCGGGTGACTCTGGAGGTTCGGGCGTTGGCTCGGAAAAGCTTCGGGGATCCGAGCCTAGTGGTCGGGGAGGAGGCTCGGATCGGGCAACGTGGCATGCTCTGGACCGTGCGATCTGGTGAAGATCGACAGTTGCTGTTGGCTCAGATCAGACGAAGACGTGGATGATCAACAACCGTCAGATCGAAGAGGATCCAACGATCGTTGACACTCGATGAAGATGGCTGCGTGGTCGATCTACCACCGCTGGATCAAGATAAATCCAACGGCCCTCCGTTGCTCTGGCGATTGGCGGCGTGGCATGATCAGATGCGTGGGATCCGCTTGATTCTACGGTTGCTCCGCGAGGAGATGTGGATGGCTCTTAGCCGTTCGATCAAGAGGATCGTACGGTGGCTGGACTTTGTGCCCAACGGTCCTCCGCCTCCTGCGGCGGGGGAGGCTGGGCTCCAGCGATGCTGGGCTAGCTCCGCCCTACCCTCCCGTCGTCGGTGAAGGTCGATGGAGGGTCTGAGGTATCTTGGAAGATCAGTGGATGGCTGGCGAAGCGTCTGGTGGACTCAGGAGTGGAGGAGGCACTCTGGAGCACGGTGGCAGAGGAGCTCGAATGCAGCTCCGACGAGCCTCCGGCCAGTCAAGGAAAGAGCACCTGCAAGGGTTAGAGATATAGCCGAAGCGTGCGTGTGCCCGTGGAGTTATGCTGAGTGAGAGGCGAGGCCTATGGGGGAGTGTGGATGACCGGTGATCGATCTCCGCCTAGGTGGCAGAGTGATGAATCCGCGATTCATCATCGCAATATCTTGATCTTAGCAAAATCCTCGAGTAGAATTCCAAATAAATGTCCATAAAATCAATAAATTAACAAAATAACTCTTGTAAATAAAATACACTAATTATTGTATATAAGATTGTATAAAATAAATTAACATAAAAAAGCCGCAAAATCACATGAGTTTTATACATGTAAATAGCCCAAAACTTCATGTATTTTTAATAATTTCATTTCAACTCCTTTTTACCTAATTCTTTCTCTAACTTGTTTATAAAAATGTATATAAAAATACAAAAATATAAAACAAATTTCAACTCAAATAAATGCACCTAGATCCCAAAGAGAAAAAGCCGTAAAGTCCAACTTCCAAGCTAAATTCCCGCTCCGTATGAATTCCAAATTTACCAAACTCACTTTTAAAGTTCAACTTAGAAAATTATCTATCCAACGGAAGTGATTTCATTAAAATCGGAGCTCATTTGCAAAAGTTGGGTTTTGGGACCTAGATGTACATTGTATATTATGTATGTATTCATTCTTTCTTTAATTTTATTTGTATCTTTCTTAATTAGTAAAAATACAAAAAAAACATACTTGTGTTGTATTTTAATTGTACTATTTTATTATATTTTTTTGTTGTAAATATCTCTTATTAAAAAGATAAAAAAATTACATATTAGAAAAGTAAAAAAAATGTGTACATGTTGTTTGTCTTCCATTGTAAATTCTCCACTATTTCTCTTCTCTTTTTATTTTATTGTATTTAAAGTAGCCAACTTTATTTATTTATTTATTATTTAATTTTTATTCTCTACAATAACCACCATTCAACTCATTATACCACCAACTTCCATTCAACCCCACCATTTTTTTAAACCTCCCATTCAACTCCATTAATAATCCAACTTCCCATTCAACTCCACCACCATAATAACTTCTCATTTCATCATCTATATATACATCCCATCCTCCTCAATTTGCCCTTGATCCATCTTTATGTGAGGAGAGCCTAGTTCCCTGAGTTGAATCGGTGACAGCGACGCAACCGCGGTCGACCGACGACGACACTCTCTCCGGTGTGATCCGTTGGCTTTTTGGCCAACATCGCAGCCGCAACCGCGAGCTGCTCGAGCTCATCGCACGCCGACGATTCGAGCGAAGACCGTGCTCTCGTGAGCACTCCATAGGCGTCCGCGTCCATCGTAGGTATTTTTGTTTTCATCTTGTCATCATTTGTACCTTTGCAATTTTTTTAACATATCATGTTACCACATATTTAGTTCCACATCATCCACTTCATCACCGTCATCATAGTATTCTTTCACATTATTTACCTCATGTTTTAACAAAATCAAAAAAAAATCTAAAACAAAAAAATTTCATTACAACAGTTTTTCTTTTAATCAAAACAGTAAAAAAAAGAAAAAATAAAAAAATAAAAAATAGCAGCAGCGCCCCCACCCTTCCCCCTCCACACGGGCAGGCGGCGCCGCCGCCCTTCCTTCCTCCTCCATCACGGCGGCGACCGCCAAGGTGCCGCCACCGCCCCCTCGCCGACGCACCTCCTCCCCACCTGCGGCCGCGCCTCCGCCACGCGCGGGCCCTCCCGCTTCCTGCGGCCTTTCCGCCTCCAAGCCTCCGCCACTCGCCTCTACCGTCCGCCGCCGCGGCCCGCGAGCGCGGCCCCGTGCCTCCGTCCCCGCCGTGGCCGCGCGCCCCCGCGCCTGCCTTCCCAGCGGCGCCGACCAGCCCCAGCCGCCGACCACCCTTTGGGTTCTTCTCCTCCAGCCGACCAGGGAAGAAGAAGGTGCTTTATCTTTGAATTATTTTATTGTGAAAATTACATTTCCTTTATTTATAGTTTTTGTAATTACATAATGGTCCTTGTACATGTTTTATTGTAAGTATTGTTTTTCTGATTTTGCAAGGACAACCCTGTGTTCATGCTTTAATTTGGACCTCGTTTTGGCATTTTTTTATTAATTGAAAAATGCTTTCATGTTGAGCAACTAATTCTCTACATTGTGGACATTTATTTATATTTTTGTGATCCTTGGGTAATTAAATTAAATTGTTCTACTGAAATTTTGCATAGTTTACCCAATCTGGACTCCTACAATTATATCTCACACAAGGTTGCTCTAAAAATTCCACAAAAACTATATGTGATGCCTTGAAGAGTGGTTAATTTACTATCCAAATTTCAACCAAAACGGAGATTTCTTGTGCCTGAAATAATTTGTAGAGTGGATATAGTGTTTGATTTTTAATTAAATCTACATAAATCCTTTTTGCAAAATTTCAACTCTACTGGATTGCTCATCTAAATATCTTTTTGAAATAATTCGCACTCTGTTTAATTTGATAACGTGGATTAATTAGGAATTAATTACTCTCTGTCACTCTATTTCCACTAAAAAATCCATAAAAAATTCATAACTTGTCAAAAAATTCCAAAAAAAATACTGTAGTCTCCTTGTATCATGTTTTCATTCCAGTATTATTTTCATAATTTTTGCTTACTATTTGTGTGAAAAATTGCGAAAATACCCATAAAAAGAGTGCATTTTTTATTATTGCATTTTAACCCTGAAAATTCCAAAAAAAGTATCTTGCATTCATCTCTAGATTAAGAATCTAAGAAAAAAATAATTTGGACAAATTGAACTGATTTGGCATTAAACTTAATTTGGCTAAGTTGTATGCTTTCTTAGTATATTAGTTCACTTGCATTGTGCATTTTGACATCCTATTTGCATTAAAAAATATTAAAAAAACCGCATTGGATATCTAGACCTAAGTTTTTGAATTAAACCCAAGTTGTTCCTTTGCCTCCCTGTGTTCGACCCCGGACTTGCCCGGGATATAAATTAAGCCGAGACACTCTTCACGGAGATCTTCTCTCGGTTCTGACCGAACCGCTAAGTACACGTGCTACAACGAACACGAATTAAACATCATATTTAGCGACCCGTCAGATGGCGCCGTTGTCGGGGAGGCAAACGGCTTAGGGATTAGTTAAAAATTTAGATTTAGATTTTCATTTACTCGAGTAGTCTGACCCCCGAGCCACTTGTATTTATTTCATTTTTTTGTTTGCAATTATTTCTCTTTATATTTTTGTATATATTTTGTTTTTATCTCTCTAACATAAATCTCATTTTCCTTGTGAGGGACTGGTGGACTTGGAGTGCATCGGAGGTCGACGACTGCGACGCGAGTTGACTGCTGAAGTGCGAGGAGAACTATTTATTTTGAGAGAACTTTTTGTAATAATTGTTGTAATTATTTAGGTAACTTGCTCATTTATAGTGGCTCTTGTTTGAGAGCTCGCGCATGTAAAAAGACTTAGACATTATTTGTGGTGTGTCGAGCATGTTTCACTCTCCGGTGAGAGTGGGGCTCGACTTGAGTGGCGAACTTAAGGATTAGGCACACGGTAGTATAGAATCAATTTTGTTTGTGCCCATCGTAATTTAGGCCACACTTATCTTAGAAGATTCACTTATCTTATAAGATCCATAATGAGACGCACATAGACACGTACTACTTAGCTCAAATTCAATCAATTCTTCCACGCTAATAGTATACTGTTTAGGTGCGGTTTCTTCGATCTGCATGCATTTAGTGTAATATTTATAAATTCTGTTCTGCATAACGCATGAAGAGTGCTGGGATTCACTGTAAGTATACCTTCTTCTGAGCATGCATCATAGTTTCTCGTTTGCATTCTGATTTCCGATTCCCCTCTTGTTTTACAACTTAAGGTCAAAAGGAAATTGGGACTGAATGGTAGACGTGCTTGTGTGTTCACATAAATTTCAAGTGATAACCTAACTCTAAAATTGGGACTGAATTGAGCAGGTCGATTAAAATAATTGGAATAAAAAGAACCCTTGTTCTCGGGTGCATAAAGCCCTCATTGTTTGTTTTAATTGCAAGTAAGAGAGAGACGACCCAAGGATAGAGCCAAGTCTGGATTTCTTACTTACTACTGGTTTTTTATTTTTAGGCGATTAGCTACTTTTCAGTGAGGATTTACGGGTAGCCGGTAAACGGTCCGGACTTCCTTAGCAGAGTGGGAGGTTTAGAGGACGCATTAGTCCTCAAGGAACGGGTAGCTGTATTTATACGGTCCGTACTTACTCCTATACTATCTGAAAGTAGGTCAAACTAGTCGTAAGAACCGGGCCAGTCTGTAGGAAAATACAGGCACCTAACAGCTCGTTAATCTTTCCAAGATTGTATTCTCACCAACTAAAATTGACCAGATAATTCGACCGAACCCTTACGGCCATCACGTGTTGAGTTGGTGAAATCGAGGGTTTGAATTGCGTTTGTATTGTGTGAGTTCACTCCGCACATTTACGTGCACCGTAGAACTAGTGCCTCATTGACTATCGTGATCTAATCGGTTCTTTTGACATCGAAGATGACTGATTGGGGGGATATTTATTCGGACTTTGCGAATCTCTCGTTGAACCCTTCAAAAAGTACGTCTTCAAAGGTCCAAGCGCAACTTGGACCAACCTGGACTCATTACCCTCTTGAGCCCATGATCACTCACTCTCGGGATGGTTACTCTCAAACCATTCCATTTCTCTCTTCCCACCTCACCGAGGAAGACCATCGCCTTGGTGAGAATATCATGATTCATAAATCCTCTTCTAATCAAGAAAACATTGCCGATTCAGGACATAAAGAAGATTCGAGTAAAATGCCAAAGAAGAAAGAAGAGGAAGAAGAGAACCATGAAGACCCAATGAAAATGATACTTGCCCGATTAGCTGCATCTGAGCAGCAACAAGCATTACTGAGAGCTCAGTTGGGACAGTTAAATGTTGGGGTCCAACTACCAATGGATGCGGCGTATAACCCCGGACAATATCAAATTCGGAACTACTTGAGTCCAGCCGAACCCGAGGTTGATTTTGAATTGAAGCCGCATTTTCTGAACCTGTTGCCACACTTTGATGGGAATACTTCTGAGGAACCATATGCATTCCTAAGGGACTTTGAGCTCATCTGCGCTAACCTCAAACATCAAAATGTTAGCCAGGATTATATTAGGCTCAAAGCCCTTCCATTTGCCTTGGGTGGCAAAGCTGATTATTGGGTAAAGAATCTTGGGATCGCCGTCACCACATATGCCCAGTTCAAGGACCTGTTTTTGAAGAAGTTCTACCCTTTGAGTAGAACTAACATGATGAGGACGCGCATTACGAGTTTTTCCCAATTACCCCATGGAGCTTTTTGTGATGCTTGGGATGAAGTGTATCGTCGGCGTGAACAAAATGTAGCACGAAGATCCCTACTCCGAGGCGGAGCTCGGAGGATGGTCGGGAGGTGGTGAAGATACGCGGAGGAGTGGAATAAATTAGGATAAAAATGAAGCGGACAGAGAAGAAGATCGGAGGGGCGATGAAGGATGTTACCTGGGGAATGGAGCTCAGATCTGAGCTCCTGGTCATCGCTCAAAGGTCGGTAGTAGGCCTGAGCTCGTGCAGCTCACGGAGGAGGCTGCAACACGGCGTGGATGACCGTGGATCTCGCCGGAGAAGACACCCTTTCTTCGCTCAACGTCTCAAGGAATTGTTGTCACCAACTCAAAGGCCGGAGCTCAGGGAATCCCTCTGGAATGGCGATGGGGGTGACAGTGGCCAAAGGCGGGTGATTTATAGGACGATGGTGACAGCAGGGGTAGCTGGAAGTTGGTGTTCGTGGTCATCGTGGGGCGATTCTGGTGGTAGTCGTGAAGAGCGAGGGAGCTGGCTAGGATGAGGGAAGAGTGGTGATGGTCGTGGAGCTTCCAGATAGTGGAGGTGGTCTGACCTTTTTCCCTATATTATTAACTAATGGTGTATATATCATATGGTGTTTTATTCTGGAGGAGATAATAGGTGGATATTTTACAAGTGAAATTGGCTTCTTATTTAATGCAAATATGAGTGCTAAAATGCAGATATTATGTTTGCCTGTATGAATGCTAATTATGCACTATAAGGGGAAATATGCTGCTATTTACTTGGGGACAAGACTCTATTTTCAACTTTTAGAGTGATGAATCACAAATTCATCAATCACACATATCGGTCATATATGAAGCTTATATCGCATATATCGATCTTTTTAAACATATCGATATTAATGTTGAATCTTGACTTATAGATTTTTGTGAAGAATTGACTTATAGATATTGGAAATGGATTTCATTCAAGTTCTTTACAACATGAAATAACTTGCAAATATACTCCAAGATGAAGAACAATTGTATATACCCTCCTGTCGCAACATACCCTACTAGTATGGGCGTCTCCTGTATAAATTATTGTGTGTTTTAATACTAGGTGTAGATAGATATGTGTTTTAGTACTTGGTGTAGCTAGATAAGTAGTAGAGTCAATCTTGCATGAATAATAGTATTGATATATAGAGATGTCGTTAAAATATCGACGATATCGATCAATATCCAGGATTTTTGTACGAATCCGGTCATTTTTGACCGATATGAGCCGATATGGCAATATATGGTCGATATATATGAGATATATTGTTGATATCCATGTAAAAGGATATACTGGGTGATTTCGATACCCCTTCCTTGTTGAAACCAATATATCGGCGATATATCACCGATACGACCTTCTATGGATCACATCACCCTTGGGTATTCCTAATACCTGTACATCCTGCATACTGGAAGTCCAAGAATAAACTCAAAGTTTTGATCAATTTAGATTGTCTCCTTCAGAGTTTTATAATTAAGTTTCTCATTTGGTCATTGGGAGTTAGTATCGGTCATATACTTTCTAGAAGCATATATCATACCGAGGTATTGATAATATACTTTTCAAAAGGATATATCAAACCTAAAAATTCAGTCAAACTTCCAAAGTGAGAAAATCGTGCATGGAATTTGATCCCAATATGTCATGAGTGAGCTCATGTCTTCCGTTTCAATAAATGAACATGTATGATCCCTTTGAGGGATCGTATCACTCATATGCCCTTGTATGCACACCAACACGCCGGTGTATATACCTTGATTAGGCCATCGACATATCGGTCTGGTAAATGTACATACTCAAACATATAGTAACATATATGTCTTTGGTCAGAGGATGTGTGCCTATATCGTGACAACATTTGACATATGACTTGATTATCTCAATCTCGTTAAGTCAACTCTTTGACATAACTTATCTAACACCTCTGAATCTCTATTCCTACGTAGAGGACCTACATTAAGAGTTCGGTTAGATATTAGCCCATTAGAGAAAGGATTTCCATCTCCTACTCAGGCTGGAGATCATCTCTTAATGATCATCTGACGGTGCTTCATGAGTCCTTAACCTAACTCTTTAGATATTCATCCAAGAACCATCCTCTATGATTCAACAATTGAATCAACAGTTGTATGATCATCAAGATGGCCAAGATACATAACCTTAACTGTACTAAGGGACATACTATGATAATTAAATGATCTTCATTTCAGATCAGGGAATGATATTTGAAATAACATTTATTTCATAATGGCTCGTTGTGGGCTCGCATGTCCAACAATCTCCACGTCACTTGTTCCTTCCTAGCCCTCGGATCTCGCTTCCAGACTTCATCTCCACCGTACACCCGGGCTTTACTATCCACTGTTGATCAGATTGTAGGATCTAATCTAAGCCACCTGTAGACACCTCATCCTCAGCCTCAACCTTTGGATCTGCTGATCTGACAGTTGAGGCCGCTTCTTCCACCTCCCGCTCATCCCTCGTCGGATGTTTTATCTCGCCGCAACCATCACCCCTTCCATTTTTAGAAATCGACCCTCAACACCTCTCCATGACCTAAACCGTCCTTTACATTGCTCTCACTCCCTGCATTCTCTCCTTACCATTACTCACCCCAGATATGATCTCCTGGCCAACACAAATCATCACAATCACCCCCTCACCTATTGTAACGATCAACATTCCTCCCCTTTAAAACCCTCGCTCTGCCTCTATTTCTCCTCATCCACCATTTCATGGAGCTCTGGCCCAGCCATCTTCGCCTCCCCGTGAGAGGGGGTGGAATCAATGCATGACGATGGTTGTCATCTTCGAGTGTTGATCCATGGATGCCATAGCCATATCACTGCCAATCCTTGACCGTTGAGCTCGTTGGAGTAGCTGCCCTTCTTGAGCGAAGATTCGAGGGGCCTCTGTCGTTCATCTCAAGCTCTGCCTCCACCGTGGTTTCTACTCTGATCCAGGTAAGCTTCATTCTTATTTTTCTTTTGTTTTCTCGAACTTTATTAGGCACACACACTACAGTCCACCCTCAGCTGCTCGCACCTCGAGCTTTGCCAACGATCCCTCACCTTCGCACAACCACCTGTTCACCCCTCTGGTCTTCCATAACATCCACCACCCCATGAATTCACCTCTGACAGAGCCAAAGATGAACCCATTTAGGTTTTACACCTTCTTCGTGCCATTGCCCTCCCCTCCACCTCACTTCACTCATAATGCACGGTTTGGCTATTACCTAACCTTTCTTGTAAAATCGTCAATGGCAGGAGGTTCTAGAGCTCTTCTATTTTAGAAGTTCTGCTCCGACGAAGGGTTGTCGTTCTGACCATCGGGTAGCTCCTATCGCTCCCTAGCATCTCCATGATCTTTGTATGCCTTCCCAGATCCTTCATCGACATCCAGATCACACAAGGAAGCTCAGAGGATGACTCAATAGGTCACCCAAGATCTAACTATGTCGCCGCACCAAGGAGGAGCTCGAGATAGCAGGCACCGTTCGATCTCTCTGATTGGACGGTCATGATTTCACCCCAGCTCAGGGGTCAGACCAGGAGCTTCGGTGGGACCGAGGATGTTCCATAACCACTCGGGTCGCTCACATTGCCCGAGCCATCTGCACTGGCAGACGCACCTCCATCTGAACCTAGTTATGTGTGTGCCATGCATGTGCAGCTGGGTAAATTGTATGAATACCCCACTACATATGGAGATTTGTAAGGAGGTCCCTACCCAGGCGTGTGTGCCTCACGTGTCATGGCTAAACAATTTACAAAAAGCCCACGTCAGGTTTTCTTAATAACAAAAATGCCCATACCAGGGGCCTATTTGCATACTTATCCATTTTATCTTCATGTTTTCATTACAATTGCGCCTTTGCACTATTTTATTCATAACTTGAGCTTTTGAATTCCAAATTAGATGATTTCAGTTTCATTGGAGAGCAAATTTTATCCTCTTTCCGATGGCATATTTTATTCACTAATTTGACACTTAATTTAAGAGGCTTAATTTTGGATATTTTGTCTGTCATTTGTTCCTCATTTTTAATGCCATTCTTAGAACTTTGATGTATTTTTGCACTTCAATTGATAATGAAATTGTATATCTCTTTTTTTCTCAATGAACCTGACTAATTTAGGGTATATTTGTATTTGCATCATCATTCATCATAGGATTACTGTATCATCTTTAATTATTTAGAAACCAAAATAAAAATTGCACATTTCTCATTAGTCCCATGCATCATATTCTCTTGCATATTGCATTACATTTATTCTGCAAAAAATAAAATAAAATAAATGCAACTCTCATTTTTGTGTGTACCATGGTTTAACTGTATAATCATTTGCATCAATCAGTTCATGCATATCATTTATTGTCTGTGCATTATGTTATGTGTATTATGTCTACATCAGAAGACCTAAATGAATGAATTTAAGAACTCAAATATCTCTAATTTTCGATAAAAAGATGAGGAGGCTCGTGTCTCTACGTTCGACCTTGGTAAACTTGCCAAGTAAAAAATATTTCTCCACTTATTCAAAGGGGTGGTATTCTGCATGAAATCCAAGATCGTCTCCTATGCTATGATACTAAAAATGACAAATTAATTAGGTGATTTTAACATTCATCAGATGGCATCGTTGTTGGGGACACAGGTCATCCTTATTTATTTATTTATTTATTGGATTTTATTATATTATTTCTGAGTTGATATTTTCAAAAATATAGGTATTCTTGTTGTGCTTGTTTGCATCATTTTTGTTGATTAATTTTCTTGATATTTTTTCTGATATTTTTCTTTTGTGGTAGGACCCATGGAGATGAATGATGCTCAACCTACATGGAGACGTGGAGTTGGGGGCTTTCGCTGTGAGGAGCCGCAGAAGAAACTCTAGAGAAATCAAGAAACTTAATTGACATTTTCTTCATGCATTTGTTTTGTAAATAATTGTCATTTGCATTTCCAGCGATCCTCGTTCGAGAGCTCGCATGTGTAATTTGAACTTGAACCTTGCATGTGTGTGGAGCCTATTTCATCCCAGTCCGAGTGGGACTTCATTTGAGTGTTCGAACCTAGGTTTAGGCACATGGCTCTCTGAGCTTCCTTCATTTCAAATATTCTATGCTTGATTCGTAGGATAGGACACACAATAAGAGTCAATGAGATTCACTTCATCTCCCTAACTCATTGAGATGCAGATAAACATCAATTGACATAGACAAAATTAACTCAAATCTTCCTGCTAATAGTCTCTTGTTTAGGTGTGGTTTCTTCGACTTGCATGGAGGTAGCGTAAATTTTTAATACAGTCTTGCATATGCATGGAGAATGATGGAGGTTCTGTAAGTTTCTTTCTCAAGCATGCATCATGGTTTTCACGAATGCACTCACTTTTCTCGATCTTCCCTTGATTTATCACTTACAAAATTATAAGAAATTGAGAATTGTCGATTAGACAATGATTGTCTGTGCTCTCACATTAATATAGTGACAACTTAAGCTAAAATTGGGCTTGTAATGTAAGTCGACAAAAATAAATGGAATAAAAAGAACCTTGGATTACGAGAGAGTAATACCCGCATTGTAGGCAGCTCTTGATTGATTGTTGAGAGATGAGGATGTATCCCTAGGATAGTGCATAAAACCTATCTTTAACCCTATGTAATGGACTTCAATTTTGGATGATCACCAATAAAATAGACAAGATAAATGGCCAACACTTGTTAGTCTTCACGTGTGAGTTGGTGAATGAAGGGTATTGCTTGAATTATTGAGCCTTGGATGTCTATTCTCCTCACTCCTCTTGTAACCCTAGATGCCCCCATCTCTACAGATCCTATCATCTCTATAAATCCACTCCCTCTCTGACCCTAACTAACTCTCAGTTCCCATCCTTAATTCCACACCCAAATACGTAGGCTACTCTTCAGCCTAAGTATTGGGGAACCTTGTACAACTGCTGATTATTCACCATGGGTCCCTCCATCCTTATCGCATATCCAATACTTAGGCTACTCTTCAACCTAAGTATAGGGGGAGCCGTGTACAGTTACTGACTATTCACCACAGGTCCCTCCATCCTTATTGCATATCCAATACTTAGGCTATTTTCAGCCTAAATATAGGGGGACCAGAGTCAAAATTATCCTTCCCTCTTCTTGTTCTTCTTATACTTAGGTGATCTTAACCTAAGTGTAGGGGAGCATCCGAGTCAGTTCTGCTATATCACCTTGTATTTCAACTTAAGCTTTGGCTTCATATCACTTTGAGCTATGAGGACATAACAAAAGTTAAGTGTATGGGGTATACCGTATATATTGTATATATACTTTAGCCATAGCTAGTATTTTGAAAAAAATGGAACTTTTTGATGCTAGGATATAAGTATTTTTGAATTTATTTTCAAAAAAATGTGTGTAAAATTCTTTGAAAAATTTTCTAACTATGTGACACTTTGATTATTAAGATCGATGTGGTAGTCTTCAAATGATTATTAACTAACTAAATAAAATATATAAACATGTGATCCAATATAAATTAGAATAACTCGGTGTAATTCAGTCTTTATAAATATATGCATATGTCATCAGAAAGAGTTGAGTACATTCCTAGCTTACCCCTGCATTAGTGATTAGTGTTTATATCACTACTGGGCAATTTCTCTAATGTTACCCTCAATAGTAGCGACTTTTGAGGAGATCGGACTTTGCTGTCACACTTGCACCAGACGGGGTGTGTTTTACTTAGAGCAATTTACTTGCTTCAGTATTATGTTTTATTTCTTTGAGAGGCAATGTAATAAGAAAATTTGAGTTCTATATATCTTGGATCTCATTTTGTTGACATGGACTTGATGAGTACGATTGATGAAAAATGAATGTGGCAGTTTGCTTTCATTTCATATTTTTCTCCAGGTATTGTTTATTACATATGTTAATCTAATGTGTATAAGTCGGTTTGCAGAGTATCGTAGATCATGAGCATATTTGGACAGCTAGGTCCGACGCTCCCAACCCGACGGTTTTGATAGCCGGATGAGTGGGGTGTCACAACTTTCAATGCTTAAAATGAATCTAACGTTAAGGAAATTCAACGATATAAGTTTTAGAACCACTTGTTCTCTGTAAATTTTGATTTGTCAACGAAAATTTCCTTGTTAGTGTATTCAAAAGCCAAACTTTGTACATGTACTTTCTTGATAATGCCATAAAGTCCTAACAACATATAAGGCACAATAAGGGATGGCTATTTAAAAAATTCAAATGCAAAGAAAAGATTTGTCAAAGAACATTCTATTCAAATAAACCAGCTCTAACAAATAAGCCAAGTAGCAAATCAATGATGCTATTAGTTTAAAAGAGGTCAATGAGGCCCATTGTTATGCTTTGCAAAAAAAGAGAATAATAGACCAAAGTAGGTCTACAAAAACCCCTAGAAAATCTAAGTTCTCTACAATTTGCTCCCATCCTCTTTGTTGATTGATTTATGTGAAATGAGAATGATCCTATACTTAGAGAGAATAGAGGCTTTAGATGTCAAGACCCACCTCGCTATTCAAGAAGGATGTAGCAAAAATCCCACCTTTTTTTCTTTACATATAGCAGAACGAGCATAAATTTGCAAATATAAATTCCTTTATGAAACTTGAAATCAACTACAAAATATACTCTTCATCAGTGTCCAAGCATATACCAAACGATAATCATAAAAATAGCTTTCTCAAATATCTCAAATGCATTTTTGACATAAAACAACTACTTTGCTTACAACTACTATTTACAAGAAGTACTCTACACTCCTATTACACAACATGATTCTTCTAAGATACATAACTCGATCTTAAAGTACAAAAAGTTACCAAAATGTCCAAAGAACATAATATATGATGGTGCAACCTCCGACTGCTATGTTGTGTCTTTGGTCCTTTTAATATTCTTGCTCAACTAGGCATGTCTATAAATAATAATAAATAAAGGAGGGTTTAGTCTAAACTCGCATGAGCTTAGACCCAACGAATGGGTCTCAAGCATTTTGGTAAGAAAATAAGGATTATTTTTGAAATAACTTTACATAAGACATAGAGTCATTTGATAAAAATGTAATTTTATAAATAAACTTGTTATCTCAAAATATTCAAATTTGATTTTACAAATAACTTGATGTCTTTCAAAAGTATTGATATTATAAACATTCAAACTGTCTATAAGAAGAACAATATATTCTTATAACTTAATGCTAGTTATTAACCAGTATTGAGACTTGATTATGATAATCAAAAAACTCCAATAACATTTATCACCATCACTGTAGCAAACTGTACTAAGTCTATGAACGTTGAAACAAACTAAGTCATATGCATAGACAACCCCAAAGGCCAAGGAACATCCTACATACGGTCCAAAATCTTTATGCATAAAGAATGTGGACCTAAGGTCCTCAAAAATCATATCTATTGGTTGCCATATTTAATGACTAATGACGCGTTTCAGCATCATATCTAATAACATCATCATATTTAATGGCTAATTCATGACTTCTTTGAGAGCAACTGTGGTGTTTACTTATATAATGTTTCATTCTGATTCACAAATCGTAGTTCTAAGCTGAAAAGTGAATGATATCTAATTATATCACTACATAAACTTGTTGTTCACATGTAAACTTAGGTTGTACACTACTTGAATACTGTAAATCATCAACATATCATAATTTCTACAATGTTTTAAAGTACGAACTAGGATTCTTATAGCATAGATAAAACTTGTAGCATCAAAATCTCTTTATTCCATATCCGAGTCTCGAAATTTTGTATATCATAGCTAAACAAATCTGATTTCAAAACTAAAAAAAATATGAATTCGTAAGAAATAAAAAGAATAGCCAGAAACTTAAACCACAAATTTGGGTGACAAAATAGGGTAATATTGAAAATAGTGCTTTAGAGACCACTCGCCTGATCCGAAATTATTCCCCCATCTACCCAGATTGTGCAAGTATCCTAAGTCAAGTAGTCCCTATAACATGAACTTATGTTGTAAAACTTTATCTAGATAGAATTCTAAACTATTCTATGGGTGAAAATGGCTTCTAAGTTATTATATATAGAAGTTCCAAGGCCCTTGCATGTTGTCCATGTGGTCTCAGATGTCAATCTTCAGCTCCACTTGTCAACCTCCTCCCGTAACCTTATTATCTCTTTTTGACACCACTACTTACTTTGTGGAGAAGTATCTCTTAATTGATGGATTCATGCCCCATTTCGCCAACACCACTTTTGAAATTATTATTAATATAATTTTATTTTGAGGTTTCTATAGCCCTCTTTCTCATGTTAACACGTGGATAGCACTATCCCACATTATATCCAAGCATTTTGCATCACATTTGCACCATTATTAAATTCTAAACCTTCATTCTCTCTTCTTTATTCTTCTCTTTTTTTACACATTTACCAATAATCAAATCATGAATTTTAGTATGTCATGGATTGGCAGTGCAGCTTGTTGCCCGTCTCCCAAAAGTCTCTTTGTAAAATAATTTGAAATATTAATTATCGATTTAAATTAATATATGCCGCAAATATGAAATATGCTAAAAATCTATAGAAGCATCATAAATTTATCCTTTCCATATCACAACAACATTCAACCTCCTTATCACTATAAATCAATTTCAATGCAACTCGAATTTTGCACTTTAACTCGCATGGCTTATGTACACATAAATCCTTCTATTCGTTATCACTTGTATGTAAATTTTGATATCTGATCCCAGTTGTATTTAACAATGGTCTAAGTATCACAATAGCCATAGTTGCCTTTATATTAAAAAGATAACACTTAAACATACATCTAAAATATGAGCATTTCTAAGGTTAATCTAATATGAATGTTACAACACTCCTCTACTTAAAATAAATTTCATCCTTGAAATTTAAATTTACATACCTCATTCAACTTGAAAATAAATGTGTATATTGGGATCAAATTCCATCCTCTCTTTCCCAAGTGGCTTCTTCTACAGCATGACTTTTCCATAAGACTTTCACTAAATGGATCTTCTCTGTTCGCAATTATTGGACTTTGGAATCCAAAATTTGTACATGGATTTCTTCATAGGAAAGGTGCTTCTTCAATTGTACTCCTTGAGGTTGAATAACATGAGATAGATCTGGAATGTATTTTCTTAGGGTAGAAACATGAAAACATTGTGTATCCTTGCCAGCTCAGGTGGCAGCCTAAGATGATATGCTACGCTGCCTATTTTTTCTATAATCCCATAAGGACCAATGTATCTTGGACTCAATTTTCCCCATTTTCCGAATCTGATCAAACCCTTCCATGGAGATACTTGTAGGAACACTTGCTCCCCTACTTGAAACTCAAGATCTCTCCTTCTCTTATCGGCATAACTCTTTAGTCTCTCTTGTGCGACCTTCAAATGTCTCCTTATCTCCTCAACTTTTTCGATTGAATTTTTTATCAATTCTGGTGCAACTAACTTACGTTAATCAACTTCATTCCAGCAAACGAGAGTTCTGCATGCTTGACCATGTAGTGCTTCGTATGGAGCCATTCCAAGACTAGCTTGATAGTTATTATTGTATGCAAATTCTATGAGTGATAGATGCTCATCCCAACTATCCTTGAAACTTAATACACATGCCTGCAACATGTCTTCTAAGGTTTGAATAGTACGTTCTGACTGACCATCTATTTGTGGGTGAAAGTGTTGGACATACGAGCCCACGACGAGCCATTATGCAATAAATGTATTGCGAATATCATTCCTTAATCTGAAATGAAGAATGATTAATTTGCATAATAGATCCCTTAGTGCAATTAGGGTTATGTACCATGACCATCTTAATAATCATATATTTGTTTATTTAATAATTGAATCACAAAGGCTGGTGCGTGGATGAATATCTAAAGAGTTAGATTGAGGACTCATCGAGCACCGTCAAATGATTAATAAGAGATGATCTCCATCCTAAGAAGGAGATGGCAATCCTCTCTCTGAAGGTTGATATCTAACCGACCTCTTGATGCAGGCCCTCTGCATAGGAATAGAGATTCAAAGGTGTTAGATAAGTTACGTCAAAGAGTTGACTTAACGAGATCGGGATAACCAAAGTTCTATGTCGTATGTTGTCATGATATAGGCACACATCCTCTGACCGGAGACAGATATGTTACTATATGTCTAAGCATGTACATTTGGCAGACCAATAGGTTGATGACCTAATCAAGGTCTATACACCGACGCACTGGTGTGCATGCAATTGCATATGAGTAATACGATCTCTCAAAGGGATCATACATGTTCATTTACTGAATCGGAAGACATGATCTCACTCATGAGATATTAGGAAGAATCAAATTCCGTGCATGATCGTCTCACTTTGGAAGCTTGATTGAATTTTTAGGTTCGATATAGATACTTTTTTGGAAAGTATATGATCAAGATCTAGATATGATATATGCTTTTAGAAAGTATATGATCGATACCAATAAGTAGATAGCATAAAATTGAGCTAATACTTTGGGTTTATTCTGGGTCTTCCAGTATGCAGGATGTACAAGTATTAGGAATACCTGAGGGTGATGTGATCATAAACAATTGTATAATCATAACGCTTCCATTCCTAGGGAGTGATGAAACAGGTCTGGATTTTAGTGACTCCTCTTAGTAGAGAAGTGATCTGATCTTAATCCAAATGTTGGACATTGATCTGAATGTGATTCAGATGTAATGAAAAGATTAGATTTGCGGTCTTGATTTAATCAAGCATCTATAAGAGGTCCGTAAGACCTGGATTTGAGATGTGATCTCAATGTCCAAGTCACTATACGTGGAACAATACAATCGCCATGCCCTTATATCCAAGTATCCGTGAAGAAAACGCATTATCCTTGAAAGAGTTCAATATAATTTCATTGTTGATATATGTATCCGAGCATTGAGAAAAATGATAATTGAATATGATTTAATTATCATGAATAATATAAATTTGATTCATATTATAAAGAGAGTTATCTAAGATAATTAAATGTGATTTAGTTATAAAAGATGTGAATAATGTGAATGTGATTCATATTATTTGGGCACATGAGAATAGAGATCCAAGCTGATTAAATGCGATTTAATTATCATGGACATGAATAATGTGGATAGTTCTATCCATATTAATCATATATATTATAAATGTGATATATAATATATAAGAGAGAGAGCTATTTGTAATTTATATTTGTTAATAAAATGTTGATGTGAATCGGATTCACATTAGACAATTAATTGAAAATGTAATTCACATTTTATTTTGGGTTGTGAATGTGATTCACAATTTCCAATGGCAAGATTGCAATATTCACAAAATTATTATGATTTGTTTTTGTAGAATAATTTACAACAAGTGTTGTTGTAAATATTAGAGATTTCCTTAGAATAATGTAATCTCATGAGATTCCCACCAACTCCTATTAGGAAAGGGTGATGCAATCTCCATTCCATAATCTCCATGGTTGATTTATTTAATTTGGGATTCATATATATATATATATATATATATTGATTTATCAATATATATTTAATCTAAGTTAAATTAATTTATTGTATTTTCCAACAAATCTTGGCCATTGAAAGAGGCACAAATAAATCTCATCCATTGATTTTGTGTAGTCCATGGATTGTGATCCATGGACTCCCAAAACTCTATATAAGCAGAGGCACCCCTTTCTCTTCTAATTTACATCAACAACATCATATGCTCTCTCTCATTCTCTACACGCCCTCTCTCTTGTGGTCGTCCACCACGGAACCCTAGAGAGAGTCGCTCTCGTCGCAGCATCGCTGTTATACTGTCGGACTGTTTGCTCGTGGATCTCTATCTCCTTCGATGCGCCTCACTGGTGAAGAAGACATCGGATCCCGTGTGACAAGATTAGGAGATTTTTCGTGTGGATCGCCAACATGGATTGCGAGAAGCACACGTTTCATCAACACGCTCGCAAGCGATCCAAGAAGTGTTCTTGGATCATGTAGTTTCATCGCATGAAATTTTTTTAATTTCCGCTGCCTCGAGCGACTAGTGCAACTAGTTGCTCCCGATGCATACGATGCGATCCTCACACTTCTGTGATGCGCTTAAGGATATTTCCTTATCCTTCAAGTGGTATTAGAGCCTTAGGTCGGAGTTTTTGGATGATATCCAAAACCTAGGAAGACTTGTGTTCGTGGGTTTGTGAAAGTTTTCTCGCATTTCATTTTCACGTCTCTATTTAGTGAATATTTCCGGCCCTATTATAAACGTTTAAACAAGAAAATAACACTTGGATTTTGTTCTCCATTAAATAAGGAAATCATGGGATCTGAGTTTGTGTGATTTGGAATCCATTTGCTCAAGTTATAATCATTTTAGTGAACATGTATCCATTGTTTTGGAGACTGCGAATCTTAACGTAATTAAGGAGTTAATTGCGGTTTTGAAATGCCTAGAAATGCATAGAAATCACTTAGACTCTGTTGTAAATCAAATTAGAAAAGTTTGGAAACTTATTTTGCTTAATTTGGATTTATATTGATTGATATATGCTAATTTTAGTAAGTGAGGGTTACTGCTGGAAATTAGTTTTCTAATCAAGAACATTGTGATTGTCGTTTAATCAATTAATGGAATTAAATGATTCAATTTCTTGGATTACTTATGGATAAATATTTTTGAAATATTTTATGATAATTATTTCCTTAAAGGACATTACTTAATCAATAATCGATTAGATATGGTCTAGATTACAAATTGATTACATGATCTACATTTCAACAAACATAGTTGCTTGAATAGGAATGGGGATTTGTTTAGCAAATCTCCTTATAATGTTAATAAAAAATGTTTTGATTATTATTATATGGTATAACTTCAGTTGAAAAGCTTACTATCATCTCAAGTACACAATGATCAATTTGGCTTATCCTTTCTCGAGGTGGATATGGTGTTTAGTCGGGGAGTGTTAGGGTAGGGACTGTCCCACTCCCGTCGGTACTGGCCATGACAACAGGTAGGGACTTGATAATGTAGGAGAGATCACGGTGTATATCTTAATTATTAAAATTCGAAATAATACGTTTTTGAGATAACACCATATTTCTAGTAACAATAAAAGGATGTTTGTTGGATATTAATTAGGTCATTAATTTAATATGATTAGATTCATTGAAATACAATTAAAATTGAACCCTCTATTTTAATAGAGATGTTATTTCCCTTAGATGAATTAGTTATGTGAATATGATTTATAATAATTAATTAGAATTTGAACATGATATGGAGGATCACATAAGTGACATCCATGGTCTCCCGTCAAGGCGAAGGGTTCCGTCACCATGGATTATATGTAGGAGACGCATGTCCGAAGTGACAACTCCCGTATGCAAGCACATCTGAATCAGGCTCTTTGCTTCTCAAAAGAGTAAGGTTGTATACGTAGTGACCTCAATATCGGGTCCTCATATTATTGGGGTGATATTGGATTGCACATAGCGAGTTCTAATCATGTTGACGGTTGGTTCAATTAATGACGGGTCAACATCATCTTCGGGATGGTGGGCCCATGTGTTAAAGACCGAATTGGGAGTGCAAGTTGGACTTGCAATGCGGAATGTGTTCCCGCTTCTTTTTATCCGAGTTACAGGTTCTCATATTATTGGGATGTGACAAAGATAAGGAAGGAGATCTTAGATCTTGCTTGAGATATAATGGTATGTATATCTCTTACATTGAAAGTGATTAAGGGAATGAACTTTCAGTGTTGACAAGGCAACACAACTTTGATATAAAAATTCCTAAATCAAAGTAAAACACATATTTATATATATTTGTGCAAATTTTTTTATTTCAGATAATCCTTCATTAAATCCACTCAATGTTATACTCAATAATAACCAGTAAAATACCATGGATTGGATCTATGATCAAGACATTGTACTTGCAGTTAGACATATAATGTATGTGATTGCATTGTGCAAGTTTCCTCATAATAATGAGGAATCACAATTATATAGACAATAGGACTGCAACTTTAGGGTTTGTATGTCTCTATAGTCTTGATCTCTCATCAAATGTACTTTGGAAATGTCCTGTCGGTTATGATCATAATTGTCAAATAATCCTTATAAAATCTAAGAAGATGTTCTGGCATACATATGTGCTATCAACAGTTAATTATGAATGACATGGTTCACTACATCATGCAAAATGGTAGCTCTATAAGAGATGATGTATTCAAAGTGTTTGAATACCTACCTAAACCAATGTTCAAAGAGTTTAGATGAATGTAGATACGATGAGTGTCATCATTCTACTTTCTATACTCAAGTCATTTCTAAACCTTCATAATATTTATATTATATGAATGGAATGAAGCATATATAAATGTTGAAGTACCCTTATATTGAAATCTTTTGAATTCAACATAAGAGATCTTTTGCCTAAAGCAATGGTTATTTATAGATTAAAGGAGCGCAGTGAAAGCATGGGTCAAACCCAAGTAAGAAGGAAAGTCAAAGAGTTGACTTTACTTCTATGACTTCCATATGACATCCAAAGAGTTGGAAGAATGCCAATACTGCAACAAGCTGATGTGTTGATGGTATGCCCATCAAGATTATCTAGGATCCTTATAGAAGGACTCAGATATTGTATCGGAATAATATATATCTATATATAATCATTGAATTTGACTTACTTATTGGATAAGATTAAAAGTCTAATAATTGTATCTCATTCTTCTAATAACACTTGCAATTGGTTGCATATGTATTAGAAAACTAGAAATTTGATCTTATGGTTTAATAGTCATCCACATGGATGTTGATGCAATTGTTGCAACAATCTTTATTGGATAGATAGACTTCATATTTTCAGTGGGAAAGTCCTTAGTCTTGAGTGTCTCTATGATCCAGATATTAGAATACACTTATTATTTATTTCTAAATATTGCAAATAAACTTGTAATTCTGGAATGAACCTATCATAAAGAGTTATGATGGATATATTTTAGATAGTAATCTGACATCTGGAGGACTCTACTAAATTAGAAAATTAATGAGTGGTTCATTATTTTTTTTAATATTAAAAATTAAATCTTTAAAGATCAATAAGAGGATGAAGATCATTTGACAATGATCAGGCATCAATATTTGGACATGTGTCTATAGATAAGATAAATAAAGTAGTAAGAGATGAAACTTTAAAATGTACGACATTTCAAATCTTACATACTTGTGAATATGGCATTCAAAGTAAATTGTCCAATACACCATTCTTTGAAAATGGTGTTAGATGCCGAGGTATTCAAGATCTCATACATATTGATGTATGTGGATCATCTATATCATGATAAACATTAATGATATGCGATATCATTAGATGATTATTTGTGATATGAGATTTCTTCCCTTCACCTTGGAAAGCTTTGAATTGTTCAAAGGATTCGTAATTTTGGTTTGGAACCAAATTTTAAAGGAAGATGAAATGATTTTGATCTAACCTAAGTAGTCAGTACCTATTAGATGAATTCGTGGAGTCCTTATGGAGAAAGGAATAATTCCTATCTCGTTTCTCGTGATGAACCTAAAACTCAATAGAGTTGTAGGGAGATACAATTGGATCGTGTGTGACATGAATTGATCAATGATTAATTTTAGCATACTTATCTCTTAGTTTCCAAGATATATATGGAGTAAAACTACAATATATCCTTAATTAGGTTCCATGCAAATAAGATGGAATCTAGCAATAGAGAGTGCTACTGCATTAGGAAAATAAAGGATGGTATTAGATACCTACTCTATGACCTTGAGATTCTTAAAAGATCTTATCTTTGAGAATGTGATTCTTAGAGGATGACTCTCTTGAGAATCAAAATGAAAATGAAGTAAAGGAACTCATTTACTCTTGAGAATATAATGAGGCTCCTGAAATCGGAAACTAAGAGGACAATTAAAGATGAAACATTAATACATCTTCAAATGAGTTTGAAGATGTATTCCATGTGTCAGTCAAGTCTGACAATGATCTAACTTCATGTGATGAAGCTTACGAGGATCATGACATGGAATGATGGTAGCAATAAAGTCTAAAGTATACTTCATATACAAATGTTGTATATGGACCCTCAAAGATCCACTTATAAGGGTAAGACCCATTAAGGTATAAATGGATCTTCAAGAGAAAGAGAGAACCTGATGAGAAAGTAGAGACCTTCAAAGCACGGCCTGTAGCCATGAGCTACACACCGAAGAGAAGACATCGCTTACGATGAAACTTTCTCTTCAATGACCATTCTTAACCATATCAGAATATTCCTAATTATTGCTACACAACTTGACTTTGACACCTACAAGATGAAAGTCAATATTGCATTCCTCTATGAATACCTTTCTGAGGACATTCACATAAAGTAGCCCCAGGGCTTCATGATTGAGAAAAGCAAGATGGGCAAGTTAAAGAAATCTATCTATGGACTCGAATAAGCTTCTTGTAGTTGGAACATAAGATTTGATGAAATTATAAAGGTTATGATTTCAAATAGAATCTTGATGTACCATGTGAAGCTTAGTAGGAGTGCCATTGTGTTCATCGTGCTAAATGTAGATAATATCCTAATCATTTTGGAATGATATAAGGATGATAATAAGTGTTTTATAATCTGGCTATCTATACATTGAGATACGATCTCAAGGATACCTCTTGGATCTTAATTTTGAAGTTGTTCAGAAGAAAAGAAAAGAGAAGAGGGCATTGGGACTGTCACATTTGTGGTACCCCTTGGACATATTCTATTTTCTGAAAAATCCCAAGGAAGGATTCATTCCCCTAAGATATTGTACTGACCTATCTGAAGGGATAGCACCTCAAGGAGTTAAGGAAGTGAATGCTAGAACTGCTTGCCTTTGTGCACCAGCTACGAGAAGCCGAGTGTATGCTAGATGTGTGCAAATTCTACATGTCTGCCTTGCAGTGGGAGTAGCAAAGTGTTACTAGTCCTACTATGGAGATACAATACTTGATTGCAGTAATAACAATATCTTCAATGAGGACAAGACTTTCAAGATAGTGATCTCTGAGAATTCAGACTTTCTAGATTGAGATCTAAAAGGTCTTAACTGCATATACCTTAGGAGATAGAGATCTCCGAGAATAAGGGTATTCTAATCAGTATTATGGAAATAATGGTTATAATAATTATTGAGCTATAGTGTCAAGGACACTATAATTAACAAAATTGAGTATTGGTTGCATAAGATGCAACATTCGCATTGGATGCAAGCACTGATACTGGGAGATATGCAAGTGTCGTAAAAGGACTTGGCATAGTCTCTTGGGAACAGAGTGACTGATCAACTTGCCTAGCTATTTCGCTAAACAGCCTATGATTGTCACATGAGTGCGGGTTTAAAGATTATCCCATTAATAGCTCTTTGGTCTAGTGGGAGATTGTTGGACATACGAGCCCACGACGAGCCATTATGTAATAAATGTTATTGCGAATATCATTCCTTGATCTAAAATGAAGAATGATTAATTTGCATAATAGGTCCCTTAGTACAATTAGGGTTATGTACCATGGCCATCTTAATAATCATACAGCTGTTGATTCAATAATTGAATCATAGAGGCTGGTGCTTTGATGAATATCTAAAGAGTTAGAATGAGGACTCGTCGAACACCGTCAAATGATTAATAAGAGATGATCTCCAGCCTAAGAGGAGATGGCAATCCTCTCTCTGAAGGCTGATATCTAGCAGACCTCTTGATGTAGGTCCTCTGCATAGGAATAGAGATTCAAAGGTGTTAGATAAATTAGGTCAAAGAGTTGACTTAACGAGATCGAGATAACCAAAGTCCTTTGTCGTATGCTGTCATGATATAGGCACACATCCTCTGACAGGAGACAGATGTGTTGCTATATGTCTAAGTATGTATATTTGGCAGACTAATAGGTTGATGACTGATGAATCTCATATTCATTATATAACTATATCAATATTGATCCATTCTATTAGATAAATCGTATATTCTATGATGCATGATTATTTTAGAGAGTGGTATTACATGCATATCGGTTTGCATGATTTGTCAATCCAATCATATCAACAGTCACATATTACTCTTCAATTCATCTTTGTTTAAACCATAACGAAGACAGAAGAAAATGATAAGTTAAAAAAAGATCGGAAGTTTTACATGATACCATCTTAATATCGCTTCTTCTAATACCATGCCAATCATAAGAATTCTCAACGACTACATATCATAATCACTAATGACTACTTCATCTCACTAAACAACCAACTCCAATCTATCCAATCCCACATTTGAATATATCAGCACCACATGTATTATCTCAAGTAATAATGGGGTAAAATGAGTTAGACATATCCATTAAAGAATATAGCACCATGCATTAACATAATTAATAGCCAATGATTGGCTAGAAATGATGGCCATTAAAATTAGGTGAAAGAGGGCCAACGTGAGAATGGAATTTATATGTTGAAAAGGCACCAATGAGATGATGTGAAAAGGGCACCGAGGCTTTTGACGTCAAGGGGTGTATCTCCATGATGATGAGATGCGTATGTTATATATCTTGGCTAGAAATACATGGCTGTTAGAAATGTTTACATTAGCAAACATTGGTTGGAAACGGCATCATCCAAAAGGCACCAATCCTTTGGCATGAAATAAAATATTGGTGCTAATGGATGCCTTAACGAAAAGGCATCTCCAAATTGGAGGGATGCAACTTTTGGTTGGAAGGAGCATGGGTAGATGATATATATACGACACGAGAGAAGGGGATTCGGGGGAATAAAAAAAATCCAAGACCATCCGACCCAAATCATTCCATCAAGCATCATCCCATCCGTCATTCCATTCGATCATTCCCTCACCCTTCTTGCCAACCAAAGTCTCTCCCACCTATTCCGTCATCATCCAACAAAATCTCACCACCATAATTAGTCATACATTTTATTATCGACCAAGCATCAAAGTGATCTCGTCGACTTGTGCATTCGGACCTTCAGTGAATCCGACTCTTGAGGCTCCACCCCGAGTGCCGTAAAAAATCATCCAACACCATAGACGTCCACCAACCATCATTTTCTCGGCCCCTCTGCGAATCCGACTCCAGAGGCTTCGTCCCGAGCCACCAACCACCATACTTTTATCTCACCTTTATTTTATTACTTTACATTTTTATATCCATCTTATTTTATTGTCTTCTCTTTCATGCAGCTATTTGTCAAGACTATCACGACCATCCATATCTAATGGCGATTATCCTCGACTCTTGGAGATCTGGGACGTGACACGAGGTTCGAGCTCGATCCGCGGTTGTTATCGCATCCAACTCGACTTGCCAGAATATCCAAATTCACGAAGAGTTGACGCGTACGAGTCCAATTTGAGGTTGCCGCATAGAAGGGGAGTGATCAGCACTAGCGGACCTGCACTATTGTCCTTCCAATTTTAATTTCAATTTTGTTATTCAAATATCTTGCAACAAACTCATCGATTTATAAAGTATTTTTATTTGCAAAATAAAGTGCAGAATCTTCCTATCCTTGTGTATTCGACCCTGACTTACCATATACTTTGCTTAGTGCATAATATAGTTAAGTCCGGTTAATTATTTGTTCGAAGTGTATTTTCATGGTTGTTAACAACTATCCGACATAAAAATCAGGTATTTAAACCCTCGAAAATATGCTCCAACAATGACCTAATCAAGGTCTATACACCGGCTCGCAGATGTGCATACAAGAGCATTTGAGTAATAAGATCTCTCAAAGGGATCGTACAAGTTCAGTTACTGAACTGGAAGACATGAGCTCACTCACGAGATATTGGGAAGAATCAAATTCCGTGCATGGTCGTCTCGCTTTTGAAGCTTGACTGAATTTTTAGGTTTGATATATACTTTTGGAAAGTATATGATCAAGACCTAGGTATGATATATACTTTTACAAAGTATATGATCGATACCAACTCCCAATGATCAAATGAGAAACTTAATGATAAAACTATGAAGTACACAGTGTAAAATTGATCTAATACTTCGGGTTTATTCTAGATCTTCCAATATGCAGGATGTACAGGTATCAGCAATACCTGAGGGTGATGTGATTATAATCGATTGTATAACCATGACGCTTCCATTCCTAGGGAGTGGTGAAATGGGTCTGGATTTTAGTGACTCTTCTTAGTAGAGAAGTGATCTCATCTTGATCCAAATGTTAGACATTGATCTGAATGTGATTCAGATGCAATGAGAAGATTAGATTTGCGGCCTTGATTTAATCAAGCATCTATGAGAGGTCCGCAAGATCTGGATTTGAGATGTGATCTCAATATCCAAGTCACTATACGTGGAACAATACAATCACCCTGTCCTTATCTCCAAGTATCCGTGGAGAAAGTTCATTATCCTTGAAAGAGTTCAGGATAATTTCATTGTTGATATATGTATTCGAGCATTGAG
Organism: Ottelia alismoides; assembly: GCA_037367405.1. Taxonomy (NCBI): domain Eukaryota; kingdom Viridiplantae; phylum Streptophyta; class Magnoliopsida; order Alismatales; family Hydrocharitaceae; genus Ottelia; species Ottelia alismoides. The sequence goes on from JAZKJV010000678.1 coordinate 415,204, forward strand.
GAAATTGATAATTGAATTTGATTTAATTATCATGAATAATATGAATATGATTCATATTATAAAGAGAGTTATCTAAGATAATTACATGTGATTTAATTATCAAAGATGTGAATACTGTGAATGTGATTCATATTATTTGGGCAAATGAGAATAGAGATCCAAGAGATTAAATGTGAATTAATTATCATGGATATGAATAATGTGGATAGCATTTGTCATTTGCATTTGTTAATTAAATGTTGATGTGAATTGTATTCACATTGGATAATTAATTGAAAATGTAATACACATTTTATTTTGGGTTGTGAATGTGATTCATAATTTTCCAATAGCAAGATTGCAATATTCACAAAATTATTATGATTTATTTTTGTAGCATAATTTACAACAAATGTTGTTGTAAATATTGGAGATTTCTATGGAATAATGTAATCTCATGAGATTACATAAGATTCCCACCAACTCCCATTAGGAAAGGGTAAGACAATCTCCATTCCATAATATCCATGATTGATTGATTTAATTTGGGATTCATATATATATATATATATTGATTTATTAATATATATTTAATCTAAATTAAATTAATTTGTTGTTGTGTTTTTCCAACAAAATCTTGACCATTGAAAGAAGCATAAATCAATTTCATCCATTGATTTTGTGTAGTCCATGGATTGTGATCCATGGACTCCCAAAATCCTATATAAGAAGAGACACCCGTTGCTCTTCTAATTTACAACAACAACTTCATATGCTCTCTCTCTCTCTCATCCTCTACATGCCCTCTCTCTCTTGTGGCCGTCCACCATGGAACCCTAAAGAGAGTTGCTCTCGCCGCATCGTCGTCGTTATGCTGCCGGACTGTTTGCTTGTGGATCTCCGTCTCCTTCGATGTGCCTTGCTCGTGAAGAAGACATCGGATCTCATGTGACGAGATCATGATATTCGTCGCTTGGATCATCAACATGGATTGCAAAAAGCACGTGTTTCATCAACATGCTCGCAAGGATCTCCTCCATTGGATCGGACTTGAGACAGGATGTCTCTTTATTTAGAGACTCGATCGCAACCACCCATCAAGAGGTAACCCTAATACTTGTTTGTGGTTTAGATGAAACAATCCGAGAAGTGTTCTTGGATCATGTGGTTTCATCGCATGAATTTTTTTAATTTCAGTTGCCTCGTGCAACTAGTCGCTCCTGTTCTGAGAGAAAATATATTTTAGGCTTTTATGATATGTGAAAATTTGACATGTCTCACCATATAGGTAGTGCCTCCAAATTTTCAAGGAAAATACTACAACAACTAATTCTAAATCATGGGTAGGATAATTCAGTTCATGCGATTTTAGTTGTCTAGAGGCATATGCAATCACTTTTCTATTCTGCATCAAAGACGTGTCCCAATCCTTGGTGAGATGCATCACTATAGACCATAAATCCACCTTGTCCAGATGGAAGACTAAGAATCGGTGTCGAGGTTAGTCAATTCTTAAGTTCTTGAAAATTCTTTTCTCCTTTCTCATCCCAGACAAACTTCACCTCCTTTATAGTTAATCTTGTCAATGGAGTTGCGATCTTAGAGAAGTTCTCAACAAATCTTCGATAATAACCGCTAAACCCAGAAAACTTCGGATATCTGTAATACTAGTCGGTTGCATCCGATTTAGAATTGCCTCTATTTTGCTTGAATCTACGAAAATATCCTCTCCTGAAATGACATGACCAAGGAATGTAACCTTTGTTAACCAAACCTCACATGTATCAAACTTTGCAAATAATTGTTGATCCTTCAAAGTTTGTTGTACAACACTCAAATGTTCTTTATGCTCTTCCTCTAACCGGGAGTATACCAGAATATCATCGATAAACACAATCACAAATTTGTCTAGGAAAGGATGAAAATCCGATTCATCAATTTAATAAAAGCGGCAGGGTATTTGTTAATTCGAAAGGCATCATCAGGAATTCATAATGCCCATATCGAGTCCGGAATGCAGTTTTCGGGACATATTCAGCTCTAATCTTCAATTGATGGTAGCATGATCTCAAATCAATCTTGGAGAATACAGAGTCCCCTTGTAATTGGTCAAATAAATCATCTATTCAAGGAAGAGGATAGTTATTGCGTATTATCACCCGATTCAACCTCCGATAATTAATACAAATCCTCAAAGACCCATCTTTCTTCTTGACAAAAAGAACTGGAGCCCCGCAAGGAGAAATATTAGATTGAATAAACCCCGATCTATCAATTCTTACAACTGAATCTTAAGCTCTCTAAGCTCATATGGAGCCATTCGATACGGTGCTAAAGCAATAGGAGTGGTACCAGGTACTAGATCAATAACAAATTCAATCTCTCTATCTGGTGAAAGTCCAGGTGGCTCCTTCAGAAATACTTCAGAAATTATTTTACTATAGGGATATTCTCTAGACTAATCATTTCTTCTTTTGTATTATATGAAATTGCAACAAAGATAAACATCCCTTTCTAAGAAATTAATGTATTAGCATACTATAAATGACCTGGTGATGAATCTCCATTTCATCACTTTTATTCTATCATTTTGGTCTTAAAAACCCTAGCTAATGCATGTAAATAACATTAATTTGTACAAAATAGCATCTATCTTGGATTTAGTGTGTAAATAATACTGCTTTTAATGCTAAAATTATAGAATAAAGAGAACAAAAGAAAAAGAATAAAATATCAAAGTTATTTTATGACCATAAACCCTGAGACCGAGTCAAGAATTGAGTTGGTCGAGAAGGAATAAAGTAGGGGGGAGATAAGGGCCAAAAATAGGATAAAACCCCATTTATTGATTCATTATTTTATGCATTTTTGACACATATTTTATTCTTCATTATTTATTCATCAAATGAAGAAACTTTGTACATGAAAGTTGTATATAATAATGTAAATAATAAATTGAGTTTATACAAAAATAACATGTACACAAAATAAAAAGCCAAAAACCCAACTTCCCAGACCCATATCTTTCAAATAAAAACTCAAAACATATCAAAATCACCTCTAATTGTATATAACTTTTCACAAGATATTTAATGGTGGTGGTTTTATATTTTTTAGAGTTGCTGTGTGAAAGTTAGGTTTTTGACCCTCATTGTACATTATACCGATTAAAATATTCATTTTATTCATTCATCATTATTTTTATGAACTTATATTTTGTAATTTTGTAAATATTATTTATAACACATGTGCATATTAAAACCGAAATAAAACCAAAAGTAAAATATAAAATAAAATAAGTATAGAAATACATAGACAAAATATGTTATACCTGTATATAAATAAAAGAGAACCCTATTATTTTATTCTTTATTCATTTTATATTTTTATAATATTGTAAATATTGTCGATATTATATTAAAAATATAAAACCAATAAAACTCATTAAATACATTAAAATAAAAAGGTATAGATAATATATAGGTAAAATACCTATAAAATATACATATCTATTTATATAAGTGTGCAAATTATATAATAAAAATATAATAAGAATATATTTATACTCATAAAAAAGGTTATAAATATATAAAATAAGAAAACAAAATAATAAAATATACAAAATAAAAATAAAAAGGTACAAAACATAGGCGAATATACCTATAAATACACTATTAAAAACTATCTCCTAATAAAATACACCAAAAAATTAAATAAAAATCATAATATAATACTACATTAAAAAATAACATTTTTATTTTATAATAAAAATTAATAAAATCATTTATTAGGTTTAATTAATAAATCAATAATTAGTCAACATGCTTTGTCGTTTTGTGCTAACGTGGACCAATCAACGTCCAACAAAGGTTGATCGTTGGTCAACTCAGACCCCAACTCCAGATTAGACGCGACCTATCCAATCCCATGATTTCACACATTTTTCCTGGGCATCTCACCGCTCAATCACCTTCATCCCTTTCATACGAAATGATCATTGATCATTGTGCATACTCGCCATACCCTTTAATCTCTTTTATATACGCCCGAATTGTCGCAATTAGCTGGTCAAATAAGGGTGACGCTATGTTCTATAAATAACCCCCTCCGTCTTCCATGCATTCTTTGGTCACCATTACGAGTCTATGAGCCCAGTATCGAGTCTAGTCGAGTTCCTTGTGACAAGAGGCACTTCTTCGAGGTTGGCTCGAGCTTTAGGAGGATGGGGTGCACCCACGACCACCCTTGTCGGCGACCCTGCTCCTTGAGCTCTCTCAGGTATAGGAGATGTTCCTTTTAGCTTTTTAGGTCTATGTTGAGTCCATAATTTTATTCCCACACTTAGTTTAGCATTTAGATCTTAGTTATAGCGTAGATCTTCAAATCATAGTTCACTGGAGACGAGCTCCGGCGAACTCCTCCATGCGTAACCATCTGCTCTCCGACTCTTCTTTCACTCCATTTCCTTCTCCTGTACTTCTACTTCGCCCCAGGCATCTCCATACCCCCAGATCTGTATTGGATCCGGCGACCGGGTCTCCACCACCGCCATCCTCGCCGAAGACCTCCACCGTGCCCCATTTTCTCCCATTCCACCCAATAAGGCCACCTGGACCTTCTGCATGTTGCGCCTTAGCTTTTTACATGTGCTGGACCCCCCAAGGGTTCGATTTTGTTGAAGAACTTGGTACATGGAGCCCTTACACTTCCACATCCTCACGGAGGGGCTCTGGCGCACGCCTGAGCATTTTGCAACCCTCGGACGATAGACGAAGGCCCCATTAGCAACGAAGACCGACGCGGGAGGGGGATTTTGTCGAAAGAAACTTGCCAGCGGTGAGTTCCTTCCTTGTTCTTCCTTAGGCTCTCCTTGCCGTCGGATGAAGAAGGTGCCTCCAGATTAGCCAGCAATCGTTGGATCGTGGCCATCATCATTCGTTGATCTTTTCTGCACGATCTAATCTCCGTCGTTAGAATCGAACCGTCATCGCGCATCCTCAGTGCGACGCGTAGCATAAGTGGTGTACATGAACCGTCGGATTGCGTCATAAAGTGGTAATTTTCGTATGATTCCTCACACTTTTTCATATTTAATATGTAATGTTGCAAATAAAATATGACGTGTCAAAATAATTGGAATGGACCCCTGCACATTATGTATTTATACCATGGTCCTTCCCAGAGTCACGTGTCGTCCCACGTGATTGGGGAAATTTTGCATAGATGGCCTGGAGACTTTTGTATATAGTAAAATGATTCATAAAAATTAAATAAAGGTTTTATTACGTTGGCACTTTTGCACATACACCCCTGTCCTTTATTTCATTTGCAAAAATACCCTTGCCAGAACTTGAATTTTTGGATGCTTTATTTATTTATTAAAAATACCTATTTCGTTTTGAAAAATACATAAAAATAGGATTAGATGTTTCTTGCCATGTTTATTCACGCTCATATTTTATTGACAATTTTGAGCATTTTAATCATTTATTAAAAATCAAATGGAGCCTTTTTATGTAATGTTTAACGTATAAAATACCGAAAAATACAAAAACATCTCTGAAAAGTCCAAAAAAATTAAATATACTGTAAGATGACCTATTTTATTTACAGACCAAAAATCACTAAAAATGAAAAAAAAACAAAAACTTAAAAATTGAAAACCCACAAAATCTGTTATAAAAATCTAAAAAAAATCTCAAAAAATCCAAAAATATCTTTTTCTATGTTATAATTTTATTTATATAAATATGTATATATTAAAACTGAGTGGGGTAATTTTGAAAATTATTTACTATATTTAAAATTCAAATCAATTTTGGACTATTTTATTAATCTCTTATTTGGGATAATTTTGACTTTAAAAATACATAAAAATTAGCAAAAATTCCAGAAAATTGACAAAAAAATAGGAAAATATAAAAGCTTAAAATATTATATTTACTGGATTTTAACTATTTTTACATATTTCTACATATATATTATCTATATATATCTTATATTGTATTTATATCTATATATACATATATATATTATATTCAAACAATATATACAGTTTAAAAAAATATAAAAAGAAAATACAAAACTTTAAAACCAAAAATACCAAAAAAATAAAATAAAAAACCCACAAAAACAATAAATGTATATACATGATGAATGACTTGATTGTTCATAAATAACCTTAGGCTACATGTTTTGCTCTCTGTGGTTCGACCTCTACATGCTTATTCACTATGCATTTTATGGTAGAGATATTAAATTTTAACCTCATGTGTGCCCTTCATTGCCTTAATTTATATTGTGGATTAATTGCTGATTAACCCGGGCTTTCGGAGTGGTTGCTTCAGCGACACCGTGGTCTGCCTTGTGTAGACTACTTTAAACCCTCGCTAAATCCGTGTTATCACATAGGTCAGATATAGTCTCCTCTCCTCATAGAATACAAACTCAATATCACCAAGTCTTCGAAAGGTGACTTCTTTCTTATAATAATCTACTAAGGCATCATAAGTAGTTAAGCAGTCCATTCCTATAATTGCATCAAATTCTTTGATGCCCATAGGTGTCAGATTCACAAAAATTTGGCATACTCCTATCCCTACTAAGCAATCTTTAAAGACATTGCAGACAATTTCAGGTTCCCCTTTTGGTAAGGAGATGGACAAGACATGCTCAAGAGTATCCATTTCTATATCAACATATGTAGAAAATCTTCTAGATGTAAAAGAATGGCTAGCTCCAGAATTAATAAGTGTATGCACATTTTTTCCAATTATGATAATGATACCTGATACAACATCATCAGCAACGATGGCTTCTTGTAAAGTCTTACAAAGGCTTTCACTGCATTTTGTTCTTTCTTGTTTCGCCATCCTTGAATATTGTTTCTTTTATTTACTTCCAAGCATGTGTTTTTATGAGATACAACTTTGACCGGAACATTATTCAGACCTGGACCTCGTGTATTTCCATGATTTGAATTCAGAGAAAGGCAATTTCTTTGCAAATGGCCTGTTTGGCCACAGTTATAGCATTTAGAAGTCCCTCTGCGGCATTCTCCTTGATTATGTTTACCACATGCATTACAATCTGGAAAGGAAGGTGATAAATTTCTAGAAGTCACTGCAGCAAATCCCCCAGCATTGTATTGTCTATATCTTTGAGCAAATAAATTATGCTTCCTTGAATTTTCAAAATTTCTGCTGATTTTATTTTCTGGACCTCTCCACTGTGGTTTGTCTCCAAATCTCTTCTTGCCTTGATCATTGCATCTTCTCTTTTCTTACACTACCCATTTCGTTGTACGGGCTGCTTCCACCAACATGCTATAGTCAGTATAGCCATAAGATGAAACCATTGACTTAATATCAACATGAAGTCCATCCTCAAAGCGTCTACACTTCTCATCTTCAGTAGTTACTAAAGATGCAACAAACTTCAATAATTCAGTAAAACGATTCGCGTACCCATCAATAGTCATGCTCCCTTGGGTGAGGGACAAAAACTCCTTACGACGATCTTCTTGATAGACCCTTAGATAGTATTTTTCATCAAAATTCTTTTCAAAGATCTCTCATTTATATGAGATGGGTTTTGATATTTCATTTTCACCGATGTCCATCAATCATCAGCTCTATCTTTCAGCAAAAATATTGCATATTTCAACTTCTATTCATCCATACAATCTATTAAAGCAAATATTTTCTCCATATGCTTAAAGCATTCCCTAACTTTCTTTAGATCAATGTCTCCTACAAATGGTTCTACTCCCAACTTCTTTACATGTTCAAATGGCAACTAGTGCTTAAATTCATGTCTTTTAATGGACTGGGCAGTCATGCCTCCTAGTGTTTGAGTTATCAAGGTCAACGTGCCATACACGTTGTTGTTGTTATCATTCTCATGACTAAGGCCTTGGGTGGTCACATGCGGCTACTCTGCTGCCATTGTTTTCTATATAAAAACATCAATTAGATCCTCCATCAACATAAATCCTCAAATAACAATTCCAATTATCCTCAAGATTACAACTTCAATTCTCTTCTAAGTTAAAATCAAATTATGATAACTAAATTATGTTCTAAAATTAATATATCAACTCTTAATATTATTCTTGCTTAAGATCCAAAACCTTTGCTCTAATACTACAAGATGTCAAGACCCGCCCTGCTATTCAAGACGGACGTGACAAAACTCCAACCTTTTCTTCTTTACATATAGCAGAGCGAGCATAAAATTGCAACTATAAATTCCTTTATGAAACTTGAAATCAACTACAAAATATACTCTTCATCGGTGTCAAAGTGTATACCAAATGATCATCTCAAAAACAACTTTCTCATATATTTCAAATATAATTTTGACATAAAAAAACTACTTTGCTTACAACTACTACTTACAAGAAGTACTCTACACTCCTATTACACAACATGATTCTTTTAAGATACATAACTTGATCTTAAAGTACAAAAAGTTACCAAAATGTCCAAAAGGATACAATATATGATGGTGCAACCTCCGGCTACTGTGTTGTGCCTTTGGTCCTTTTAATATTCTTGCTCAACTAGGCATGTCTGTAAATAATAATAAATAAAGGAGGTGTAGTCCAAACTCGCATGAGCTTAGACCCAGCGAATGGGTCTCATGCATTTTGGTAAGAAAATAAGGCATATTTCTGGAATAACTTTTGCACAAAACATGGAGTCATTTGATAAAAATGTACTTTTATAAACAAACTTGCTATCTCAAAATATTCAAACCTGCTTTTACAATTAACTTGTTGTCTTTCAAAAGTATTTATATTATAAACATTCAAACTGTCTAAAAGAAGAACAGTATATGCTTCTAACTTAAAGCCAACTGTTAGTCAGTACTGAGACTCAATGATCATAATCACAAAACTCCAATAACAGTTATCAACACCATTGTAACTAACTGTACTAAGTCCATGAACGCTGAAACAAACTGCGGCATACGCGTAGACAACCCCAAAGGACAAAGAACATCCTGCATACGGTCCAAAATCTTTATGCATACAGAATGCGGACCCAAGGTCCTCAAAAATCATATTTAATGATCTCCATATCTAATGACTAATGACGTGTTTAAGGATCATATCTCATGACATCACCATATCTAATGGCTAGTTCATGACTTCTTTGAGAGCAACTGTGGTGTTTACTTATATGTTGTTTCATTTTGATTCACAAATCGTAGTTTTACTGAAAAGTGAATGATATCTAATCACATCACTACATAAACTTGTTGTTCACAAGTAAACTTAGGTTGTAAACTACTTGAATACTGGAAATCCTCAACATATATCATAATCTTTACAATATTTTAAAGTAAGAACTAGGATTCTTATATCATAGATAAAACTCGTAGCATCAAAATCTCTTCATTCGAGATCTGAGTCTCAAAATTTTGTATACCATAGCTAGATAAATCTGATTTCAAAACTATGTAAACTTAGGTTGTAAACTACTTGAATACTGGATATCCTCAACATATATCATAATCTTTACAATATTTTAAAGTACGAACTAGGATTCTTTTAACATAGATAAAACTCGTAGCATTAAAATATCTTCATTCCAGATCTAAGTCTCGAAATTTTGTATACCATAGTTAAACAATTCTGATTTCAAAACTAAAGGAAACATGAATTCGTAAGAAATCAAAAGAATGTCAATAAACTTAAACCACAAATATGGATGACAAAATAGGGTAATATTGAAAATAGTACTTGACAGAACACTAACCTTATCCGAAAGTGTTCCCCTATCTACTCAAATTGTGCAAGTATCCTAATTCAAGTAGTCCCTATAACATAAACTTATGTTGTAAAACTTTATCTAGAATATAATTATAAACCATTCTAAGGGTGAAAATGCCTTCTAAGTGATAATTATAAACCATTCTAAGGGTGACGCCACGTGTCGCGTTGGAGACGAAGCGCGAGCGGACGGCCATGATTGGCTCCAGCGATTGATCGAGTGGTGAACAATCAGCGTGACCGTGGACGGTAGAGATCGAGGCTCAGAAGATGATCAAGCGGAGAAGACGCGGCCACGTGGCGAAAGGAGGGAAGGGCGCTGATGGAGGATGATGATAAGAGGCGGGGAATGATCGAAGGGTTATGGATTAAGAGCGGGCGTGGAGAGCTTGGAGCCGTTGATCTCATGAGGAGATCTGACGGCGGAGGACGCGGGCGGCTGAAGCAAGGAGGGCGGGTCGCGTGGTGCAATCAGAGGGTGCCACGTGGCCAGCTGTGAGTGGCTGAGAGGAGAAATGAAATTAGAGAGAGAAGGAGGCCGAATTTGGGAAAACTCAAAACATGAAAGTTGTAGATCTTGATGAGATCTACAAGTTTCATGTTGACCAAAAGTGGAGATGAGGTCAAATATGATACAAAAATACAAGAATACAAATATACACAGATATAGTATACATAGAGGCCCAAAAACCCAACTTCTTCCTACGAGCTCCTAATTGAATGAAATTAATCTCATTTTAAAGGTCTCTGGATGTGTATTCATCCGAAGGTAGTCTCCACATGTCAATCTTCATCTCCACTTGTCAACCTCCTCCCACAACCTTATCTCTTTTTGACAGTACTGCTTACTTTATGGAGAAGCATCTCTTAAATGCTGGACATATGTCCCATTTAGCCAACACCACTTTTGAAATTCTTATCAATATAATTTTGTTTAGAGGTTTCTATAGCCCTCTTTCTCACAACTATCTCACATTATATCCAAGCATTTTGCATCCCGTTTGCACCATTATTAAATTCTAAACCTTCATTCTCTCTTCTTCATTCTTCTCTTTTTTTACACATTTTCCAATAACCAAATCATGAATTTTAATATATCATACACATGAAATCTAGAATGCTGAAATTCTATAGAAGCATCATAAATTTATCCTTTCTATATCACAACAACATTCAACATCCCTTTCTCTATAAATCGATTTCAATGCAACTCGAATTTCGTACTTTAACTCGCATGGCTTATGTACACATAAATCCTTCTATTCGTTATCACTTGTATGCAAATTTCGATATTTAATCCCAATTGTATTTAATAATGACCTAGTATCACAATAGCTATAGTTGCCTTTATATTCAAAAGATAACACTTAAACATACATCTAAAATTTGGGCATTTCTAAGGTTAATCTAATGCAAATGTTACATTAGATTTCGAGAATCTCCAATTACCTTGCTTTAAATTGTGTGTTATGCATGTCTCGCAAATTAGGAAGAGCTATAAACTTTACACATATTTCAAAATCAACTCAAGTTTAAACAGAATATATGTTGATCAGGATGATCTGACTTTAACTAATGATGGAAATGACTAAACTTCATAAAACTCGAGGGATGTCGATCTGAATACTCGGATATATGGGGTGTCTGAGACATTCTTAATCTAAAGGTTGACTCAGTCTATATATGTTATTTCTTCAAACTTGGCTTGAAATCTCATGATTTTGTGGGCGTGTCTACTGTGAATCCTTTTTGTATATCATTTAATCATTCTATATTTCTCTTTGCATATCATAGTTTTGTTTGGGACAAGTAAAACATAAGTATAAGCGTGTGATGAATCACTGATTTAGAATGTTTTCAATTTTAATTTGAGTAAAATCCAACGTCATAATCGCAACTTTTAACCTTATTTTGTGCATTTGCCTCATATTGATCAAACACATATGTTGCATAAAAAGACCACTAATAATATATAATTATAAAATACTACAAAAATCAACTTTTAAGTAAGCTAAGAAGCTCATTTGATTTGATTTCTAGTTTTCGTTTTATTTCACGTCAAAGAAAACCAACTTTAAGTAATTGATGGGCCCAAGTTTTATTTAAAAAAGAAAATAATAATAAAATAAGGATGCGTACGTGAGCACACGAGGGGTTGATATCAGCCCCACCTCCTCTTCCAGACAACGCTTCCAACGAAGGGGAACTGTGGACCTGTTGCCACCTCGCATCCACCAATGGCGGTCGTCTCCTCTCCCTGTCATTAGAGCCACCCACCTCCTCCTCCTCTCCCTCGTCATCATCTACAAAAAGGAGGAATAACTCAAAGAAGGACCGAACACAAAAGTTACTTTCCCCTTCTTCATCCATCACCGAGGAGCTTGCGGCTCTACTCTCCCTCTTCTCTAGAATCGCTCGGCTGAAGGGAGGACTCCACTGGCCCATCATCTGTTTAGCCACCGATCATCAGGGCCAGAGACCCACCGAGGGCTCGAACCAGCACCGACCAAATCTGACAATCGAGCCCTCGCAGCCACCAACTCTCCGCAAGTCGTCCGTACCTCATCGGCTCTGTCTTGATTCTCCCCTTCCGCCATCTCCAGCCACCTCACTATCAGCTGAGCCGGGTGACAGCCGTGTCATTCCAGCTGACCGTGCTCCACTGAATAATGCCAAGCACGACCACAGACCAAGGACTTTTCGATCATTTTTTTTCTTTTATGTTTTTTATTATTCACTTTAGATCCAGTTGCAATTTCTTAAAACTCGGAAGATATTTTCGCAATTCTTCCATTTAATTTTTCATGCAAAAATTTCATCTTTTATTTTATAGTTCTTAGTAATTTCATTCTAATCTTCTAGGGACCTCTTCATAATATTTAAAACTTTGCTTCTTTTGCAATTTTCATATTAAAAAATAAATTAAAATTTTGATTTCCATCAAGGTACTTTTAGGTAATTACAATTACACCCTTAAATTTTTATTTACTATCAAGCCCTTGAGAGTTTCATTAAAATTACTCTCATGCCCTTAACACATTATAAGGGCCAAATAAATCTCAAAAAAATTCCAGTGCAATCCTAATGATGTCTAAAATCTATTTATATAGGTTCAACACATTATAAGGTCTCAAGAACAAAAGGACAAGTAAGATTTGATTTAAAATAATTAAATAAAAAATATCATTGTAAATAGAATATAAAAACTTACATAAAATGTCCGAATCCAAGTAGATTGATCATATACTTGTCTTATTCATTGGTTGATATATGTTGACGTGTAGTTGATTAAAATAATTTCTAATTATCCCGATTTACGTGTGGGAACACGACACGTAAAATCACACTTTAGCACAATGCAAAAGTGTTAACTACTATAGCTCGTCGCATCAATATTTGGATATTGTTTCCATAAGAGTGTATATCTTTTTTAATAAAGTTGTTTTGTTCCATATGCTAGAGCTAGAAGAATTCCTAGTGGGTCGTCATATTCAGGCCTGAAACACCATATTCTTTTCTGATCATTGGGCATCAAAACAAATTCCTCCCTTCCCAACCTTTTCCTTCTGGCACAACCAATGCTTCACCATGTCCATGTAAGCCTCGTTAATATACTAACTTTTCCTTTATACATTTCTTTTTTTTTTCAGTTTTAGATGAAAAGGAGCTAATATTTTTAAAAAATTGAGATAATGTTAACGTTGTGTTGTGATAAAATTAAAAGATTCCAGCTAATAAAAGGGCTGAGGTAGAAGATGGAGGATATTTATAGTCTATGGTGTACAATTATCATTTACATGTTTGACATGCGATTATGATACGTTTATTTTGATCCTGTACAATAATTTATTTCCATACATAATCATGTTAGCGTAGACATGTTTAAGGGCAAATAAAGGGGATAAATATAGAACTTTCATGAAAGGGCAGATGTATAAAATCCTCAAATATATCATTTAATCCATTCAGTTCATAGGCATATATAGAACTACGAAGCATGTGCTCGATGTATGAATATATACTTTGATCTCCTATCTTAAAGTCTAATTAATGGCAACCCACTAAACCTTCACAAAATCTGCTTTATCCAAGCTAAATTTACATCACTGTAAGCAGTAAACACCATTAGATAGGTTCAAAATGAATAAAGCAAAATCGAGAAGGCTTATCAGGTTGCAAATTAGAACTACATTCATTGCTTTAATTAACCATCTGATGGATGCTCCCGGCTCAAATTGAAGATGGATCAATGCACAAGGATAATATAGCTTACAACGTCCTTATTCACCAGTATATCTCGGTAATCGCTTTTCTGCAAATGCTGTTAATCCTTCTATGCGATCTTTAGTATTCAAGAGCTTTTCATAGCATTGTTCTTCTATTTCTAAAGCTGCAGACATCTCAACCTCCAATCCGTTGTTGATAGCAAGCTTAGCCATCCTTAAAGCCAAGGGACCCTGGAAGCAATCGCAGACATGAAAGTTAGTCCTTCCTAATTTAGGACTTCTCATATGAAATATCATTTGCAACATATGTATTCGTGTAATATTGTTTTGGAGTAATTCAATATCTACAGATGGTGAACATATGCCCTTTCTAGCCTTTGCTCTCTGATCATGTAGAAAGACCAGCATGTGATAGAATGTAACTACAGGCAATATGATATAATTAAATTAAATTAGGGGCTATCCAGAAGCTAAACACCATCAATGCGTCTTTATTTTAAAATTTTATCCCACCTGGATTCCTTCGCTCGTTATTGCAGAATATACAATCACTTTACCCTCCAGATGCAGTGGGATGCTTCTTCCACATGTTGATGAGGAAGAGGAACCATACTGAAGGCAGATAGCACCAAAAGCCTCACATCCACGGCTAGGATGGGAACCTAGAACCCAAAAACCATCTTTTCCAATAACCACATCAGATAGGTCATTTCAAATAGGTTTAACAAGTGGATCCGATTAATAATTTCTAAAGGTCGAAATGCTTGTCTAAAGGCTCCCTACATATATGTACCTAGTGTTCAAAATAATCGGGTCAAACGGGTACCCGACCCAACCCTGTGATTCCGACCCTAAGTTCACGGGTAACCGAAAAAGAAGTTCGGGTCGCGTACCCGTAAGTAGCTGCCCCATTCAACATTGGCGACCCGATGGAAAAACCCACCGGAAACCCGGGTACCCAGTTGGAGATTCAGGTCCACCTCTAAACCAACCTTCCATCAGCCACATTGTATTATTTGATCTTTGCAGCAACTTTTGAGGGGTGGAAAAATGGAAATGAACCTTGTTCGACCATCGGGTCTCTGCTTTGCCTGAACGCCAAGGGAAAGGGGCAGCCTCTTGGCTCCCCCACTGCCTCTGATGACCGTGTGGCATCGACATTTGAGATCAAGTCTCTACACCATCAGCATGCTTCTGTTGTTCCTCCTGCAACCACTTCTTTTCCCGTGATTTGCTTCTTGTCACTGGCAAGGCAACAACCACTGTGTCCTCCAATATGCTCCTCTTTCATGTCCATTACTATCGCTGCTATAATGCTATTCGCTGCTGCTACAGAGACACCACCAGAGGCAGCAACAAGCAACCGTGATATGGATAACTAAGGTTTGATGGATTGGGGCATGTTCTTCGATGGTCCCTAATTTCCACTCCGTCATCCCCCACTAACCTTACTGTTGTTTTGCTGTAAATGCATTCTGCTACTATTTTCGACTTTGCAATTACGCAGTCAATGGTTTGAATCATGAGTATGAAATCTGTTTGCAATGGAGTGGTCACTCGCTTGATATGAAAGTGCAGAAAGGCATGTGAGGATTAAATAAAATACATTTACGTATGTCTTTTTAAGCTATTATTCTGCATGGAAGTGCAAGAAAAGTTCATCGATTTGTACATGTGATATATTGAAATTACAGTGATATATGGATATGGATTGCTGGAGAATGGGCTTTTTCTTCTAATGTTGAGATATCAAAGGTTGTTTGTTTTTTATAGTTCAACTTATAATCACATTTTGGATGTTTGTTGTGGTGATCCACGGGTACCCACGTGTACCCATTATCGATTCAAATAATCCGGGTACCTGTTAGAATCGGTACCCATTGGAACGGGTCAGGTACCCGCCCCACGAACACCCCTGTGAGTACAGCTTACATGTGTTTAAACCTTTCAGCCATTTGCACTCCAACATGTTTCTTCCAGTTTGAAGTCCTTTCAGAAGGCACTCATGGTTCAAAGCATGCCCATTCATTTTTAATTAACTAGATGCGGGGCAGGCATAATTTGAGTGGATGATGCATGAAGTCTCACTGGAAGTGAAACTTCCGGAGGGAGTGTTATTAGCAAAAAAGGGCATTATAGTTAACAAAGTATCCATTGTTTTCAGAATAGCCATGGTTCTTTTTTTCTGTTGATGAATATTTACCTTACTGTTTATCTCACGAGCAACCTGAAGAGCCTTAAGGTGTGCCTCTCCAGAGGGAACACAGTAATTTACCAGACCTGGGATACATAAGCCAAATTCTTAATTGAAGAATAAATGAAAAATGCAATTATTAGAAGATTGTGTGAAAAGAGGGTTACCAATAGATAAAGCATGTCTTCCATCAATCTTTCTACCTGTAAATATAAGTTCTTTGGCAACAGATTTACCAACTATCCTGGGAAGACGCTGGGTCCCTCCAGCTCTGCCAAACAGAGGAAAAACATAGTTATAGTTACGACATTAAAGTTTTTGCATTGTATACTTTCTGTATCAGCCTAAAAAATATAGAAAATCACTGATTTTTTTTGAAAAACTATGGGATGGATTTCCTCTAAAGATCCATCCAAAACACACACACACACACACACACACACATACACACATATATATATATATATGCATCAATTACGAACGCCAAATTTTAGCCAGGGCGTTGCCATGTTCAAGAATGTTTTCACAATAACACGACACCCTTGACGTTGAATTCATTCCTAGCAATCCAGATAGCTTAGATGTTCGCACAGATCCTACCCGTCCATCAGCCGAACCAGTCCAAGTTTTGCACTTCGAGGTGCAAAAGGAATTGATATCCCCCCACTGGACCCCAGCAAAACCAGCAATCCCCAAGCCACTCTCGAGCTAGGGCACTGAAAGAATAAGTGATCAACATCTTCCGTCGCTTCTCCACACCTTTTTACATGTCGCATCTGCCCCTGGGAAAATCCTGGCTCGCCAGACTCACGTCATAATCTTCTCTCTTCTCATCAGCCAAAGAAAAACACAAACCCTATTTGTGATCTGCCATCCCCAGCTTCTAGCACAATCTCAAGTGGGTTCCTCATTAGGAAACAATGCAGGTCCAACAAACACACCGTATGCTTTTTTTCACCGTGAACACACGATCTCTCCAGGCTGAGTTAGCTTTCTACATCCCAAAGGAATAGGTTTATTTTTTAACAATGAACATAAAAAAGTTCATAATTGAGCCTTTATCTTTATTTCTATCTTTAGCAAGCATAGTGGCAGATAAAACAGAGGTTACTTTTAAAGCGAAGGATGATCATTAAATGCTTAATGGTCATCCACTTGAGGTAAATGAATCAGAACAAGGGAATTACAGCTCTACTTCCCAACTACTGAATTAATGTGACACAAATTGGCATACAAGGTCTTGCAAACCTGAGGACGACCTTCCTTTCTAAACAAATTGCCCAAATCACAGCAAGCATCTAAGTCAATTGGATCTTCACCATAAGGTATACTCATTCAAAAAAGAGAATCCCAATTAAAATATGAATACCTTCTCTCTTGTCATAAACCTCAGATATACTAACTCTAAAGAGAGACGTGAGACTTGAGAGAGATTCGACAATATTGTAACTGCACATTAACAGTAAAGGCCAAGCACACAGTAATTCAAGCCATTATGCATCTTTTCATTTAACATGGTATCAGAACCAGAGCAAATCCTACCCACCATCCCCATCCCTTCTATCCAAATCACCAACACACACCCTTTGTACCTGGACGACGCAACCAGACATCTCTAAGATTCTGGCAATTCCGAGACCATCCAACCAATTCGAAGAACCTCGGTGTCACTATCACACAATATCTTAGATCCGTGAGGAAGAGCAGCAACCTTGTGCCGAATGTGCCTTTCCCGAACAACCCCAACACCTCCACCGCACGACACTCGAGCTCTCGGAGGTGGAGAAGGAGGCAGCTCCCCACTTAAATCACCTTTCCACCCAAAAACCCTAGACCAGTACATGCTACACCCAATATGCCCCCCTGATGAATCTGCAATTCGTCATCTTTATTCATTTATTTTAGCTTAAAATCCCTTATAAAATACATGTATATAATACTAACTTCATGTTCTTATTAATGTGCATCTGTGTAAATATTGTATATTTGTGTATTATTTTAACTTAAAAAAATAAAGAAAGAAAGAAAGGAAAAATAAAGAAAAGAAAAAAAGTCTGTATATATGTAATAGATAAAGGCTGACCCGAACCCCGAGAGAAAGTCAAGACTTGACCTGAACGACCAGGAATAAAGTAGAGGGAGATAAAGTCCTTAATCAGAAAATCCAAAAAATGTGTGTTGTAAATACTTCTCACATAATTTGTATATTTGTATAAAACTAACACTATTTTATTTGTATATAAATTGACCTTAAATAAAATAATTTTCAAAATAAAAGTTGTACATAAAAATATTGGCTGAATAATAAAAATAATTGCACAATGAAATCATGTATATAATAAAAGTAACCACATCCGGAAAAAGCCGTTAAGCGATAACTAAAAGATCAATTCCGACTCCATATGAACTCAGATTGAACCAAACTCACTTCCATTGTATTCTAAATTAAATTATCTTTAAAATAGTTATGATTTCATAATTTTTAGAGTTACGGTTCAAAAGTCGACTTTTTGGGGTGGTTTGTGCAATTTTGCCATTTATTTGTACATATTGTATTTGTAAATATTTGTAAATATTTTTACTAATTATTTAAAATAAAAAAAATAGCTAAAAATAATAAAAAAATAATAATAAATTCAAAACAAAATAATAATAATAATTTACTTATTTACTCATGTAGATAATATCATATATGTATATAACATATGTATATAGTTAATATTCTTAACTGCCATAAAAATAAAAAAAATTAACAATTAATTTTCCAATAAATAAAATGATGAAAATACAAAAAATAGTTAATTTTTGTAAATATTTTTTTAAAATTTATCTTTCCACTTTATCTCATTTCAATTTTTCTTCTCTCTTATCTCTTATCTTCATCCGAAAATCCAAAAATTCAAACTTCAATCCCATTCTATCTATTAATATGGCTCATCATCCATCTTTTCAACTTGATCAATCTTTGGTGAGAGGAGACCAATCTCCGAGAGTCTTCTTGTTGCACCTACCCTCCGAGCCGTCCGGTGACAGCGAGTTGTCCTTCATCGAGGTGATCAAGGTCTTTTCCGTTCCTAAGGTGAGATCCATTTTCTCTGGTTTTATTCTACGTTAATCGTAGTTTTATTTCACGCATTTTTCCTTCGTCGTCATTTTTTTATCTAGTTCTTAGAATCCATCATGATTTGATCCGCCACCGACTCGATTTTTCATTTCACATCTCGATCTCTACACGTTCTTTTCTGCCTATCATGATCTCTCAACTCCGGCCACACATGGTGGCCGGAGACTCAGATCCATTCCTCATTTTTTTGCAGGATCCCCATTCACCTCTTCCATTTGATTTCGGGATCGAGCCGTCGTGCCCGTGTCCTCATTTGTTTATAAATAAAAATATACATAAAAAAATAAAAAAATAGATTGTTTCTCTTTTCTCTATCATTTGTTTATAAATAAAAATATACATAAAAAATAAAAAAATAGATTGTTTCTCTTCTCTCTATCATTTGTTTTGCAGGATAACCTAAAAACAAATAAAAAATTAAAAAAATTGTTGTTTCTGCTTTGTTCAAAAAAAAATATTTTTTTAATCATTTCTATAAAAAAAACTTCTACGCGGGACGACCCCTGCCACCACACAGGTGCACCGCATCGCGCCGCGTCATATAGGATAGTTTACTCTTCTATATTTAAATTCTGCGCGGATCATTTTACATGTGTACTGGCGATAAGGTACGCATCTCTAACCCCTGCATGCATCGTTGCTTTTAATCGCGCATTGGCATTTCCGATCTCCTTCCCCGTTTTCACTCACATAAGTTAAAAAGGAAATTGGACACTCGGTAGGCGATTCTTTGAAAATATTTTAACCAAGTGACATCTGCCTAAAATACGGGATTGCTAAAGAAAACTCGACCCTAAAATAAATATAAGGAAAAATCATTGTTTTGGAGAGAGTAACCCCCTCATTGTTTGGTTTGTATGTAGCGAGAGAGCGACCCGCGCACTAGGATAGAACCACGCCCGAACTCTTTTCAGACTACTATCTTGGGTTAGTCGTTCTCCAGTGAGGATCTCTCCGGTAGCCGGTAAAGCAGCCCGCGACGTCCTTAGCAGCTTGAATTGATCGGGTAGTTGGTAAACAATCCACAATTCATACTGGTTGGGAAAGATCTAACTTTGGGATTAGGCCAGTCTTCTGAGAGCATTGGGTTCCTAACATCTCGTTTTAACCGCTCTGATAGATTGTATTATCACTAAACTATAAAATTGACAAGATAATTAACCAAACATTCACGATCTCCACATTGAGTTGAGTTGGTGAACTGAGGGTTTGTATTGTGTTTTGCTTGATAGTGATAAAGATCCTTCTGCGCAATTTGCGCTTTCATTCACTTTCACTCTTGCATTGACCTTCGTGTTCTCGTATCCTGCCTATTGATTTCGAAAATGTCGGACCGAAGTATTTCACATTCGGACTTTGCGAACTCATTCTACGTTCTGAGCCATTCACCTTCTATTTGGGGAGACTCGCTTCATGAATATTCCTCTTTCTCCACGTCACCCTTCACAACATCCATCAATCCACTATTTGAGATTGGCTTTAATCTCGAATTAATATCTGAGACTCCATCAATTCTGAGCACTAATCAAGTGGCGTATACATTTTCAGAGACAGACGTCGGACACTTAATACCACCAAAGGGAAAGGGAACCATGTCGGAGCAGAACGAGATCAACAGTACCATGTTAGCCTACATTCAGTCAATTCAAGCCCAGTTAAGAGAGCATGCTAATTTTCAGACTACACTGAGAGATATGATTATCGAGATGAGACAGAAAAAGAGAATATAGGAGAGAGGGGGATAATAGAAACCCTGGAGGTGGGAATGGGGGAGAAGAACCTCACATAGAACCTGGGGCTAAGCCTACATTAAAGGATGCTTATAATCCAAGGGCAGGACAGACAAATTCTTGGATACAAATCCCTACGGTTCATGGGCATTTTGAGCTTAAACCTACTAATTTATCTCTTCTCCCAATATTCCATAGAAATATTAATGAAGAACCTTATATACACCTCCAGCAGTTCGATCACATTTGTAGAACAGTACACTACCCAAATGTCCCATCAGAGGTAGTGCAGATGACAGCCTTTCCATTCAGTCAGATGGACAAAGCTTTGTATTGGTTAAATCACTTGGGAAAGGTTGTCACTACTTGGGAAGAGTTGAAGTCCGCAATTTTGAACAAATATTATCCGCTTGGACTACTCAACCAAATGCGATCATTGATTGCTAATTTCTCCCAGAAGCCCCAAGAGCCTATTCACGAGGCATGGGAAAGATTCAAAGATCTGACGAAGAAATGCCCCCATCATGATATACCAAAGACCAGCATTGTACAAAATTTCTTTAGGGGTTTAAGCATTGCGAATCAGAAGCTGGTAGATGCCGCTTGTGGGGGGAGCCACTTCAACAAGGACGAGGATGTCCTTTATCGGATTTTTGAGGAGATGGTGGAGAGTTCAGCAGCTCTTTCTTCATCACGTGCTTTTCAGAAGCACCCCGTCACCGCCCCTGCAGTACCCCACAAGGATGTCAATATGACAGCATCACATGAAGTGGATAGGGTGAACAGTTCTGATATGACCATTATTGGAAATCACCTATTCAAAGTGAACATTATTGAGAAACGATCCAAGGAGCTTGAGAAGCTTCATGTGATCGAGCAGAGGATGGAGAACCTGGATAAGCTGGATGAGATAACAAAGCACCTGGAGCTTTTTGTGAGTACGATCAGTGCAGTAGCCGATACCTCTACTAGGGAGCAGACTTCTTCCACCCAGCAGAGTAGTAGAGGACCATCCACAATTCAGCATGTCTACTACGCGCAGACACCTGATCATGTTCAGCAGCATTCACATCAGATAGTTCCGTACCAGCAGGAAGTAGCCTACATTCCTGAGCAGCAGTCTCTACCTCCACCTGTCATTCAGGAGGTGAACGGTATCTGGTTCGACCGTGAGCAAAAACAACCCCGTTCGCCAGGGCAAGGCCAGAGAGACCTGCCCACCAGTTTCAGGGAGACGAACAACAACAGTACCAGCACCAGCAGTTCCAGCCTCATTTTCAGTCTCACCACATTTCCAAAATTAGAGACAAGGCCAGCCACAACAGCAATCTATGTATTTTGCTCATCCTAACTTGCAGCAAATTGCATATTATGGACAGTATCCTCCCCCTCCTCATCGTTATCAGAATCCGTATGTTACCAACAGCCTCCGTACTATCAATCTCAGCGACAGCCAGTTAATGAGCAACCTGAAGTCCCTTCAGTTAAACCAGCACTAGACCAACTTGCATTGCTCATGAAGAACATGAATGATTTGACTCAGCGGATCGATGACCTGACCACCACCAAGACACTGATTCTAGCACAGGTCGAAGCCAACCCCAACAATTTCAGACGCAAGGAGAAGGTAGCCAATAATCCACCCATCCCCGAGACAGGTATGCCCCTTGATTTTACATGTTTATCTGACGCTATTCATCTTAGGAGCGGTAGGAGATTGCAGCCACCTACACACGAGTTGGGGTTGGGAGATCGAACCACTGAGAGAGCATCATCTTCTACATCATCTCCTTCACCAGCAGTCGAGAGGACCAGTGTAGCAGCACCCAAGTCTGGAGTTTCACCGCCTTCACCACCACCTTCACCAGACAGATGTAGATCACCATCAGCAAGGGAGAATATACCAGTCACAGATTCTTCCTCTTCACCAGCAGCAGCATCCTGTTCTATTTTAGATTATGTTTTTCCTCCACCTGATTTGGACAACATTGTACAAAATGATTCTAGTTATCCTTTTGTACATGAGGATTATACTTTGAAGAATGGAAATGAACGTTTGCATGTTTATTCAGATTCAGTACCATTTCCTTCTGCTCTCAAAGCCAAGAAAATTCAAAAATTAAAAACAGCCCTATCTGATCCTAGAGCGGTTGAGATCTTATAGAACATCTTTTCAAAGATGACACTCATTAAGGCCATGGAATACATGCCTACAATGAAAAAAGGAATGAAAGAGGCATGCACATAAAAGCGTCAATCAAGGAAGAACAGACGATAGGAAACAGAGAAACACATCTTGACCATGACCACAGTTCATGCCATCAGTAACCTCCCGCCTAAAAAGAAAGACAAGGGAGCACCTCAGATCCATTGCCATATCTTTGATCAAGAATTTGATCGTACTCTTCTCGATAGCGGTTCCTCCATCAATCTCATGCCTTCCTCTTTACTAATTGAATTTCGATCAGGACCTCTTAAAACAACCAGGATGATCCTTCAGTTTGCTGATAGATCGATTAAGAGGTCAAAAGGCATTTTAGAGGACATTATTGTAATGGTGCAGGGAATGAACCTGTTGATTTTGTTGTCATGGATATGGACACACCTGCACCTTTACTCCATACCCCGATCATACTAAGTCGACCGTTCCTCCGAACGGTCGAAGCAGCAGTTGAATATGGTACTGGAGAGATAATCTTCACTCTCACAGTGACAAGGTGAAAATTGAGACGAACTCTGATCATAGACCATCACCGCCACCTACAGTAGATGAGATAGAGAAAGCTATATCAGAACCAGATGACTGTGATTTTTTTGCTGAATTCAAAGATACAGATCTTTTCACTGATTTTATATATACCCATGAGTTCCTTTCCCAAAAGGACTCCATGGAAAATACATTCGACATGAGTTCCCTTGGTGGTCCAATTGAGCCAGTTGTTGATGGACAGTTTGAGATGATTTCTGAGGATCAATGAGTTTTTGAAGGCACCCTTTGATATTCCTTTGATACACTTTTCTGAGATTACTGATGATAAGCCTCATTCTGAGAATTCTGAAGTACAGATATCTGAGTCATGTGTTGAATTTCCTGATTTATGCACAGGTGAGAGACATCTTTCTGAGATTATTGTTGAGATATCTGAACCATTAATTGATAAGAATGATGAACACCCTGATGAGCTCCTCCTTTCTGAGCAGAGATCATTCATTGCAGATCTATCAGATATTTTACTTACTGAGCCGTTAGTAACTAAAATGGACAGTCCACAGAGTACAAATCATATGTCGTCTACCAGTGCAGTAGCAGAGGTTATTGTAGAGATATTTACGTATTTATATATTCTATATGTATCGTTTCTTTATTTTTATTTCCATGTTTCCACCTTATGTAATTTACCCATAGGCCTCTCCTCTATATAAGAGAGCCTAGGGTTCTCAGAAATAACAAGGCACTCATTTCTTCCAACATGGTATCAGAGCGGCGGTCCTAGACCGGAGCTCGTATACCTAACCCTAACCCTAGCCCCCACCCGCCAGCCCCCACCCCCTTTCTCCTCCTCGGTGCCGCCATTGCACGTAGGCCGCCCGTCGCC
Source organism: Ottelia alismoides (assembly GCA_037367405.1). NCBI lineage: Eukaryota > Viridiplantae > Streptophyta > Magnoliopsida > Alismatales > Hydrocharitaceae > Ottelia > Ottelia alismoides. Next base: position 439,831 of record JAZKJV010000678.1, read on the forward strand.
TCCTCCTCCGGGCCGCCTCCTCCTCTGTCCTTCAGCGCCGCTGTCACCAGGCCTCGGCACTACCACCCCAGGCCGAGGCTTCCGGCTTCCCGCAGTGCTGCCTGCGGCCTCCACCTGCCGGTCTCCCATCGCCCAGGCCCCACCAACCCACTGCAGCCTCCGCCTGCAGCCTCCTCCTGCCGGCACCGCCATTGATTGCGGGCAACCTCAGCCCGCCTAGGTCATCGGCACCCAAGTGCCGTCGGCCCCAGTGTTCGCTCTCCTCCTTCTTCACGCATCTTGGTAGATGGATTTGATTGCATAAGTCTACAAATACAATCAAATCCCCATATGTCATTGTAGACACCACTATATTGGTCTACACACCCTGTGATTTTCAATCGGCATCATGTCATAAAACAAAGTTGACGTACCCGCCACAGGTGCCTTCAGAAGTCCGGCACCAATTGTCAAGATGGACGGGACGAACTATGAGCTCTGGGCGATGCAGTCCACAAGCCTCATGAAGTCTAACGGTAATAAACATATTCATACCGACGATGAGCCGACTGAGAAAATAGGGATTTACGCCTCGTGGGAGGCGGATGACGTGTACACCAAAGTATAGCTTTCTGGGACGTTGACGATAGAGATCGCCAACGATGTGCTGCATCAGCCCCCGACAAAGGCAATGTGGGATATTCTGGTTGCGACATATTCACAGGCACGTAATGAGACCAAGATACTTCAATTGCAGCATGATATTTTTACAGTAAAGCAGAATGGACGACCTCTTCACTCACTGTACACATCCTTACGAGGGATGTTTGAGAAGCTCCATAGTTTCATGCCTTTGACGGCCACTCCTGAGCAGCAAAAGACATACATAAATGCTACCATGGTTGGGGTATTCCTTGCTGCCCTTGATCCAGAGTATGATGCTGGCCGCTCAGATTCTTGCTGACGCCACTATTCCCCCTATGGAAGAAGCTTTCCGTCGACTCAATCGGATCACTGTCCCGAGCTCTACTACTAGCCAGATACCTTCGACGATGGCTGCATCCAGAGGAAGAGGTGGCTTGTCTACTTTTCGTGGTCGTGGTCCCCGTGGTAGAGGTGGTCGGATCCGTCAGCCCTGCACTTACTATCGTCGTCCTGGTCACTCTGAGGATACATGTTATTCTAAGCATGGTTTTCCAGCATCAGCTCGGGTAGCAGAACAGGTTGAGTCTCCTGCACCATCTTCTTTGGACCAGTGATTTGATGACATTGTAGCCAGACTGAGGAACATCATGCCTCCAGACACAGCTTCAGGAGGCCATTCAGATGTAGCAGCCTCTGCTTCTGCCAACACATCTGCCTCTGCCAGTACCTCAGGTAGCCCTTATGCCCTCACCTCTTGTGATGGATCTACGATTATATAATGGATTATGGACTCAGGAGCGACACATCACTTATGTGGAGACAAAGAGCAGCTTACTACATATAGACATGTTCCACCAGGACGGACTGTAGTGATAGCTGATGGGACTCATTCCCCGATCACAGGACAGGGGGAGATTAATTTGTCGCCTTTCATGCAATTATAGAATGTGTTACATGCTCCTGATTTCTCTATGAATTTACTGTCCATTAGCCAAATTACAAAGGATTTAAACTGTCGAGCTATTTTTTATCCATCGTCTCTTATTTTTCAGGACATACTTACGGGAAGAGTGATTGGATGTGGCCGTGAGCAGGGCGGTCTTTATCGTCTGGTCCATACTCCCTATTCAGGCGCGTCACTCCATTTCACAGGACCAGCCTCTCCATATACCTGGCATCTGCGTTTTGGTCACCTACCTCTTCAGAAGATGTGTCGTATTTTGCCTCAGATGTCTCCGGGATCGTCCTTCCAGTGCGAAGCGTGTCAGTTGGGAAAGCATTATCGGTCCGCTTTTCCGAGTCGTCAGAGTCGGAGCAGTATTTCTCTTTTTGAGTTAGTCCATATTGATATTTGGGGTCCCAGTCGTGTTCCTGATCACCAGGGACACAGGTTTTATCTTATTGCAGTCGATGATTTTTTTCATTTACCTTGGGTATATCTATTAAAGAATAAATCTGAAGCAGGAGATGTGATTCAAATGTTTATCAATGAGGTGCAAAATATTCTCTACTTCTGAAAATTGTGAGGTCTGACAATGCATTGGAATTTTGTGCTCATGCACTTTCATTGTTCTTTTCATCTCGTGGTATAATTCATCAAACATCATGTGCTTATACTTCACAGCAAAATGGTGTTGCAGAGAGGAAACATCGTCATCTACTTGACATCACTCGGACCCTACTTATTTAGAGTCGGGCTCCACCTTCGTTTTGGGGTGATGCCGTTCTCATGGCTTGTTATCTGGTAAATCGCATGCCCTTGTCTGTTTTGGGTGAGAAGACTCCTTTCTCTATAGCCTTTCCTGAGAAGGAGTTGTTCTCTCTTACTCCTCGTGTCTTTGGCTCAGTCGCGTTTGTCCACCAGTTAGCTCCAGGTCTTGACAAGCTCTCTCCTAGGGCTGTCAAATGCGTGTTTGTGGGATACTCCAGGACTCAAAAGGGATATCGGTGTTGTAACCCGTTACGTAGGAAATATTTTGTTAGCGCCGATGTTACATTCTTTGAATCTGTGATGTTTTTGTCTCCTATAGGTGACATGTTAACTACTTCAGAAACTGATACTGAGATCTACATGTCACCTCCTCCTACGAGTCAGTTAACTCCTTTACCAGTCATACCACCACCACCACCCCTTCCATATCCTCCATCTACACAGCCGCCTGTGATTGTTGTTCTACCGTTACCAAAATTAAAAAAATACGCGAAAATGGGGCCAAGGCACCCATGTTGGCTGCCCCATGGGGGCAACCCCAATGAACCCTTAAACATGTGGCTTGTAGATGGGTCTTCATGACCAAACAATCGCCTGATAGGTCCATTGACAAATTGGAAGCCTGGTTGGTTGTCAAAGGGTTCACACAGACTTATGGGGTCGACTACTTTCAGAGTTTCTCTCCAATGGCAAGAATGAGATCCATACACACTATTTCTTTCAGTTGTAGCTAATACGGGATGCCATATTTTTCAGCTCAACGTGAAGAATGTTTTTCTTTGTAGATACCTTGAGGAAGAAGTTTACATGATACATCCTCCAGGTTATGAAGTCGATGGGGGAGTGTATACGCCAACTTTGCAAGGCTATCTATGGCCTAAAACAGAATCCTCAGGCATGATTTGATAGACTTGCAACTAAGATCAACATTCTTGGCTTTCATAAGATGACAACTGACTGCTTTGTTTTTTTAGACAACGGTCTACTAGCACTATCATTCTTGTAGTATATGGTGATGATTTGATTCTCATAGGCAATGATAAAGAAGGAATTTCGGAGACGAAGACCTTCCTTCACAAAGTCTTCATCACGAAGGACCTTAGCCAACTTCATTACTTTCTTGTCATTGAGGTGATATGCTTTGCGGAGGGGTTCAGTCTCTCACAGAGAAGTATTGCCTAGACAACTGAGGCTGGACTACGTGGATGAAAGCCATCAAACATCCTGCAAACTCGAGGAAGTGTTATATTTTTATTAATCATGTGTTTGAAGATACTACATGATGTAGAAGCCTAGTGGGAAAACTATTTTACCTTGTTACTAGGCTAGATATATCATATGATACGAGCAGAGCTAGCCAACACATGGATAGACCTCTTTACAACCATTGCTGGGATGTTCTTTTGATCATTCACTATTTGAAGGAATCCCTAGGGCGAGTATGTGGTTAATGGCCACATCGATGTATGTGTTTATGCTGATGCAGACTGTACGAGTTCACCTGAGGACCATCGATCCACTGCAAGCTATGATATGATGGTTGGTAGGAACCTTATCACTTGGCGGAGCACGATGCATACAGTGGTCCCTAAATCGAGTGTAGAGGCAAAATACGAGGGAATGGCCCAGGTCGCCTATGAGATTACTTCGCTTGTCTTTTTCTACAAGAACTTAGAGTTCATGTTACTACTCTTGTCCCTTTATATTGTAGCAACAATTTTGTTTCATATGTTGCCAATAATTTTGTTTTTCATGAGCATACCAAGAACATTGAGGTTGAATGTTACTTTGTTCATATGCGGAAGGAAGAATACTACTCTACACATCTCCACAGATTTTTAGCTTGTTGCGGAAGGAAGAATACTACTCTACGCATCTCCACAGATTTTTAGCTTGCAGATTTATTCACGAAGGTGCTACCAAAGAACTGCATCTCGTAGATAATTTCCAAGTTGGACATGATCGATAAATATGCTCCAACTTAACAGGAAATATTAGAGTCAGCTTATTTTTCATATTTATGAGTTGTAACCCTTCGAGTACCCTTTTATGTAATTTCCCCTTTTATGAGCTCTCTAGGATTTTGCACTATATAAGAACCCCTAGACCTCCTGGATAAACTATCACATTGCATTCTCTCATCATTCTCCACAAATACAACTGCATAATCCGCATATGCCCCTGTATACTCCTCCCATATCCACTTACTCTCTTTCAACCTCTAACCGAACGAATAATGCATATCGCATTTTTGAACCTTGGATAGAGAGGATTTTGGGTTTTGGATGGAGGACTGGATAAGGAAAGGAAGGTACATGGAAAGGTTTCTAAGGTTTATTGTGCTCGTTATAAATATGTAAGAGGTGGTGGTTCAGTGTTGGTATGAGGTGTGGCTACCTCAATTCATCACATCTCTCTTGAACAAGAGGGTATGTAAGCTTCATTTGCTCTTTCTAGTTATGATGCTTAATGGTGTGGTACATGTAGATGAGATGGTTGACATGTAGGAGCGGATATGATTATTTTCCTATTGTGTAGACAATTGTATTGGTAGTTGATACCTGGAGTGGAGTTGGATTGCATACGTGGTTGGTGAGTCAAAAAAGGATGGTCACTATGATGCTTAAGAGAAATGGTTTATTAATTGGATAACGCTTGCCCAATCAATGGCAGTATTGAAGACGGCATGTATCACTTGTTCTTTTTATGTCCAAGTGCAACCTCTATAAGGAAATGATGGGGGGGATCACATAGGTTAATGTGAGCTACTCACATTTATAGAACAAACTTTAACTCTGGAAGAATTGATGATCAGAATAGACGTATTGAAAACATCAAGGATCGAGATGTCGGCAGTTTTGTGGGTCCTTTGAGATGACAGGAACACACAGGGCTTTCACATGTAAAATATATTATGTGGAATGTAACTCTACTTTGTTTTTTAAGTTTGTTAACAGTGGATGACATCCAATAGTAGAGTATCAGCCTTTGTCTTTTCAAAAGAAACAGAATATCACGAGATGAGAGGATTAACATAAGTGTGTTATCAGTATTATGCTTTATATACCAAAAAAAGTACTCCATTTGCTTTCAGTTTTTTCAGATGACTACCTCTCGAAATTGCAGTGACATGTATGTGCCTTGGGAAGCTTGTCCAACACAAGCTCTTAATGCATTTGGGTACAGCTCCTTTCAAGCATGAGGAACTTGGTTAAAAGGTCCCTCTCATTTCCATTGTGTGTGCATTTTCTCTGTTTGTAAAACGCTTGCATTTTTCTTCTTTATATGTATGTGTGCATTGGTTAAACTATCCCGGGAGTGATTTTGGCAATTCTTAAGATACCAGAAAGCTTTCATTTCAATGTACAAATATTCAATCCATGTATTTATCAAACCACTGTTACGAGTATGTAGTGAGACAAATCATTTACGTTGCATATGCTCCATGTTGTTCTAACTAAAGTACGTGCACATATTAATGTCTGAGCATTATTGAACATTTTAGATGAATGAAGGGTAGCAAAGCAGCAGCCCCTACCCACTTCATTCAAACAAAACCCAGGCATAAAGAAATAGACCAAGAGAATTTAAGGTTAAAGATCAAGTAAATTTATGTTGTGTCAGCTATTGAATGGGCCCCATCCTTTCGAGTCTTTTGCAATAGTGAACTCACCCAGGTATGATGGCTAGTCCAGTCTCTGGCAAGCCAAATATCGCATCCTCTCCTGAATTATATATCATAAGATTGAATCATAAAAAGTTAACTCTACATAAGATTGGACCATAACATCAAGGTTCGTCAGTGAAATACAATACCACATATGCGAAGATCACAAGATATAGCCATCTCTGTACCACCCCCCAAAGCCACTCCTTCAACAGCGGCTATTGTAGGGACAGATAGACTCTGCTTAAATTAGTTGAAGATTTCACATCAGACGAGGGTACAAAAATAGAGGGTTTGGATCCTCTAGGTAAATTTACTTTTACCTAGAGTAGGTAATATAGCATGGATGAATGCCACCTCACCCCTTGTACATGTGGCAACCATCTAATAAAAAGAAAGGATTGAATTAGCTGGAACATTAATGACAAACATCTCCCCTCTTAATGTTGATTACTTTTCATAAAGTTTGAAGGTTACTTTATATATTTCTAGTAAATATATATATTCTTATGCACAAAAAATAGATATATATTCTTATGCAACATCTAATGCTCCATGACCGCCTGCTGGGAGAGCTTTGTTGCTGCCTCGGCTCGCCCTCGTTCGGTTAGAATTATCCCCGTTGCGCGTATTTGGAGCATTTGGCTGGGAAGAAACAATTTGATTTTTGCGGGGCAGCGTTTCTACAAGGAAAATATCTGTATCGCTGCAAATAATTTCTGTACGGACTGGTTATCCATGTAAGGTTTTTTCTTTTGGGTGGCGGATGGTACCCTGTTGACCATCTGCCTCGACCTTTGTTTTTTCGTTTTCCCCGCTGTAAGTATTTCATTCCTCATTCCTTAATAAATTGGGGCGAACACCATTGAGTGTCTCCCCCTCTTTTGAGTGTCAAAAAAAAAAAAAGATACATATCACAACATCAAATCACTTTTCATCTAGGTAATCATTTTCTTATGCACAAAAAAAATTAAAACATCAAATAGATTCATATCATCATCAACATCTAATGGTAAAAAATTATAACAGGAAACAATCATGTTATCGGTATGTATATCAAATAGATTTTTCGAATGGATGTTGTAGCATATATAATTTCATATATCTGTTGAAGATGACTACGCGTATCCTATGCATTAGTATCATTATATATATCCATTAAAAATTACAATATCAAATAAATGGTTTTGTAATTTTTTTATCGGAATTACACGTAATATTAGACATATATTGATGCTAATGTTGAAATCATATATCTCTATTATCCATATATGCATAAATTACATGTACGTATCCATAGTAAAAAAATCATCTCTACTTGTAAAAGATCATTTATATTTATTTCTGCATTTTGGTCATAAAAAAATTATCCATATCAGTATCCTCAAAAATGTGAATATGAATATGGTAAATTTTTATGGAACCATCCGTATATTAATCATCGATAACTGTAAAAGATATACATATTTGTTTTTTTTTTGAAATCCAACAGTTCGGGGGAGGCACGGCACGGTGCTCGCCCCAAAATTTTTTATATACATATTTGTTTCCAATAAAAAAATTGTGGATCATATGTCTTAGTATTTTTTTTACAGATATGGATATACATATCATAATGATTCAAATGTAGATAACATGGTCAATCATTTTCAACCAACATTTGGATATCAGCATGTTATATTGTCCACCATAAACCAATTTTTTTTAAATGGTAATTTTTTGACCAATCAAATAATGATGGCGGTATGAATCCATTTGATGTTGTAATATTTTTTATGTATCGAAAAGTGATTACCAATGTTAAAAATAAAATATATTATTAGCAGCAATATAAAATAACCTTCATGAAAAGTAACTAGTATTAAGAGGAGAGAGGTTTTCCATTAATGTCCAAACTAATTTGAATCTTTTTTTGTTAGATGGTTGCCACATGTACAAGGAATGATGTGGCATTCATCTATTTTATATTACCTACTGTAGGTAAAAGTAAACTTACCTAGAGGATCCAAACACATAAATAGAAATGTGCATACAGTAGATGAAGTTTCGGATTCATATAAATAAAATGTAAGTAAAATTAAAAAAATGGCGAACCCTTCTCCCACTATTAAGTAGGGTCGGATACATGAACTCTTATTCAAATCCATGTTGAAAAATCTGATTGTTTTTACGTTGGTTGTCGGCTACCTAACGCAACCCCCACAAGGAGGGATTTGAACCTTGGTCTTTTGGATGATAGGCACACTGCACTACCACCAGACCATTGGAGTAGGTAAATATAAGTAAAATTGCTTGAAGTAAAAAAAATACATTGACCGTTGCATCAAGACAAAGACCAGAAGAGACCTCTGCGGCCTATAAACATTTTATTAATGCCACAAGATTACTGGCCAACCTGAAAAATCATTGGAAAAATAAAAGTAGACCTATGCCAATAACGAAGATAACACATTTGCACTTTGACAAACTATACCTCCCTGTTACTGTGAACAATGTTTTATGGTTACAAACTTGCACCAGTAAACACAATAGAAGTTCTTTTTCATCTACAGCTCTCCCAAACTATGTTTGTCAAAACCTCACTTTCAGACAGCAACACAATGACCTACCTAGTCTGAACCTTTGCCAGATATGGTCAAAAGGCAAGTGATCAATCCAATAAAGATTTAGGTCTATTTGAAAAACTGTAGGCAAAGATAAATTTAAAGAGAAGGTTATTGGCACCATCCTACTCAGATACATAGATGGCAAAAGAGTGTCTAATCTCTGAGCTCACTTGGATCTTTCCACTTGAATAACAAACCTGCTCTTCCAACGCAACTAGGTGAAAATCCTTAATTTCAAAAGGATCCACAAACAATTATGTGGTCTCTAACAAGAGGATCAACCATCCATGTTATCAGTATTAAGGTACATGGAGCCCCCGTACACGCAAAAATACCATGGAAAAAAACTCACTCCTAAGTCCAGTCTATATGAGACAAAGTCCAGAGAGTAAACGTAACAGCTAACATGTCATTGAATCTCTTATAAAAAAATGGACAATGGAAAGCTGCCAACCATGATCCGCCAATTTCTTCCCCAAGATGCCAACATTGTGACATGATCCTATCTTTCTCCCATGACAAAAGGGGTAGATAAGGGAACTAATCCTCCGTGTTGGCTACACAACCAGTTGTCAGTTCAGAATCAGAAGACCATCCCTTTAGACTAAATTGGAAGTAATCTTCGAGCCTTCTTTCAACTATGATATGCAAAAAAGGAATGATGGCATTGTTTATTAGAGTCATAGGGTCCTCTGTATATAAAGGGGAAAACATAGAGACAAGATGAAGTGACTCTATAGTTCTACAAAGATGCCCTATTGAGTTTACATTAAACAAGACAGATTGTAATACAATAATACTATAACACCCACCTCAAGCTGGAGCATAGTGTTTATCAGACTCAGTTTGGGTGTACACTTTTGGACATGGTGACTTTGGTCGTGGTCGTGGACGTAATCTTACCACTTAGCGATATCTAGCATGCATATATTGTGGGTGCTGGAACCACCCGTCTGAGCCCTGCTGGGCAAAGTTTAGCATACAGCCTAATGCCAACAGCGCCTATGAGACAGCCTCGTATGAGCCATCTTATGACACAGCAAACGGCACGCCTGATCAGCACAATGGTGAAGCACATGCACCATTTACAGCTTTCGAATACTCCCGTCTGAGGCAGCTCCTGCAGAACTCCAACCCCTCGCCAATGATAGTACTACTTCTTCTCCCACTTCTAGTATGGCTACAACCTCAAGTATAATAGCCAACTCTGTTTCTGCTTCCAACCTTGAATGGATTATTGACCTAGAGGCATCTACATATTTGATGGAAGAAGGCAGTCTGCTTACCTTTTCTCAACCATCTACTTCAATGAAGACAATTTGGGTAACACAAGTATTCATAGACCCAAGGATTTTTTAAATAAGATATTCAATACTAAAAATCTAGGCCAGCTTCTTATTTGTTGGGAATTGAAGTTCCTAGAAACACAAAGGCATGGTTTTCTCCTACAGTAAACATGCCATTAACTTACTATAGGATGTTGTCATTTTGGACTCCAAACCATCGTTAATCCCATAACTATGAAGTCAAGGCCAAGTGATGATTGTTCTTTGAAGACACTAAATAGAACAAGAGCGTTGTTGGAAACTGTTGTATTTGGCAACCACTCCATTGTATATTAGCTTCATAATATATCGTGATAATTTATGCGTTGAGGTATGTCTATCCTACTAAATTCCAATAATCCATGTGTTTCATTAATATTTCAATATCGCAGTATGCCCACAATCTTAACCCATATCGGTCTCACGCTATGACTAAAAAGTATGCAGTACTTTAGGTTCGGGGTGCCTCTGTAGGCATGCATTTGAAGTACGTGCATCCGAGCTAAGTTCATAACACTTTCACTTGCATCCACAAATCCTTATACATATTACGCATAAGCAGACACATATGGGCAGGAAAAGAATGAGAGCAAGATTCTTCAACTGCAATATGATGTTTTCTAGACCAAGCAGAATGACCGACCGCTTCATGTCCACTTCTCACATCTTAGAAGCATGTTTGAGCGGCTACACAGCTTCATGCCTATTACTACCAACATTGAGCAACAGCAAGCATATCGGAACGCCACTATGACAGGAGTCTTTCTGTCATCTCTTGACTCTAAGTACGATGCATCACATACTCAACTACTGACTGGAGAGACGATACCTCCAATGGATGAGGTCTACAGGAGATTCAGTAGGATCACTACCTCATCTACTACTACGACCCAGACTCCCTCTGCTATGGCAGCTTCTCGTGGCAGAAGGGGGACTTCACAGTTTTGCGGGCGCGGACCTCATGGTCGAGGAGGACATCAGCGTGGCCCATGTTCACATTACCACCGTCCTAGTCATTCTGAGGAGACATGTTATCTGAAGCATGGATATCCTGCAGCTGCTTGTATTGCTAAGCAGACCAAGCCTACTTCTGCCACAACTCATGATGCGCACTTGGATGATTTTTTTTCCAGATTATGAGAGATGATGATCACTCCTACCACTTCAGATGCAGGGTCTTCAGATGTAGCAGCTACTGCCAGAGCTTCGTCTAGTTCATCAGGTATTGCTTATGCGCTCATCAGTTGTAGCAGTTCATATTTGACTAATTTGATTATGGACTCTGGAGCATCACATCATATGTGTGGCGATCGGGCACAGTTCAGTTCTTACATGTCTATCCCGCCTGGTAAATCCGTGGTGATTGCTACTGGGGTTCATCTACCCATTGTTGGTCAGGGAGAGACTGTTCTAGCTCCTTCTATGCATCTGCAGAATGTTTTATATGCTCAAGACTTTCATATGAATCTTTTTTCTATTAGTCAAATTATAAAAGATTTACATTATCATGCCATATTTGAGCCATCTTCTCTTGTGTTTCAGGACATACTCACAGGCAGAGTGATTGGATGTGGCCATGAGCAGAGAGGACTGTACAAGCTTGTCCTACCACCTTGTGTTGAAGCTTCTACTATTCCTTCAAGATTTGTTTCTCCTTTCATGTGGCATCTTCGCTTTGGACACCTTCCTCTTCAAAAGATGTGTCATGTTTTACCTCAGATCTCTACTCGTGCTACCTTGGACCGTGAGGCTTGTTAGCTTGGGAAGCATCATAGTTCTTCTTTTCCGAGTCATCATAGTAGTCAGTCACTTGAGTTGTTTCATTTTTAATATATGGGGTCCTAGTCATGATCTCGACCATCAGGGACACCGTTTTTATGTGGTAGTTGTGGATGACTTTTCTATATTATCTTTGGTGTTATTGTTGAAACATAAGTCTGAAGCGGGTGCTATCATTAAATCTTTTCTTATTGAAGTTAAGAATATCTTTTCTGCTAATGTAAAATTTATTCGTACTGATAATGCCTTGGAATTTTCTACCTTACATTTACCTAAATTGCTCCGATCTCTTGGTATTGTTCATTAGACCTCTTGTGCTTATACTTTACAGCAGAATGGTGTGGTTGAACACAAACATTGTCATCTTCTAGATGTTATGAGGACCCTTTTGATTCAGAGCCGAGCTCCTAATTCTTTCGGGGGTGATGATGTTCTCATTGTTTGCTACTTGGTGAATCGCATGCCGTCCACTATTCTTGAAGAAAGGGTTCCCTTCTTGATTGCATTTCCCGAGAAGACTCCCAAAGTTTTTAGCTCTGTGGCTTTTGTCCACAATTTCACTCCTGGACGTGACAAGCTCTCGTTGTCAAAGGTATCTTTATTGGTTATTCTCGTACTCAGAAAGGGTATAGATGTTTTGATCATGTAGGAAGAAAATATTATGTTAGTGTTAATGTCATATTTTTCGAGTCTATTATGTGTTTTTCTCCTACAGGTGACAGGTTGTCTAACGATGAGTCTGGTGAGGATGTTGTTGTTCCTCCACCTTTATTATCTCCACCATGTGCACCCCATGTTGAGTCTTAGTCATCTCCTCCACCACCTCCACCTCTGCCTACCCTGACACAGTTCCTACGATGGTTTTACATTCGCAGGTCTTCTACTCGCCCCTCTGCTCACGTGCCTTCCCCATCATCCAGCACACCTTAGGTATGTAATGAACACATTATTTCTACTGATGGTACTGGAGATTTGAATGTTCCACAGAACATTGCACAAGATAAGTTGATACTAGAGAATAGAAAGGTCGATGACCTAGATGTACCTATTGCCTTGAGGAAGCCACGTCGTCAATGTACCACTTATCCTCTAAAAGCGCATGTTTTAATGGACCATCTTTCAGAGGAGTACATGAGGTTTGTTGTGAGACTCTATGTTGTTACTATCCCACGAACATATCAGGAGACCATACAGGATAGTAGGTGGCGATTTGCCATGGAGGAAGAAATGGTCGCTTTGCAGTCACGTGGTACCTGAAGCATTGTTACTGCTCCTCCAGGTGCCTCTGTTGTGGGATGCAAATGGATCTTTACAGTGAAGCAACAGGCAGATGGCAGTGTGGATCGCATTGTAGCATGTGGGTTCACCCATACTTATGGGGTGGACTATCAGGATACCTTAACTCTAGTAGCAGACACTCGACACTTCGCATCTAGTCTCTTTACCAACTTGATGTGAAGAATGCGTTTCTATATGGTGATCTACAAGAGGAGATATATATGCAGCAGCCACCAAGGTTAGCTATTGTGAGGGAGTCTCAAAAGGTGTGTAGGTTCCATAAGGCAATTTACGACTTGAAACAGAGTCCAAGAGCTTGGTACCAGAAGCTATCGGAGTTGATAGAGGAACAGGGGTTCATGCGGTCTACTACGGATTACTCACTTTTTGTTCAGAGGACATAGAGAGGTATTGTTGCTATTCTTGTCTATGTTGATGATATTATTGCCACAGGGGATGATGAGCATGGCATTCACGCTGCCAAGGAATTCCTAGGTCAACAACTTGTAACTAATGACCTTGGCAATCTTCGAGACTCCCTTGGATTAGAGTTCGCCAGGAACCAGCGTGGTCTTTTGATGACCCAGAGGAAATTTGCGACGGATCTTCTTTTAGAGTTAGGTATGACAAGGTGCAAGCCTGCTACTACCCCTATGGATCCGAGTATGAGATTATATGATGATGATACTGAGGAGGCAGATAGGAGGAGATATAAAGAGTTTGTTGGGAAGCTCTTATATGCCACTATCACCATGTCAGATATATCTTTTGATGTGAGCAAGGTTAGTCAGTTCATGGAGCAGCCCAAGAAGGTTCATATGGATGCAGTCTATATGATCTTGAGATATTTGAAGACTTCACCTGGTTCTGGTCTTATATTCAGTAGAAGTACATCTCTTTAGGCGACAGCTTGTGTAGATGCAGATTGTGCAGGATGCCCTAGAGACAGGAAGTCTACTTTTGGGCCTGTTTATTTTTGTTGGGAGCTCTCCCGTATCATGGAAAAGCAAGAAGTTGACAACGGTTGCTAGATCTAGTGCAGAATCTGAGTACAGGGCCATGGCACATGGAAGCGCAAAGATGATGTGGGTTAGATCTATGTTGACTGATCTTTCTGTTGAGGTTACTCTTCCCATGCAGCTTTTATGTGGCAATCAAGCGGCTCTATTTATTGCCAATAATCTTGTATTTCATGAACGGACCAAGCATATAGAGGTGGATTGCCATTATACTAGAGGCATGATCCAGTAAGGTCTCAGATTTACCTCCCATGTTTCTATAGGAGATCAGACTGTTGATATTTTCACTAAGCCTCTTGCTAAAGGTCCATTTCAGAGGTGTCGTTCCAAGCTGATCATGATAGATATATATGCTCCTGCTTGAGGGGGAGTGTTGAGATATTTGTATCTCGCATTATCTTTATTTCTATTTTCTTTGTGTACTTTTCTTGTAATTAACTCAGGGCTTTTCTCCTATATAAGAGAGCCCTAGGGTCTCATCTATTCTATTCTCTTATTTTCTCCTAACAGCCTGATTGCGATAAAAACACCTTTCCTGGGTAGCACACAATCCCCAAACCCCAAGGTGAAAATCGTGAAGATCCAACATTAAGGTGGGGTCAAAATCGTAACCACAGGATTGCTCCTCCGGGATTTACCCTCACCTAGAACAACAGTTCCGAGGAGTTTCACGTATCAAGCATCATCCACGTCGATCCTCATGTCGATCTCTTTGCAATGGCGCCATGAGATCGTCGATCTGACACTGAAAAATATCGCTGGCAATGGAGCTCCCACGAGCTCATCTGGCTAAATGAGGCAAAGTGGTTGGACCTATGGGTTTATGTAGGCTCGAGCTTGGGTTCGGTTAGTCAAAAGGCCATAAATTATCGTATTTCATGCATAATTTCTCATACAATGTCTAATTTTGATGCTCTTGGGCTCGTTGAAAATTTATGGTCAAGTACTACAAGATAGAGTAGTATTTCCCTTATTTGAATACTATATCAGATCCAAAAATGAGATTTAGTGATATCAGATACTTGGGCTTTACATTATAACAATCTTAAAACAAGTCTTTCCTTTTAAATTGCAGGAAGCAATACTAGTCACTTCCATTACAACCACTTATTATATCCATCAACGATGTCATCTTATGATATCTATTTGTACTTATCCACAACGTCACATTGAAATTATCACTCTTTTAAGAAACATGTCCACTACGATCAGCATTAACAATTTGTTTACTTTATGGTTGTCATAGGCATTAATAACAATCTTAAAAGAAATTCCCTTTCGTAAAGGAGATAACAATTATAAAAAATTCTTATCATTACATTGAAAATGCATATGTATCCACACTCGACCTATCTGTCATGAGAGTGACAACAATCTTAAAAGAATACAAGTTATCGCAATTGACGATCACAATCTTAAAAAGAGTTACTACCTTCAATTATAACATTCATAAAAAAGGATGGCAATTATCGCAATCGGTGATAACAATCTTAAATGCATCGCTATTATCGCGTTCGGCGATAACAACATTAAAAATTGGTATTATCGTAACCGGCAATAACAATATTAAAGAATTAATCCATATCTGTCTGGTTTACTCTTTCAATCCATGGTGTTATATTAGAAACTGATGTACAGACTATATCATGTGAATTTCTATCACATATTACATAATCTTGTCACAATATAAGCTTTTGAAATCTCTTCAATCATTGCCTTCTAAGAATAGTACATATGCATCCCATTCATGGCTATAATAGAACTCACTAGGAAGAAACCAAACTTCCCTTATCCCATTGCTTTCTTCTAGCCACACTTATATGGAATACAACCACATACTATAACACATATAATCACATTCACATAACTTCATTGGTGATGTTAGCGTTATTATATTTACATTTATATTTCTAACCCTTCGAGTTCCATAACCCCTCGTGACCCTTCGAATTCTGTAACTCCCCGTGACCCTTCAGGTTCAGTAACCACTGTATTCTTTAGGGTTTTCTCTCTATATAAGAGACCCTAATTCTATGGAATAAATATCTCATTCGTTCATCTTCTCAGCAGGTGACAATGTTTTTCAATTACAAAAAAGAGGAAGCTTTGATTCCTGTAGAAATATGTTTATCTTTAATAGTTATTTGTACTTATGGTTGTCTTATGTAATTTACCCATAGGCTACTCTCCTATATAAGAGAGCCCGGGGTTCACAGAATAAACAGGTTTTTCTATTTTTCCCAACATGGTATCAGAGCGGCGGTCTTAGACCGGAGCTCCTGTACCGAAACCCTAAACCTATCCCCACCGCACGCCTCCTCCTCGTGCCGCGCCTTCTTCCCACATTGCGCCACCGCGTCGTGCCTTCTCTACGCGCCATGCAATCGCGCCTTGCCACGCAGCACCGCGCAGTGCTTCCTCACACCGCCTAGGCGCTTCCTCGTGCCGCCTAGGGCCCCTCTCGCACCGGGTTGTAGCTCAGCTACCGTACCGCCTAGGCATCTCCTCCCCTTAGGGTATCGCGTCGAGGTTGGTGCCGCCCTAGGCTCCTGCGCGTGATGTGTAGACTGCTCTAGGCTCCACCGTTGTCTCGTTTCTAGTCGGAGTTTCTTCTTGATGGGTTTGGTTGCCTGAGTCTACACGTCCAACCGAACCCGTGAATGTCAGTGTAGACAAAAGTCTATCCAGTCTACAACCCTAGTCTTCTATTATAATCATGCCTGAACGCAAGGCTGATATTCCCTCCACAGGCGCCTTCAGAGGTCTTGCGCCTATTGTGAAGATGGATGGGTCAAACTATGAATTGTGGGCTATGCAGTTCATGAGTATGATGAAATCGACCAGTAAGAAACACATTCTTACCGAGGAAGAGCCTGCTGAGAAGACTGGGGTTAACGCCTCATGGGAGGTGGACGATGCATACGCCAAGGTTTGGCTATCAGGCACACTAGCAATTGAGATTGCTAATGATATTCTCCATCAACCCACTGCAAAAGCAATGTGGGATATTCTTACCGTTACCTATTCACAGGACAAGAATGAGACGAAAATTCTACAACTTCAGCATGACATCTTCACAATCAAGCAGAATAGACGGCCTCTCCACTCGTTATATAATCCTTGCGTGGAATGTTCGAGAAGCTCTATAGCTTCATGCCTCTCACATCTACCCCGGAGCAGTAGAAGACCTACAGGAATGCCACTATGGTTGGTGTGTTCCTGGCAGTGCTAGACCCTGAATATGAGGGCGGCCTGTTCCAAGATTTTGGCCGACGCCACTATTCCTCCTATGAAGGAAGCTTTTCGTAGGCTTAGCCGGATCACCATTCCATCATCAACTGCAGCTCCGACATCTTCTGCGATGCCTGCCTCCCGAGGTCGTGGAGGTTCTTCTCAGTTTCATGGACGAGGACCTCGTGGCAGGGGAGGTCGAGTTCGTCAGCCATGTACCTTTTGCCATCGTCTTGGGCACACAGAGGATACATGCTACTCCAAGCATGGATTCCCTGCCTCTGCCTGAGTAGCTGAGCAGATTAAGCCTCCGGCTGCCTCTTCTCTAGATCAGCGTTTTGAGGACCTAGTAGCACGATTGCGGGGCATTATACCTCCTTCTGGTTCTGTGACATCTCCATTGGCCCTTGGGAGTCAGTCAGATGCAAGCTTGCAAAAGTCGGCCGACTAGGCCGACTAGTCGAGTCGCGGGGGTAGCTGACTCGACTAGGCCTAGTCGGTCATTAGTCGGTCCACCCGACTCGACTAGTCGGCCGACTAATCGGACGACTTTTACAACAAACTTTTTTTATTTTTTTAGTTTTTCACCTTTTTTAAAGCAAACATATTCTAATATGCTTAATGTTATATATAAAGTCAATTACTTCTTTTGTTTCATTATGATAGCATATAAAATGTACAAATATATGTATATATATAAGAATATATGTATAAAACATGATTCATATATTTAAAATAATTAAAAAACTCAAAACCGATTAATGACCGACTAATTCCGATTAGTCGTCCGACTGCCGATTAATCCTTAGTAGGTGACCCCGCCGACCGAGTACCAACTACCGCTTTCTGCAACCTTGGTCAGATGTAGCTACTTCAGCCTCCTCCAGTACCTCAGGTAGTACTTATGCACTCACTAGCAGTGGTAGATCTGATGCTATAGAATGGATTATGGACTCTGGCGCCACACATCATTTGTTTGGAGACAAGAGTCAACTTACAACCTATAGACAGGTTCCTCTGGGACGAACAGTAATCATTGCATATGGGACTCATTCCCTAATTACTGGACAGGGAGAGATTAGTTTGACACCCCCTATGCATCTACAGAATGTGTTGCATGCACCTGACTTCTCGATGAATTTGTTGTCCATTAGTCAGATTACAAAGGATTTACATTATCGTGCAATTTTTGGCCCATCTTCTCTTATTTTTCAGGACATCCTTATGGGCAAGGTGATTGGGCGTGGCTGTGAGCAGGGTGGTCTGTATCGCCTAGTCTGAACTCCCTATGCTGGAATCTCCTCTTTATCTGCTGGACTTGTCTCACCATTTATGTGGCACCTGCGCTTTGGTCATCTCCCACTTCAGAAATTATGTCATGTTCTACCTCAGATCTCATCTCATGTGTCCTTCCAATGTGAAGCATGTCAGTTGGGAAAGCATCACCGTTTTACCTTTCCCAGTCGTCGGAGTCGGAGCAGTAGCTCCATTTTCGAGTTGTTTCATATAGATATTTGGGGTCCCAGTCGTGTGCATGATCATCAGGGGCACATGTTTTATCTAGTCGTTGTTGATGATTTTTCTCGTCTGTCTTGGGTCTTTTTGTTAAAGAATAAATCTGAAGCTGGGGATGTTCTCAAAAATTTCTTGATTGAAATAGAAAATGTCTTTTCTGCCTCAGTAAAAATTGTTCGAACTGATAATGCCTTGGAATTTTGTACTCATTATCTCTCTCGTTATTTTTCAACCAAGGGGATTATTCATCAAACATCATGTGCTTACACTTTACAACAAAATGGTATTGCAGAAAGGAAGCATCGCCATTTGCTTAATGTTACAAGAACACTTCTCATTCAAAGTCATGCTCCTCATTCCTTATGTGGTGAT
The DNA here is from genome assembly GCA_037367405.1 of Ottelia alismoides. Lineage (NCBI taxonomy): Eukaryota > Viridiplantae > Streptophyta > Magnoliopsida > Alismatales > Hydrocharitaceae > Ottelia > Ottelia alismoides. Next base: position 458,958 of record JAZKJV010000678.1, read on the forward strand.
GTTGTTCTAACGGCATGTTATCTTATTAATCGCATGCCCTCGTCAGTCTTGGGTGAGAAAATTCCTTTTTCTCTTGCCTTTCCTGAAAAGGAATTGTTCTCACTCCTTGTGTGTTTAGCTCGCTCGCTTTCGTCCACCAAGTGTCTCTGGGTATAGACAAGCTCTCTCCTAGAGCTGTCAAGGGTGTCTTTGTTGGGTATTCCAGGACACAGAAAGGATACAAGTGTTATGATCCATTGCGCAGGAAGTATTATGTTAGTGCCGATGTCACCTTTTTTGAGTCTGTGATGTACTTTTCGCCTACAGGTGATCGGTTGACGTCTTCTAGTACAGATGATAATATATACATGCCACCATCACCGCCATTACCTCCCACATCACCACCACCACCTCCTTCATCACCTCCCTCTCCACTTCCTATAACATCTCAACCTACTACAATGGTCCCTGTTCCACCTTTGCCTTACCATTATACTCACCGGCCTGCTTCTACTCATGGTCACCTCTCATCATCAAGCATGCATGAGGTATATTCTGATAATACAGTATATAATGATGGGTCTAATGATCTACCGATGCAGGATTATTTACAGGGGACAGATGTTGAGGCTGCAGACTTGGATCTGCCCATTGCACTTCAGAAGCTGAAGCGTAGTTGTGCATCATTTCCTATGGCATTTGTGGTATCCTTTGATCGCTTGACAGGTGTTTTTAAGGATTTTGCAGTTGCCTTATCAGCCGTGGATATTCCACGGACTTATAAGGATGGCTTTGAAGGACAGTAGATGGCGTTTGGACATGGAAGAAGAGATGGTTGCTCTTCAGTCGAGAGGCACTTGGAGCCTTGTCTCAGCTCCCACTGGAGTCTCTATAGTAAGCTGTAAATGGGTGTTTATAGTTAAGCAAAATGCAGATGGTACCATAGACAGATACAAGGTGCGTCTGGTTGCGCGAGGGTTTACACAGACATACGGCGTGGATTATCTCGAAACATTCTCACCAGTTGCTCGTCATTCCACCTTACGAATTCTTCTCTCTGTTGTTGTTAGCCGAGATTGGCCTTTATTTCAGTTAGATGTCAAGAATGCATTTTTGTATGGTGATCTTCTAAAGGAAGTCTACATGCAACAGCCACCGGGATTTGCTGTTGAGGGGGAGTGTTCACAGGTATGTAGACTTCATAAGGCGATATATGGCCTTAAGCAGAGCCCTAGAGCTTGGTTCCAGAAGCTTTCGGACTTGTTTGAGAAACAGGGGTACAAACGCTCGAATGCATATCATTCGCTTTTCATACAGAAGACATCCAGAGGTATAGTCGTTATTATGGTGTATGTTAATGATATTCTTATTACAGGAGACGACATAAAAGGAATAAAAAGGGCGAAAGAAATTCTGGGTCGTGAATTTGTCACGAAGGATCTTGGAGCTCTTAGATACTTTTTGGGACTGGAGTTTGCCAGAAATCAACAAGGGCTTGTGATGACCCAAAGGAAATACGTCATTGATTTGCTGAGCGACACGGGAATGCTTGGGTGTCGGCCCTGCTACCACTCCCATGGATCCAAGCATGAAGCTATATGATGATGATACTGATGAGGTGGCTAGGAGGAGATACAGAGAGATGGTAGGAAAGCTCCTTTATGTTACCATCACCAGACCCGATATTTCCTTTGTTGTTAGTCGGGTGAGTCAATTCATGGAGCAACCACGTCAGGTGCATATGGATGCTATACATATGATACTCAGGTATCTTAAATCATCTCCATGTGCAGGTCTACTATTTAGATAGGCAAGGAGATTACCATCTCAGCATGTGTAGATGCAGACTATGCAGGGTGTCCGAAGGATAGGAAATCCGCTACTGGATTCGATGTATATGTTGGAGATTCACTTGTCTCATGGAGGAGCAAGAAGCAAACTGATGTAGCTAGATCTAGTGTTGAGTCTGAATATAAAGCTATGGCCCAAGCCAGTACAGAAATGATGTGGGTTCGAGCTGTCATTATAGATCTATGTATAGAAGATCCCACTCCTATGGCACTGGAATGTGACAATCAGGTGGCTATATTTATTGCAAATAATCCAGCATTTCATGAGCGAACCAAGCACATCGAGGTTGATTGTCACTATATTACAGATATGATTCAGAAGGGCTTCATTTCCACATCTTATGTCAGCTCGGGAAATCATACTGCAGATATCTTCACCAAGGCCTTACTCAGAGGACCTTTCCAGAAGTGCTCGTCCAAGCTGAGCATGATCGATATCTATGCTCCATCTTGAGGGGGAGTGTAGAGATATGTTTATCTCTAATGGTTATTTGTACTTATGGTTGTCTTATGTAATTTACCCATAGGCTACTCTCCTATATAAGAGAGCCTATGTTTATATGGTTTACAGAATAAACAGATTTTCTATTTTTCCCAACAATTACCAACAAAACGCATTCCATTTGTGCTCATATATCTGAAGCATAATCGGGTTCATGTCCTTCATCAAGTGGATATACATCATGTGTTAAAATTGGCACTTCTGACTCATTGTGGTCATTTAACTCGACTACGCCCCCATTGATCACAACTACTACACTTGTGCCTTCCAGTGCGGTCTTTGGATTCCATAGTAGCTATGGAGAAAGCAATGAGAACAAAATAGCATGCTTTATTCAGGAGGTCTTGGTATCATTATATAGGACAGAATCCTAGAGAGCTCAAAAATCGGGGAAAATACATAAGTACCCCGGAGGGGTTACAATGAATAAATAAGAATTGTAAAAAGCATTACTAACACTTCCCCTCAAGTTGGAGCATATCTATCAATCATGCCCAACTTGGAAGCTATCCATGAGAGGCGGCTTCTTGGATAAAGCCTTCGTGAATACATCTGCAAGCTGAAGATCTGTTGTAATGTGAGTAGTAGTAACTGTTGGGAAAAACCAATGACTTGTTATTCATAGGACCCCTGGGCTCTCTTATATAGGAGACAAGCCATTGGGTAAATAGCATGGAAGGTACATGAAAAAATGAAAATACATAAATAACACCAAAAGATAATAATAATCTCAACAATCTCCCTCAAGTTGGAGCATATATGTCTATCATGCTCAGCTTGGAGCAGCATCTTTCGAATAGGACATCCAGTAAGTGCTTTGGTAAATATATCTGCAATCTGATCTTCAGTAGAAACATGAGAGGTAGATATGAGATCCTTCTGAATCATGTCTCTTATATAGTGGCAATCCACTTCTATATGCTTTGTACGCTCATGGAATGCAGGATTAATTGCAATTAGTAGTGTTGCTTGATTATCACATAGAAGTTGCATATGAAGAGGTACATCAACAACAAGATCAGTCAGAACTGACATGACCCACATCATCTCTGTGCACCCCTGAGCCATGGCCCTGTATTCGGACTCTGCATTAGATCTAGCAACTACACTCTGCTTCTTTGACACGAGTGATTTGGCAACAAATATAGCAACCCAGAAGTAGACTTCTTGTCACTAGGGCATCCTGCGTAATCTGCGTCTGCACATGTTGTGATGTCTAGAGACGTGCCTCTGCTGAATAAAAGACCAGTACATGGTGAAAACTTCAGATATCTCAAAATCATATAAACATCTGTTGGTGGAAAGTATTGTCTTATTATTCTAAAGAATCCTATGCTCTCTTATATAGAGAAAACATAGGGGTAAATTACATAAGTCGCAGCCACGAAAATAAAAATTGATAAGCAGTACACTAACTACATAAATATCTTATTTCTGGATCATATCTCTAGTGTAATGGCGGTCTACCTCAATATGTTTTGTTCTTTCATGGAAGGCAGTATTATTGGCAATGAACAATGTGGTTTGGGTATTGTACTGTAGCTGCATGGGTAGAGGTACATCTATATGCAAGTCGTCTAGTATGGCTCGAACCTACATCATCTCCGTACTCGCTTGTGCCATAGCCCTTTATTCAGACTCAACACTAGATTTAACCACAACAGTTCTTTCTTGCTTTTCCAAGAAACCAGCGAGCTGCCCACAAAAACTGCAAAGCTCGAAGTAGACTTCCGATCCTTAGGGTATCCTGCATGATCCGCATCCGCACATGCCGAAATAGATAAATTTGATTCCTTTTTAAATAGCAATCATGTGCCTGAAGACAACTTTAGATACCTTAGTATCACATATATGGCATCCATATGTACATGTCTCAGTTGTTCCATGAGTTGGCTAACTCGACTAACTACAAAGGCAATATCAGGTCAACTTATAGTAATGTAGAGAAGCTTACCCACCATTTCTTTATATCTTCAGTTGTGAATTTCCTCGGTATCATTATCATATAATTTCATACTTGGATCCATAGGAGTACTTGCGGGTCTACTCCCAACCATACTGGTTTCAACAAGCAAATCTGTAATATATTTCCTTTGGGTCATCACAAGGGCCCTATGCATTTCTGGCAAACTCCAATCCTAGAAAATATCGTAGAGTACCCAGATCCTTTGTAACAAACTGACGACCCAAAAATGCCTTTGTCATCTTTATCTTCATCCCCTGAGCATCATCTCCTGTAACAAAAATGTCATCAATATACACCATGAGGAGAACCGTACCTCTAGGAGTCTTCTGGATGAACAACGAGTGACCCGCATTTGATCTCTTGAATCCTTGTTGTTCAATTAGATGGGAAAGCTTCTGAAACCACGCCCTTGGGCTCTGTTTAAGACCATATATTGCCTTATGAAGTCTACACACTATACGATTCTCCCCCTCAGCAGCGAACCCCGGGGGCTGCTGCATGTAGACTTCTTCCTGCAGGTCGCCATACAAGAATGCATTCTTAACATCAAGTTGAAATAAGGGACAGTCACGTACCACAACAACAGACAGAAGGATACGAAGAATGGAATGACGAGCAACTGGAGAGAAGGTATCCATATAATCCACTCCATATGTCTGAGTGAAGCCTGGCACCATTAGCCTTGCCTTGTAACGGTCAAGACTACCATCTGCATGGTACTTAACTATAAACACCAATTTACAGCTAACAACAGACGCTCCTGACTGATGGAGCAGGAACCAAGCTCCATGTACCCCGTGACTGTAGGGCAACCATCTCCTCCTCCATAGCAGAAAGCCAACAGTCAATCTTCAAGGCATCCAGATAATTCTGTGTTATCTCCACGGAAGACAAAGCCACAACAAATCTCTGAAAGTCTCCTGTAAGACGATGAAAGGAAACCTGGGAAGCAAGGGAATATGGTGCACAAGAACGTTTCTGCTTCCGTATAGCAATAGGGACATCCAGATCATCACCCATTATACTTGTCGGTTCACATTACTCATGTAATGATGAACCCTGCACATGCACACTATCCGACCCATCATTAGTAATAACATCTGAACATAGCTAAGGCGCACGGGATGATTGATGTGCAGCATGAGCAGGACCTGACCGACGTGCATAATATTTAGGTAATGGCGAGACAGGTGGTATCGGTGGTGGTGGCGGGGGTGGTGGTGGTGGTTGGGATGATGTTGGCGTGAGAATAGGGATGAGGGCGTACATTGGTGGACTCAGAATAGGAAGAGGATGAACATAAACCTCATCAGTAGAAGTGGATGATGCCAACCTGTCACCTGCAGGTGAGAAGTACATAATAGACTCAAAAATGTAACATCAGCACTGACAAAGTATTTCCTGTTGACAGGCTCATAGCAGTGGTATCCCTTGTGAGTCCGAGAATAACCCAAAAAGACACTTGATAGCCCTAGGTGGGAGCTTGTCAAGTCCAGGAGACAACTGATGAACAAAGCCACAACACCAAAAACACGAGGGGTAAGTGAGAATAATTCCTTGTTAGGAAAAACAACAGAAAACAGAATTTTCTCACCAAGTACCGAGGAGGGCATACGATTCACAAGGTAACAGGCTGTAAGGACTGCATCTACCCAAAAGGAAATAGGTGCACAACTCTGGATAAGTAGGGTTCGAGTAATATCAAGAAGATGACGATGTTTTCTCTCTGTGACTCCATTTTGCTGAGATGTGCAAGCACATGTGGTTTGGTGAATAATACCTCTTGACCAAGGTTCGAAATCTCGATTTTGATTTCGTTTCGGTACCCTCCAAAATCGAAATTTCGGGAAATTTCGACCGTTTCGGTGGAAATGTTAAAAATGACTCAAAAAGCCATTTTTCGATTATTTTTTTTTGCAAATTCTGAGTTATTGCAATAATAAATATCTTACAAATACACACTTATATCACACATATTGCTTATATATGCCCCTTATATCACATATATCGATCATATCGGCCAAATCGATGTTAATGTAGATTCTTGACTGATACATACTGGAAATTAATATCATCCAATCCAAGATCTTAAAACAACATCAGCTTACAAATGCACACTTATATCACACACATCTCTCATCCATGTGCATTATATCACACCATATCGGTCATATCAGACATATTGTTGAGCTGACTGATAGATACTGGAAATGGAAATCAAAATAACTAAGTTAACAACACTTAGAAGACGCCTTTTGTTCATAAAAGTAGATGAGCTTTTTTTATTCTAAAATGTAGATAATGATTAATTGAACAATGTTTTGTTCATAGAAATAACCATCACAGACAAAGTTCAACGATTACATACTAACAATAAAGATGCATCTATTTGCGAAGATAAATGACAAATGAATGAAAGGAACACGCTATAACAAATATATAGAAGCTGTAGAGTTTTTTCATCTCCATGCTTAAACCCAAAGGGGAGGAAGCTCCCCAAGTTGAATAAGCGATGTATGTACCCTCCTGTCGCACCATACCCTGTATCCATGAATTTCAACCGAAATGGGTCGATATGTCGAAATATCACCGAAATTTCGGTCGAAATATAGGAAATTTTGTACTGAAATCTATGAATTTCAACCGAAAGGGGTTGAAATGGGTCGATATGTCAAAACATCAACGACATTTCGGTCGAAATCCAAGAAATCGACATATATAAAAGTTTTGATACCCCTGACCTCTCAAAATCGAAATTTCAGTGAAATTTCGCCGAAATTTCGCGAAATTTAATTCTATGCTCTTGACGAGAAGAAATGTGAGAGAGAGAGAGAGAACGAGTGCAAAATTCCAAAGCATTGTCCGTACGAACATATTTCACATGAGAGGAAAAAACATTTTGCACTTCATTTATAAGGTTTCGAATACATCCCCTCCTTCAGATTTGTTCTTTAATAGAAAAACCTACGATAAACGAGAGAAATCATCAACGACTACAAGATAAAACATGTCCCTGGTGATCAGGAACACGACTCGGATCCCAAGTATCGACATGAAGTAATTCAAACGGGGAGCTACTACTCCGACACTGATGACTAGGGAAGCTAGCTCGATGGTGCTTTCCCAACTGACAGGCTTCACACTTGAAGGAGGAACTCGGAGAAATCTGAGGCAAGAGATGACGCATTTTCTGAAGCAGGAGGTGACCAAAGCGTAGATGCCATGTATACGGAGAGACTGATCCGACTGAATAAGAGGAGACACCAGCATAAGAATTCCGGACCAGACGATAGAGACCATCCTACTCAGAACCACAGCCAATCACCATGCCCGTTAGGATGTCCTGAAATATAAGAGAAGATGGGTTAAATATAACACGATAGTGCACATCCTTTGTAATCTGACTAATATTTGACAGTAAGTTCGTAGAGATATTTACATATTTCAATATCCTATATGTATCTTTTCTTTATTTCTATTTCTCTGTTTCCACCTTATGTAATTTATCCATAGGTCTCTCCTTTATATAAGAGAGCCTAGGGTTGTCAGAAATAACAATGCACTCATTTCTTCCAACATGGTATCAGAGCGGTGGTCGTAGACCGGAGCTCGCATACCGTAACCCTAACCCTAGTCCCTACCCGCAAGCCCCCCCTCCCCTCCTCTCTCGGCAATGTCGCATGCAGGCCATCCCCCTCCCGCCTCTTGTTTCGACGCCGCCACCCCATCTCATCGGGCACGCTGCCTCCCAGTCCCGTTGTCGCCGCCTCCCAGGCCCGTCGCCGGCCAGCCCGTTGCTCGTGCGCACCTCCAAGCCCGCCACCGACAGCCGCCTAGGCCGTCGGCCTTCGGAGTCGTCGGCTCCCGCCTTTGCCTCTCTTTTTCTTCGTACATCTTGGTTGATGGATTTGACTGCATAGGTCTACATATGCAATCAAATTCCCACATGTCATTGTAGACATCTCTCTATTGGTCTACATACCATGTGATCTTCATCCGACATCATGTCCGAAAACAAAGTCGACCTACCCGCCACAGGTGCTTTCAGAGATCCAGCACCGATTGTCAAGATGGACAGGACGAACTATGAGCTATGGGCGATGCAGTTCATGAACCTCATGAAGTCCAACGGTAAGAAACATATCCATACCGACGATGAACCGACAGAGAAAACAGGGATTCACGCCTCGTGGGAGGCAGACGACGCGTATGCCAAAGTTTGGCTGTCTGGGACATTGACGATAGAGATCGCCAATGATGTGCTGCAACAGCCCACTGCAAAGGCAATGTGGGATATTCTTTCGGCGACATATTCACAGGCACGAAATGAGACCATGATTCTTCAACTGTAGCATGATATTTTTACAGTCAAGCAGAATGGACGGCCTCTCCACTCACTGTATACATCCTTACGAGGGATGTTTGAGAAGCTCCACAGCTTCATGCCTTTGACGGCCACTCATGAGCAGCAGAAAACATATAGGAATGCTACCATGATTGGTGTATTCCTTGTTGCACTTGATCCAGAGTATGATGGTGCTCATTCTCAGATCCTTCCAGATGCCACTATTCCTCCTATGGAGGAAGCTTTCCGCCGACTTAGTCGGATCACTGTCCCGAGCTCTACTACCAGCCAGACGTCTTCGACGATGGCCGCCTCCAGGGGAAGAGGTAGCTCATCTACTTTTCATGGACAGGGTCCCCGTGGTCGAGGGGGTCGGATCCGTCAACTCTGCACTTACTGTCATCGTCCTGGCCACTCCGAGGATACATGTTATTCTAAGCATGGTTTCCCAGCATCGGCTCGGGTAGCAGAACAAGTTGAGGCCATGAGCAGGACTGAAGAACATCATGCCTCCTGACACAGCTCCAGGAGGCCATTCAGATGTGGCAGCCTCTGCATCTGCCAGTACATCCTCTACAGCCAGTATCTCAGGTAGTCCTTATGCTCTTACCTCTTCTGATGGATCTACGATTACAGAATGGATTATGGACTCAGGAGCGACACATCACCTATGTGGAGACAAAGAGCAACTTACTGCATTTAGACATGTTCCTCCAAAGCGGACTGTGGTGATAGCCGATGGGACTCATTCCCCGATCACAGGACAGGGAAAGATTAGTTAGTCGCCTTCCATGCGAATGCAGAATGTGTTATATGCTCCTGTCTTCTCTATGAATCTATTATCCATTAGTCAGAATACGATGGATTTGAACTGTTGAACTATTTTTGACCCATCGTCTCTTGTTTTTCAGGACATACTTATGGGCAGAGTAATTGGTTGTGGCCGTGAGCAGGGAGGTCTTTATCGTCTGGTTCGTACTCCCTATGCAGGCGCATCACGCCATTCCACAGGACCAGTATCTCCATATACCTGGCATCTACGCTTTGGCCACCTACCCCTTCAGAAGATGTGTCGTGTTTTGCCACAGATTTCTCTAGGATCGTCCTTCCAGTGTGAAGCGTGTAAGTTGGGAAAGCATCATCGGTCCGCTTTTTCTAGTCGTCAGAGTCGGAGCAATAGCTCTCTTTTTGAGTTAGTCCATATCGATATTTGGGATCCCAGTCGTGTTCCTGATCACCAGGGACAGGTTTTATCTTGTTGCAGTAGATGATTTTTCTCGTTTGTCTTGGGTGTTTCTATTGACAAATAAATCTGAAGCAGGAGATGTGATTCAAACGTTTATCAATGAAGTGCAAAATGTTCTCCTCTTCTGTGAAAATTGTGAGGACTGGCAATGCTTTGGAATTTTGCACTCGTGCACTTTCACTGTTCTTTTCCTCCCGTGGTATAATTCATCAAATATCATGTGCTTACACTTCACAGCAAAATGGTGTTGCATAGAGGAAACATCGTCATCTACTTGACATCACTCAGACCCTACTTATTCAGAGTCGTGCCCCACATACGTTTTGGGGTGATGCAGTTCTTACGGCCTGTTATCTGGTGAACCGCATGCCCTCGTCTGTCTTGGGTGAGAAAATTCCTTTTTTCTATAGCTTTTCCTGGGAAAGAGTTGTTCTCTCTTACTCCCCGTGTCTTTGGCTCTGTCGCGTTTGTCCACCAGTTAGCTCCAGGTCTTGAACAGCTCTCTCATAGGGCTGTCAAATGCGTGTTTGTGGGGTACACCAAGACTCAGAAGGGATATCGGTGTTATGATCCATTATGTAGGAAATACTTTATCAGCGTCGATGTTACATTCATTGAATCGGCGATGTTTTTCTCTCCTACAGGTGACAGGTTGACTCCTTCCGAATTTGATACTGAAATTTACATGCCACCTCCTCCTACGAGTCAGTTGTCTCCTCTACCAGTCATACCACCACCACCACCACTTCCACCACCTCCATTTACACAGACGCCTGTGACCGTTGTTCAACCATTACCAAAATTCGATACCCGCCGACCACCTTCTACTCATGGACATCGCCCGTCATCAAGCATGCCCCAGGTTTGTTCTGATAACATGGTTTTTAACGATGGGTCTGGAGATGTTTTTGTACAGGAATCAGTGCAGGATGAGGTTCCCGAGGACCTGAACTTACCCATTGCCATTCCTGACGGGAGATTTTCAGAGATTTGCAGTTGCTCTATCTACCATGGAAATTCCACAGACTTACCAAGAGGCCTTGAGAGATAGTTGCTGGCGTCTAGCTATGGAAGAGGAGATGGCTGCTTTGCAATCCCGTGGTACCTGGAATTTGGTGTCTGCTCCTCCTGGCGTGTCTATTGTCAGTTGCAAATGGGTGTTTACTGTTAAACATCATGCTGATGGGAGCCTTGATCGTTACAAGGCAAGATTGGTGACCCATGGTTTTACGCAGACCTATGGTGTTGATTATATGGACACGTTCTCTCCAGTTGTTCATTTCATTGGAATCGAGGTGAGGCATAGCCTCGAAGCGATCGAGGCGTAAGCCTCGGTTTATAAAGAAAAATGTGCATAAAACTATAATTATATATATATATATGTCAATGTAAATGTAATTATATGTTCTCTGCCCAACATATAATACTTAAGACTATGATATATAATGAAATAATAGAGATTAGAACCCTAAAATATAAGATAGAACAACACCATATCCCCTTCTTCACTTTTTCGTCCAATCAAAAATGAATTCATTGTCAATAAATGTTGTGAAATAATTAAACAACACATATTTATCTTTGAGATATTGTTGTAATTAAAAGTACGATTAAATATACGTTGACGAATATAATATATAGCCACACGAGAAACCGTAAATCATATCCATTCGATTAAACCTTTGAAATGTTGTTTTAATTAAAAATACGATTAAATATACATTGAAGAAATGTAAGTTATGTGTCTAACATATAATATATAGTCGCATGAGAAACTGTGAATCCTATGCATTTCAAGCAAATCTTTGAAATATTGTTCTAATTAAAAGTACGATTAAATATAGTCGAAGAAATTTATGTTATGTATCTAGTATGTAATATATGACAGTATGAGAAATTGTGAAGCCTATCCATTTCGTTTTGCTTGATATATTACAATGATCGTTGATTTTACGAGTAATATTGGATTTGATATTTATGAATTCATGCATCAAGAGTGAAATAGTAAGAGTTTGTCGAAATAGTTGGACACAATTAATAGTAAATATGAAGTTATGGATACGAAAGAAACATTAGATCTAGTCATTTATCTTGTATAATATTATCCTAAACAATGAGACATTTATAAGCTTCTCAAACTATCAAGAAAAACATTAAAATCATTAAAAAATGCTTTAAAAAGCCAAAACGCCTCAGAAAATGACAAAGGAAATAGTGTCAGGCATGACATATACATCAGTGCAACTAGCCAAGTTATATGTTCAGCACATCATTCGGTTGCATGGGATACCCAAGGAAGTAGTGTCAGACAGAGATTCTCGGTTCACATCACACTATTGGGGAGAGTTCATGAGAGCCTTGAGGACAGAGCTACATATGAGTTCAGCCTACCATCCACAGACAGATGGGCAATCTGAGAGGACCATTCAAACCTTGGAGGATCTACTACGAGCATGCACGATTGAGTGGAAGGGGTCTTGGAAGGATCATCTCCCACGAGTTGAGTTTACATACAACAATAGCTACCATGCTAGTATAGGCATGGCACCGTTTGAGGTATTGTACGGGAGGCGGTGCACCACGCCTTTGTGTTGGCAGCAGGTGGGTGACAACACCATGTTCAACCCCGCGGATCATTGAGCATACCTCCAGAGTAGTGGAAATTGCTAGGAGGAAATTGTTGACTGCGTAAAGCCGTCAGAAGAGTTACGCCGACCGTCGGCGTAGAGACCTCAAGTTTCAGGTATATTGTCGTGCATCCGTGTCCTAATGGGCAATTTTTAGTCAATATTGTGTGACTAAGAGTTTCTCATGATCACAGGTCGGGGACTTCATGTTCTTACGCGTGTCCCCAATGAGAGGCGTACAACATTTCGGTGTAAAGGGCAAGCTAGCACCGCGTTTTGTGGGGCCATTCGAGATTTTGGCCCGTGTTGGGAAAGTAGCCTACAGGGTGGCCCTTCCTCCACACCTCGAGGGCATCCATTATGTGTTCCATGTGTCGAATCTTAAGAAGTACATCCGAGATCCCCGACACATGATCACCTACGAGGACTTGACGGTGGAGCCAAATCTCTCCTTCCCAGAAGAGCCGGTGCAGATATTAGATCGTGCGATTAAAAAGCTGAGACGGAAGGAGATCCCTTTAGTCAAAGTCCTGTGGCGAAGTCAAGACGTCGAGGAGGCGACTTGGGAACCCGAGGCGGACATGAGGGAAAAATACCCTCAATTGTTCACAGGTACGGAACTGAAAGTGTAGTCGAGTTCTTTTGATATTTTTATGGGCTTTGCTCTCTTTGAAATTTTTATGGGCTCATTTATCTACGAGACTTGAACACGATGGGGTTCGGATGCTGAAATCGACTAGAGTCATCCTAAGTCTCGGGGACGAGACTTCGTTTGAGATTTTTATGATGTGAGACCCCCGAAAACCGAATAGGGACAAAAATGCAAAATCCAGCTGGATCTGGGCTTAATTGCAAATCTGCTTTTATTCCGGTTTCCAAAAAAATTATTTGAGTAGTCCATTGCATATGGCTCGTCGATAGCTTTCCAAGAGTCCAAGAATGCGAAAATCCGAGTTCAGGAGCCCGAGTTACGACCATTTTTGCGAACGGGGGTCCATGCCATATACGGATCCGAACCCGGATCCGAATCTGAGTCCCAACCCATATACCCAGCCCTCCCCCTTCGTGAAACTCGCCCAGAACTTCCCCAAATCTCCCCCTTCAACCTCCGGCTCCATTCCTCCTCCCTCTCCTTCACCAAGGGTCGTCGGAGCACCTCGGATCGACGATCTGAAGCCGCACTCATGCAGAGAAGGTACGATACCCCCTCCCTCCTTGATGCGGGTTCCACGCGATTTTCGTACTATACGCGGACGTCATTAGCCTTAGACATGCCTATGCAACGGATTTTGGGGGTGGATGTGTGATTCCTTGCACATGGATTAGTGGGCATGTTGGTCTGTTGATCGTATCCATTGTTGGTGTTGTACGATAGATCTTTGATGTAGTAGATTAGAATGCAATCATATACACAGCTATTGATCATTGACTGAGCAGATGCAGGGCCAACCATCTTTTTTTTGGTCTACAAATGATTCGTGTACTAAGTCCCCTTTGTTTTCATCAGTTCCTTGTGTTAGCCTTGAATCGGGCAACAATGAATGTGGTAGAACCCCATGTTCCACCAAATATCTTAGACATCTTCTGTCATAGTGGTTTAATTGTAAGAAGATATCGGGATACCTACATTGAAATCACAGATAATCTAATCCACTGTGATTAGATTCTCCTATGTAAAGACATGTATTGCGTGTACTAGGACCATGAGAGAAGGATGAACAATTATTTGCGAGATAATATATCTATCTATTTGGTCTTTGCAAGGAAGAAATCACATGGTATATATTCGTAATTTGCATACATTTTTCCACATTTTCCTGATTTGCATCATGCGTTATTTGAATCCTTGAGTATAAGAAGTATACCTTCGATCGAAACTTGCCTCCTACATGCATGGCACCCTTATAGGAATGCTATCTCAAGTTTGGTTGCAGCAATTGCTATATCAGTTCTTTCTAGACAGTTGGTAGAGTGACATTATGATGTTGTCCGTATCTGTGACATATCATGACAATAAAGGTAACCGAGTTGATGGCTTCAAGTTCTTGGTAGATCCGATATAAATGATGTAAGCACCAAGAAGTTTAAACCAATATGATATAAGTTTGATGCAATTTCCATGCACAGGTGTCCTTGGAGCTGCTCGTGTTTAAGTTGTTCAGTACATATTTGACCATAGATTTAAGCCCCCCTGTCAGTCTAAAATCAAATGAAACTTGCAGACTGCTATCTATTAGGTTTCCTATGGTTACATATCCTTATTCCTATTTAAGCCCAATGGTTGCATATGGTTGCATATTCTAGTTCTTTTATCCACAATTGCTATTGCCATTACAGTTTATAATTCCAACTGCACATTGTTGCATTATAGTCCTGACAACATGACCTTGGCATCTTGTCTTTTACTTATTAAAATTTCCACCTGATTTCAAATCTCTGTCCATCTTAGTAAAAGGCCGAATTTATTTGCAATATTAGTTCCAGGTTTAATTTTAATAGGGGAAAAGCATGAATCTAGCTAGATAGGTGTAGATAGGTGTAGGGTTCATGTTTGGGTGTGACCCTATGCTTGAGTTGTTGGCCACATATATATTTTTTCCATTCTTTTGGGTGACAGCATGATCTCCAAATAAAGAACCAACCCTCTTTAAGTAGACACTCTGATATCATTTAGGAATGTAATGTTTTGCTGAGGATAAGATTTTATGACGATCGGGTAGATGGAGTAGTTGCCGTCAAGGGAGAGGCATGCACCCTTAGGGGCCTCGGGTAGAAGCCTAGATGACCGCGATCCTGTAGAGATAGTTCGTAGTTTCATTATCTCTTTATGTAGTTTATCGTTATTTCTTTATCTTATATAGACCTCTCTGTAATTTACCCTTTAGGTCGCTCCCTATATAAGAGAGCCTAGGGTTTTCTGAATCAATAACGAAGACTCTTTTCCCAACATGGTATCAGAGCCACCCTAGGGCACTCCACCCCCCCGCCGCCCCTTCCCCACCCGCCTCCCTCTTCTCGGAATCACCGCCGCCCCACTCTCTCTCTAGCACATGCCGCCGCTGCCGCCTCTCTCTCCAGCGGGAGATCCCAGTCCTCCATCGCCGGAGATCCCAGCCCCCATCGCCGGAGATCACAGCCCTCCATCCGGTTGGCTCCAGCCCTCCATCTGGTTGGCTCCAACCCTCCATCCGGTTGGCTCCCAGCCCCCAGCCAGCCACCGAAGGAGATTCCAGCCCCCAACGGCTTTAGCCAATCGGCAGAACCGCCATCTGCCGCCCGCGCAAGGCCTCCGGGTGCGTGAACAGCCACCCGCGCAAGGCCTCCAAGCGGCTCCCAGCCGCTGAAAGGGTTGTCAGACCCTTGTAAGGCATGCCCTAGTTCCTTCCTCGTCCGTTCTATGGATTTGAGTGCGTAACGTCTACATACGCACTCAAATCCGATGCAGTTTTTGTAGACATTCAGCATCACGTCTACATATCCTAGTTCTTCTCCAAGTGGCAGTATGTCAGAATCAAAAGTTGATATGCCCTCCACCGGCGCATTCAAAGGTCCTGCGCCAATAGTCAAGATGGACGGATCTAACTATGAGCTCTGGGCTATGCAGTTCATGAGCCTCATGAAGTCGAATGGTAAGAAGCACATTCTTACCGAGGATGAGCCCGCAGAGAAGACTAGGATCTATGCCTCATGGGAGGTTGATGATTCCTATGCGAAGGTCTGGTTGTCCGGTACCTTGACGATGGAGATTGCTAATGACGTCCTCCATCAGCCCACTGCTAAGGCAATGTGGGACATTCTTGCCGCCACATATTCGCAGGTGCGAAATGAGACGAAGATGTTGCAGCTTCAGCACGACATATTCACAATGAAGCAGAACGGCAGACCTCTTCATTCTCTGTACACATCCCTAAAGGCCTGTTTGGTTGCTGGGTTGGACTGGGTTGACCCAACCCTGGTTACTATTCACAAGGGTACTTCCTCCTCACAGTTTACTATTCACCCACCCCAATCCAGCCCAACCCAACCCAGTCCAACCCAGCAACCAAACAGGCCCTAAGAGGGATGTTTGAGAAGTTATACAGTATCATCCCTCTCACTGCAACTCCTGAGCAGCAGAAGGCGTTTCGAAATGCCACCATGGTTGGTGTTCTACTTGCGGCTCTTGACCCTGAGTATGATGCAGCTCGATCTCAGATTATCGCTGATGCAGTTATTCCTCCAGTTGAAGATGTTTACAGAAGGCTTAGTCGCATTCCAGTTTCCTCCAGCTCTTCTACTCCACCTCCTTCAGCGATGGCAGACTCGCGTGGGAGAGGTGGACCACCATCTGACCGTGGTCGTGGACGTGGCCGTGGACCCCAGGGGAGGGGTGGTCGCTTCAGTCAGACATGCTTCTATTGTCACCGCACAGGACACTCGGAGGAGACATGCTATTCGAAGCATGGATTCCCAACATCGGCACGTGTTGCAGAGCACTCCCAGTCTCCACTGACTTCTACTGCAGATAGTCGATTTGACAAACTTGTGGCCCGTCTCCGAGATATTATGCCACATGCTTCTGGTGAGTCGTCTGGTGGCTCCTCAGATATTGCTGCCACTGCCTCTGCTAGTTCATCCGCAGTCGCAAGCTCCTCAGGTAGATCTACTACACCTCATGATATATCTGACTGGATTATTGATTCTGGAGCCACACATCATCTCTGCCGAGATAGAGGTAGATTACAGGCCTACAGGGACATTCCTCCCGGTCGTTCAGTGCAGATAGCAGATGGTACCCATTCGCCCCATGTTGGACAGGGGGAGGTTTTCCTATCCTCCACTTTGCAATTACAGAACGTTCTGCATGCTCCTGAGTTCTCAATGAATTTGCTATCCATTAGTCAGATTACGAAGGATTTGAATTGTCGTGCTATATTTGACCCGTCTTCTCTCATTTTTCAGGACATACTCACGGGCAAGGTGATTGGTTGTGGCTCTGAGCAGAATGGTTTGTATCGGCTGGTCCGGGATTCATATGCTGGCGTCTCCTCTCATTCTGCTGGACCAGTCTCTCCGTACATTTGGCACCTCTGATTTGGTCACCTTCCACTTCAGAAAATGTGCCATCTTCTGCCTCAGATCTCTCCTAGTTCTTCGTTTCGATGTGAAGCGTGTCAGTTGGGAAAGCATCACAGGTCGAGCTTCCCACGTCGTCTGAGTCGAAGCAGTAGCTCCCCTTTTGAGTTGTTACATATAGATATATGGGGTCCAAGTCGTGTTCCCGATCATCAGGGACACAGGTTTTATCTTGTGGTAGTGGATGATTTGAAAAATAAATCTGAAGCAGGAAATGTGATCAAGAACTTGATTAATGAAGTGCTCAATGTCTTTTCTGCAAATGTCAAATATGTTCGGACCGATAATGCCCTTGAATTTTGTACACGCTCACTTTCACAATTCCTTTCATCAAAGGGTATTATTCACCAAACCACTTGTGCATATACCTCACAACAAAATGGTGTCGCGGAAAGAAAGCATCGCCATCTCTTAGATATTACTCGTACACTGTTGATTCAGAGTTGTGCCCCTATCTCTTTCTGGGGCGATGCTGTTCTTACTGCTTGTTATCTGGTCAACCGAATGCCATCCTCAGTCCTTGGTGAACAGATACCTATGTCCATTATTTTTCCAGATAAGGAGTTATTTTCACTAACTCCACGTGTATTCGGTACTGTGGCTTTTGTGCATCGTCTATCTCCCGGACTTGACAAACTCTCTCCTAGAGCAGTCAAGTGCGTCTTTGTTGGTTATTCCAGAACTCAAAAGGGCTACCGGTGTTATGATCCTGCAACTAAGAGGTACTTCATGAGTGCTGATGTCACTTTCTTTGAGTCTGTCATGTATTTCTCTCCTGCAGGTGACAGAATGGTACCATCCACTACCACTGATGATATCTATGTTTCTCCACCACCTACATTGAGTACACCTGAGTCCACGCCAGCACTTGAGTCGTCCCCTGGGTCTGTCTCCACGCCAGCACCACCTCCACCACCTCCTCCACCTCCACCCATTCCACGGCCTATCATATCACCATCACCTATGTTCTATACACGCCGGTCAGGTCCTGCTCAGACTACGCAGCAGCCGATCATCACGCCTCAGGTATGTTCAGATGGCACTACTACTGACGGGTCAGATTTGGTACATGTGCAGGATCCTTCAGTACAGGCAGACAATAGCCCATCCAGCACGGCATATGATGATCTTGATCTTCCGATTGCTATTCGGAAGCAGAGGAGGCAATGTGCCTCGTATCCATTCGCTTCACAGGTTTCCTTTCACCGTCTCACTAGGGATTTTCAGAGTTTTTTTTTTAGGCTCGGATTTTCAGAGATTTGCCACAGCCTTGTCTTCCGTGGATATACCACGGACATACCAGGAAGCCTTACAGAATGAATGCTGGAGATTAGCAATGGAGGAAGAAATGTGGGCCCTACAGTCTCGTGGCACTTGGTCTTTGGTCCCTGCACCTTCTGATGCATCCATTGTGAGCTGTAAATGGGTCTTCACAGTCAAATATCATGCAAATGGCACGTTGGATAGATACAAAGCACGCTTGGTTGCACGTGGGTTTACACAAACCTATGGTGTGGATTACATGGATACTTTCTCTCCAGTGGCGAGGCACTCTACACTTCGTATTCTATTATCTGTTGTTGTGGTACGTGATTGGAGCATATCTCAACTGGATGTGAAGAATGCCTTTCTGTACGGCGACCTACAGGAGGAAGTCTACATGCAGCAGCCACCTGGGTTTACTGCTGAGGGGGAGAAGCACATGGTCTGTAGACTTCACAAGGCGATATATGGCCTCAAACAGAGTCCCAGAGCATGGTTCCAGAAGTTGTCTAACCTGATTGAGCAACAGGGATTCAAGAGGTCAAATGCCGATCACTCATTGTTTGTCCAGAAGTCATCGACAGGTACGGTTGTCATTATGGTCTATGTGGATGATATTCTTGTTACAGGAGATGATGTTCAGGGCATAAAGAGGGCGAAGGCATTCCTAGGCAGTCAGTTCGTTACAAAGGATCTTGGAACCCTAAGATATTTTCTGAGGTTGGAATTTGCAAGGAATGCACAAGGCTTGGTGATGACACAACGGAAGTATATTACAGACTTCCTGATTGAGACTGGCATGGATGGGTGCAAACCATCTAGTATTCCCATGGACCCCAGCATGAAGCTGTATGATGGTGATACAGATGAAGTGGATAAGAGGAGATATAGAGAAATGGTGGGAAAACTCCTCTACATTACCATTACTCGTCCAGACATTGCATTTACTGTTAGCAGGGTGAGTCAATTTATGGAGCAGCTAAGACAGGTTCACATGGATGCTATACACATGATACTGAGATATCTGAAGTCTTCTCCAGGGTCAGGGCTACTATTCAGGAAGGACACAGACTTATCTGTCTCAGCGTGTGCAGATGCAGACTATGCAGGATGTCCTAAGGACCGAAAATCAACCTCAGGGTTTGCAGTGTTTGTTGGAGGCTCTTTGGTTTCTTGGAAAAGCAAGAAACAAACTGTTGTGGCAAGGTCCAGTGCAGAATCTGAATATAGGGCCATGGCTCAAGCCAGCACGGAAATGATGTGGGTTCGTTCTGTACTAGAAGATCTACATGTAGTTGTGCCCCTGCCTATGAAACTCCAGTGTGACAATCAGGCAGCATTGTTTATTGCCAACAATCCAGCTTTCCATGAAAGGATCAAGCATATTGAAGTTGACTGCCATTACACGAGGGACTTGATCCAGAGAGGATTGATATCTACTGCACATGTGAGCTCGGGAGATCAAACAACAGATATATTCACCAAGCCACTGCTCAGAGGACCGTTTCAGAGATGTTCATCCAAGCTGAGCATGATAGATATCTATGCTCCACCTTGAGGGGGAGTGTAGAGATAGTTCGTAATTTCATTATCTCTTTATGTACTTTATCGTTATTTCTTTATCTTATATAGACCTCTCTGTAATTTACCATTTAGGTCTCTCCCTATATAAGAGAGCCTAGGGTTTTCTAAATCAATAACGAAGACTCTTTTCCCAACAGATCCCAACTGGTATTGTAGCGCGATGGTTGGGGGACATGTTGCTTGGCACACCAAGGTGCTGATCTGACGGTGTTGGCCTCGGCACTTGCGTGCTTTAGCCCGGTGCTCGAGTGTGGGCCAGGTAGTCATGGTTGGTCGGCTAGTGTTTCGCTTATCACTTGGAGTTAACACTCGTGTACGGGCCAATGTAGGCCGCGTTGGTCGGTATTCCGAGTGGGAGCACTAATAGGGGAGTTCCGGGAAAATATGGTTAATGAAGCTGGGAATGGGACGTGAATCTCCTGTGCATAAGGAGGATTTGGGTTGTCGCGAGGATTCGTGGGTGGGAATCTAAATTGTGAATAGGGAGTATCATTGGGAAGTAGGGATAAGTGGACGTGTTGAGAACTTAGTTAGGATGCATTGTACCACACCGCATGCTTACGGAGGCACCCCAACCCTAAGGTGTTTTCTTTTACCTTAGAGTCATAGTGTGAGGACTCATCCAGACCAAGACCACAGACTATCCACAAAGCTTGGTTACTCATATCCATATCTAATAGCCATAATAAAAATGTGATTCTTGTGAGATCATGTTACCTAGTTTCTTTCTCTTTTACACATATTTAAATTATATCGTGCTTGTTGTTGTATAGTTTTATTTAATTCGTATTGGGCAACTTTGCTCATAATGTACCTACGTGTGAATCCGCAGGTCCTCAGCAGTGAGCAGCTTGTAGTCACATTTTTGTGCAGCTTCACGACGTTTTTTGTGGTACAGTTGTTGGTAGTTTTACTCTCCTTCTTTACTTGTAGCATTTTTGTTGAGAGACATGGCATGTAATATATATGTTGGAACACATCTTTATTTTATGCTTACATGCATTTTGTGGACATGGATGTACATTGCAAATATAATGGATGGAAAATGGAAAATGGAAATTTGAAATGCATGAACTGTGAACAAGTTGATTGAGAAGCAAAAGTTTTAAATTCCAATGTGTTGTGTCATTTCTCCTGCTTACGTGTATGTTAGCTTTCGAATGTGGAATGTGTGTGCATGGATTGGTTTTCCGAGTACCCGGATCCTAGGGGTGTCACAATCCAACTATTTCGATGTCATATGGAAGTCACACAAGTACAGTCAGCTCTTTGACTATCCTTCTCATCTTGGATCTGACCCATGCTTCCATTGCACTCACTTTATCTATAAACAACCATTGCTTGAGACTAAGGATCTCTTATGTTGAACTCAAAAGAATTCAATGTAAGAGTACTTCAACATTTATACATGCTTCATTTAATTCATACAATATGAATATTATGAATCTTCATGAATGACTAGAGTATAGATAGCAGAAAGATGACACTCATCGTATATACATCCATCTGAACACTTATTGGTTATGGTAGGTACTCAAACATTTTGAGTACAACATCTCTTACAAAGCCACCATTCTGCATGATGCAGAGAACCATGTCATTCATGATTAAATGTCGAGAGTACCACATGGAAAACTCACAAAGTGTGGGCGTGGTTTATAAGTGGTGGGGATTACTACTTGTAAACTTGGGCTTAAGCATTTTGGGTGGTTGTCAACGGATCCAATTGGGTCCGAATCCAATAAGTTGTCAGGGCCAATTTTTTTCGATAACGGACCGGGGACCTAAGCCCGAGACGTTACATGTATGCCAGAACATCTTATTAGATTTTATAAGGATTAATTTGACAATTATGATCATCATCGACATGTCACTTCCATAGTACATTCGATGAGATCAAGACTATAGAGACATACAAACCCTAGGGTTGTAATCCTATTGTCTATTTAATTGTCATTCTTCATTATTATGAGGAAACTTGTATATTGCAGCCACATACATTATGTGTTCAACTGCAAGTACAATATCTTGATCATGGATCCAATCCATGATATTATACTGATTATATTGAGTATAACATTGAGTGGGTTTAATGAAGGATTATCTGAAATAAGAAATTTGCATAAATATAGGTAAACATATGTTTGACTTTGATTTGAGAATTTTTATATCAAAGTTGTCTTGCCTTGTCCATACTGAAAGTTCATTTCCTTAATCACTTACAATGTAAGAGATATACTTACCATTATATCTCAAGCAAGATATGGAATCTCCTTCCTTATCTTTGTCGCATCTCAATAATATGAGAACCTGTAACTCCGATAAAAAGAAGCGAGAACACATTCCGCCTTGCAAGTCCAACTTGCATTCCCAATTCGATCTTTAACACCCGGGCCCACCACCCCTAAAGTGGTGCTGACCCGTCATTAATTGAACCAACCGTCAACAGGAATACAACTCGTTATACGCAATCCAATATCACCCCAATAATATGAGGATCCGATATTGGGGTCACTACGCATACATCCTTACTCTTTCGAGAAGCGAAGAGCTCGATCCAGATGCGCTTGCATACAGGAGCAGTCACTTCGAACAGGCGTCTCCTACATACAATCCATGCCGATGGAACCCTTCGCCTTGACGGGAGACCATGAATGTCAATTATGTGATACTCCATATCATGTTCAAATTTTAATTAATCATTATGAACCATATTCATTACGATTAATTCTTCCAAGGGAAATACAATTCTATTCATAATAGAGTGTTTAATTTTAATTAGATTCCAATCAATCTAATCATATTAGATCAATGATCCAACTAATATCCAACAAACATTATTTATTGTTACTTGAAATACGATATTATCTCAAATACGTATTATTCGAATTTTAATAATTAGAAAAATACACTGTGATCTTTCCTGCATTATCGAGTCCCTATCCGCTGTCAAGGCCAGTACCGACGGGAGTGGGGCAGATCGCACACGGTGCAACCTGCTACTCCAACACTCCCGACTAGACACCATATCCACCTCAGGAAAGGATAATGTCAATTTGATTATTGTGTACTTGAGATGATAATCGGTTTTTCAACCGAAGTTATACAATATAATAATAATCAAAACCATTTTGATTTATATTATACGGAGATTTGCTAAACAAATCCCCAATCCTATTCAAGCAACATTGTTTGTTGGAATGTAGATCATGTAGATTATGTAACCAATTTGTGATCTAGATTATATCTGATCAATTATTGGTTAAGGCAATGTCATTTAAGGAAATAATTATCATCAAATATTTCACAAATATTTATCCATAATTATTTCAGGAAATTAAACCGTTTAATTTCACTAATTGGTTAAATGACAATCACAAGGTTCTTGATTAGGAAACTAATTTCCAGCAGTGACCCTCACTTACTAAAATTAGCATATCTCAATCAATTTAAATCCAAATCAAGCAAAATAAGTTTTCAAAGTTTGCTAATTTGATTTAAAACAAATCTAAATGATTTGCGCACATTTCAACGCATTTCAAATCAGTAATTAACTCCATAATTACGGCATGATTCGCAGTCCCCGAAACAGTGGATACATGTTCAATAAAATGATCATAACTTGAGCAAACGGATTCGAAATCACGCAAACTCGGATCCTACGATTTCCTTGTTTAATGGGGAACGTATTCCAAGTTTTATTTTTGTGTTTAAACGATTTAAAAAGGACCAAAAATATTCACTAAATAGAGATGCGAAAATGAAATGCGAGAAAACTTTCGCAAACCCTAATGAACCCAAGTCTTCCTAGGTTTATGGATCGCATCCAAAACCTCCGACCTAAGGCTCTGATACCACTTGAAGGATATGGGGAGATCCTTAAGCACATCACAGAAGCGTGAGGATTACATCGTATGCGATCGGGAGCAACTAGTCGCACTAGTCGCTCGAGGCAGCGGAAATTAAAAAATTTCATGCGACGAAACCACATGATCCAAGAACACTTCTCGGATCGTTTCGTCTAAACCACATACAAGTATTAGGGTTACCTCTTGAAGCGTGTTTGCGATCAAGTCCAGCAACATAACGACGACCCTGCGGCGAGAGCGACTCTCTCTAAGTCTCCATGGTGGACGGGCATAAGAGAGAAAGAGAGATGAAGTTGGCGTGTATAGAAAATGAGAGAGAGAGAGAGAGCATATATTGTAAATTTGTAACCAACTTAGAAGGGCAAGGGGTGTCTCTTCTTATATAGAGTTTTGGGAGTCCATGGATCACAATTCGTAGACTACACAAAATCGATGGATGAGATTGATTTGTGCTTCGTTCAATGGCCAAGATGTTGTTGGAAAAAACACAACAACAATTAATTTAATTTACATTAAATATATTTGATAAATCAATATAATTTAATCCTAAATTAAATCAACTAATCTTGGAGATATTGGAAAAAGAGATTGCCTCACCCTTTCCTAATGGGAGTTGGTGGGAATCTTATGTAATCTCATAAGATTACATTATTCCAAGGAAATCTCTAATATTTACAACAACACTTGTTGTAAATTATTCTACAAAAATAATTCATAATTACTTTTTGAGAAGATTGCAATCTTGCCATTGGAAATATGTGAATCACATTCACAACCCTAAATAAAATGTAAATTACATTTTCAATTAATTGTCCAATGTGAATCCAACTCACATCAATAATTAATTAACAAATATAAATTACAATTAGCTCTCTCTTATATATTATAAATCACATTTATAATATATATGATTAATATAGTGCTATCCACATTACTCATATCCATGATAATTAAATCACATTTAATCATCTTGGATCTCTGTTCTCATGTGCCCAAATAATATGAATCACATTCACATCATTCACATCGTTGATAATTAAATCACATTTAATTATCTTAGATAATTCTCTTTATAATAAGAATCGAATTCAAATTAATCATGATAATTAAATCACATTCAATTATCAGTTTTCTCAATGCTCGGATACATATATCAACAATGAAATTATCTTGAACTCTTTCAAGGATAATGCGCTTTTTCCGCAGATAATTGGAGATAAGGACAGGGTGATTATATTGTTCCATGTATAGTGACTTGGATAATGAGATCACATCTCAAATCCAGATCTTGCGAACCTCTCATAGATGCTTGATTAAACCAAGACCGCAAATCTAATCTTCTCATTTCATCTGAATCACATTCAGATCAATGTCCAACATTTGGACCAAGATCAGATCACTTCTCTACTGAGAGGAGTCACTAAAATCCAGACCCGTTTCATTACTCCCTAGGAATGGAAGCGTCATGGTTATACAACCGTTTATGATTATATCACCCTCAGGTATTCCTAATACATGTACATCTTGCATACTGGAAGACACAGAATAAACCCGAAGTATTAGATCAATTTTACATTGTCTACTTCAGTGTTTTATCAGTAAGTTTCTCATTTGATCATTGGGAGTCAGTATCGATCATATACTTTTCAAAAGCATATATCATACCTAGGTCTTGATCATATACTTTCCAAAAGTATATATCAAACCTACAAATTCAGTCAAGCTTCCAAAGCGAGACGACCGTGCACGGAATTTGATTATTCCCAATATCTCATGAGTGAGCTCATGTCTTCCGGTTCAGTAATGAACATGTATGATCCCTTTGAGAGATCATATTACTTGTATGTCCTTACATGCACACCAGCACGCCGGTGTATAGACCTTGATTAGGACAACCTATTGGTCTGTCAAATATATATACTTAGACATATAGTAACACATCAGTCTCCGATCAGAGGATGCGTGCCTATATTGTGACAACATACGACGTAGGACTTTGGTTATCTCGATCTCGTTAAGCCAACTCTTTGACCTAACTTATCTAACACCTCTGAGTCTCTATTCCTATGCAGAGGACCTGCATCAAGAGGTCGGCTAGATATCAGCCTATAGAGAAAGGATTTCCATCTCCTTCTCAGGATGGAGATCATCTCTTAATAATCATTTGACGGTGCTCGATGAGTTCTCAATCTAACTCTTTAGATATTCATCCAAGCACCAGCCTCTATGATTCAACAATTGAATCAACAGCTCTATAATCATTAAGATGGCCATGGTACACAACCCTAATTGTACTAAGAGGCCTATTATGCAAATTAGTTATTCTTTATTTTAGGTCAGGGAATGATATTCGCTAACATCAACACCCCGCACAGCTTCGTCCATCAAATTCATACAACCCAGCATACTCCCATCACGTTATTGCGCCCTAACAAAAAATCAAGTACTTCTACAATGTCCAACTCCACACCAATCAAATCAACTCACACTTGCCATGTCCTAATCTGCCAGCAGATACAGATCGCACTCCCCAACCTCCACCTGCACAAGACAGTCTCGTTATAAAACTTCTAAATTCAACTCCAGTGATTACAATTTTGTTTTTTAGGTGTATCCCAGCTAGGATGCACACTCTCTTCTCTTTCAAAAACACTTCAACTCTAGTGGCACACTTCCGTAAGAGTGTTATCATGTATACTAAAGTTGATATCAGTAGAAATCCAAAATCCTATCAATTGTCCTTATAAACATCACCACCTTTATAGTTTATACAACCATCATATTGAAATTTGCATTTAGTTCCCTCCAACGTAATACCCTATAGTCTAGACCTTTGCAAAAAGGGAAAGTCTCATGAGTAGCTTGTTTCAAATCAATATCATATTTCCATCATAAAAAATTATGTATGTGGAACCACTTTTGCCACTTCCAATGTGTTATAGACATGTGAAAGCGGAATCAGAGAAAAATATATTAAACATGAAGAACAAGAGATTTTTACGTAGAACCTTACTCCCTAAGGAGCGAGATGAAACCACGAGAGAACGTCTCAAAGGGCTGATAGTTTATTGCTTTTATC
Organism: Ottelia alismoides; assembly: GCA_037367405.1. NCBI lineage: Eukaryota > Viridiplantae > Streptophyta > Magnoliopsida > Alismatales > Hydrocharitaceae > Ottelia > Ottelia alismoides. The sequence goes on from JAZKJV010000678.1 coordinate 486,383, forward strand.
ATCTGAATAAAATGGGTGTGGGGGGCTATATATAGCCCCCACTGAGTCTCCACATCTCCAAACTGGTAGATGTGGGACTAAACTCTGGATGGAGTAAATGGATCCTGGAGAGATCCATTTACCCATCTCTCACATAAGAGACGCATAACCAAATACTCCAATACTCCCCCTCAAGCTGGAGTATGCAATGCTCAGCTTGGACAAACAGAAAGAAAACTCAACTCACGCTACAAGACACTGCAGACAATATCAACTCAACGTGCACAACTGTCGGCTGTTGTCGAGGACGTTGCTTCTCATGCCGTGCAGGTGAGGAGGACGAGCGGGCTGGAGTGTCAGTCAATTGAATCTCCTCGTCAGAGAGCATGTACTCTGTACTGCGCCTGTCAGAGTCACTGCAACTGAAATGAGTCTCCTCGTCGGAGTACTTTGGCCTGCCACAACATGTGGACAACTACTCCATCTCTGAAAGGGTCAAATTGAAAAAAAAACCGTGGAGTGCAATACTCGTCAAAGTCCACGATCGTTGGAGAATGGAGTCTGAAAGTCTCATCGTCGGAGAACTGGGTCTCTCCCATCTACCGTAGAGAATGGTACTCTACTCTGGAGTCCCTATGAAACCACATAAAAACCTTATCCAATATGGCATAGGGAATGGTCCTCTACTCTGGAGTCCCTATGGCTCATATGACAACTCTGGCCTAAAACAAGAATGATGGGGACCATGAACTGATGGCATACATGTGCACATCTGAAAAAACCGCATACATGTGCGTGTCTGAAACTGAGGACTCAAAACCAATCGTCGAGTCTGAATATCTGACAAGTACAGAGTCTGAACAATCTGGTTGGCGTGGAATCTGGAGTTTCGAGAATCTGGATCTGACTCGGACCTGTAACTCTACACATACTCTCCCTTTCTCCCATACTAGTCGGAAAATAATGAATAGCGACCAAGTTGGGAGAAGACAAATGGAGATGGGGAGAAAAGATTAAAAACACTTAGCCGATAATATTTTTTCAGCTTTCTCAATCAATCATTTTTTAATCATTTTTTCAACTATTTCATTCTTTTTTATTAGACGTCAACCTTTTTTACGGCTTTTTTTCAATTGCGTACAGCTTTTCTGTGTACGCACCTTTTTCATTCTTCTTTTTTTCAAAAACATTTTTGAAATTCAACGGGCCAAATTGGGCCCAAAAAACTTCCTCTCTTTTTTGTGTGGATGCCTTCTTCTTCTTTTTTAACATGGCAACCGCGGGCCACTTTGTTTTTTTATAACAGTCGGCCCACATGGGCTCGAAACGAAGCCCCCTTTTTTGTTTATTAGGGTTCCCATCGTGGGAACCCTTTCTGACGTCGTCGTCCAAAGTCACAAGTGGGGTGGGGAGATGGAGCTCCCCCTGATGCGTCGTTGTTGCCTTGGAGATTTCTAGCAGAGATGGAGGTCTGCTGGCGCTGCCAATAGGGAGCAGCACCTCCACAAACGGGTTTCGCTTCGTTGCCAATGGATTCTGGAGCAACGCATGCACGCCACCTGCGCACAACGCCTGAAGGGGATCGGAGGAGAGATGGTTGTGTGAGGCTTGATATCTGCCTGGGGATGGGGTTGCACGTTAGATAGAGCTCATGCGAGTGGAGTTGCACAGGGAGGTGCAAAGGCGAAGCCTCCGCCACTGCTTGAAAGGAGATCTTGGGAGAGAGGCACCGCCCGCCTGGAAAGGAGGCATGGGCTCTTCTTCATCGCCACTACTGGAAGGAGGTCGGCAATGATGCAACCGACTGAAGAGCCGCCGACTGGAGATTTAAAGGTTGGACTGCGATCTCAAAAAATTTGAATCAGAGAAATAAATATTAAACATGAAGAACAAGAGATTTTTACATGGAACCCTACTCCCTAAGGAGCAGGATGAAACCACGAGGGAACGCCTCGAAGGTTGATAGTCTATTCCTTTATCATCTGAATACAATGGGTGTAGGGGTCTATATATAGCCTCCACTGAGTCTACACATCTCCAAACAGGTAGATGTGGGATTAAACTCTGGATGGGGTAAATGGATCCTGTAGAGATCCACTTACCCATCTCTCACATAAGAGACGCATAACCAAACACTCTAACACAACGATTTCATGTTCACTAAAATTGTAGGATAGAAGGATCATCTCGATATGTTACCTTCTTGCACATTTTACACGGTTTACGGTTTAGCAGTTGTTCCTTTCCAATCAAATACTTTGCCCCTATTACATACCCTTTTCGATATTTTTCTCCTCATTTGGCACCAATTCAGTGGTCAAGCAATGACCCCCCAAAATAACACTACGCACACCACCATAGTCCAGATAGCAGACTTCGGGTTTCTGCATATCTACTATTTTAATATATTTTAATATGCATCGGTATTTCTCGGGTTAGCTATAACATATGTTTTCTGCATGGATGCAAAAGTTTAACAAGAAAAACATGTCAATACCTCCAACGAAGAGAATGTTGCTCTTAAAGAATTTACAAATTGTTGGACCTCAGAGGTCTTCATCAGTCGGCGCTCCTGTCAACATGTGGCAAATCATATTAAAGAGGATAAAATGAGATCCTTTCTAGCTTTCCATCAAATTTAATTATTAATGCATCTATTGAAATGCAGCTTTCAGATCACATCAAGTTTAGAAACTCAAGAATTCAGAATTTGTTGACAAAAAAAACAAATCCGCACTGTTTGATCTTCTTTGAAATGTTGATTACAACTAAATTATATTCATACATGCATTTGCGGAGAAAGATGAGAGAATGAATGACTTGTCTTATTCAATGGGTATAGGGTTTCTTATAAAACATAAAACTGAAGAGGCGAAAAGAGAAAATTATATGGATGCCCCAAAGAGGTTTTTTTATTATAAATCAGGTTATCATCCATTGTGGGGGTCACCGCCGAAAAAATTCATTAAAAGTAGAATATAAAACATTACCGCTCGATCCAGGTGTTATAAAGCACATTACAGTGAGATACTGCATTCTTGTAATAAAACCTCTGGTTTTTAAAAATCAAATCATTTCGTCCAGTCCAAATGGCCCAGAGAACAGCAAATAGCTTCGAACAATCATCATGAGAGTTGGTGCCAATCGTCCATAATGATCTCCAGAACTCCATTGTCCCCACGCTCGCAACCCAAGATAGCCCAACCTCCCTCCAAACCCGTTCAGACGCCGAACACTTGAAGAACAAATGATCTGAGTCCTCATCCGTCTCCTCGCATCTGTCGCATTGTGTGCCCCAAAGGGGTTATAGGAGTCAATAAATATAAAGAAATAACCCATTAACTCTAACAATCCCCCTCAAGTTGGAGCACAGCTATCAATCATGCCCAACTTGAAAATCATCCACGAGGGATGTTTCTTCGGTAGTGCTTTCGTAAATATATCTGCAAGCTAAAGATCTGTGGAGATAAGAGTAGTAATTTTTTCCCCGTATTGCATCTCGAATGAAGTAATAGTCAACTTCAATATGCTTAGTCTGCTTATGAAAAACATGATTGGTGGTGATGTAAGTAGCAGCCTTGTTATCACAAGACAAGGGGACGGGAATAGTAGCATGAAGTCCAAGCTCCTATAGAAAATAGGCAAGCCAAGTAATCTCACAAATGGCTTGAGTCATCGCCCAGTTTTATGCATCTGCACTCGATCTAGAAACCATCATCTGCCTTTTGCTATGCAATGTAACAAGGTTGCCACCAAGTAACATAGCATAGCCTGTAGTGGATCATCAAACCTCATGTGAACTAACACGATCTGCATCGGCATAAGCGGTGACATCAGTATGGCCATTGCCCCATAGATATTGTCTCGTCCTGGAGATTCCCTCAAATATCAAAGAATGAGAAGAACATCATGTTGATGACTGTTCTCATGTTGATGACTATAGATAAGTCTCTCCATGTGTTGGCTCGCTTTTCTCATAGCATAGGATATATCTGGCCTAGTGATAATAAGGTAAAGAACTTTTCTCGCTATGCTTCTATATCGTCTAGTGTCCTCAAACTCAGGATCAGTAGATGTAGAATGTTTTCGCAGTAGGCCTCCTCCTCAAGGTCACCATACAGAGAAGCATTATTCACATCTAGCTGAAAGATGGTCCATTTCTTATTAGCAACAAAAGAGAGAATAGTGTGGATAGATCATATCCTGGTCACTGGACAAAAAGTCTCAAAGTAGTACATGCCATAAGTCTGAGTGGAGTTTTTCGCTACAAGTTTGGCCTTCAGTCTGTCAATAAACCAATCAGGTGACTATTTAATCGTGAAAACCAATCGGCGGGCAATAGGTTTGACACCAGGAGGATATGGCACAAGATCCCATGTACCCCTGGAGGTAACTGCATCCATCTCGTCATCCATGGCCTTGTTCCGGCAATGGTCATACAATGCACTATGATAATCTCGAGGAATAGACATAGCCATTAGAGCCTTTATAAATTGCCTTTCACATGGGATCGATTGCCAGTGGAAGTAAAATATGGCATGGGATGTAAGTACATTGCTTTTTTGTCTGTCGCAAAGATATAGCAAGCTCTAAGGGAACACCCAGATCCGTAGTGGTGGGGATACTCGAAAAGAGCGCATCACCTTGCAAGGAACGGGTAATGGTACAGGATCAAAATGAATAGTGTGTTTTCTTTTATAGATAATAGATGGAAAAAGGCAGCACCAAGGGTATACCACTGACATACTGAGTAAAGTAGCTAGTTTGTTCAAAGAAAGTCACGTCCGCGGAAGTGTAATAGCAATGACCAATCGGATCGTAGCACTTATACCCCTTCTGGGTGTGAGAATACCCAAGGAAACACACTTGATAGCCCAAGGAGACAATTTATATGCATTTTGGAATTTATGAACAAAAGTAGTACATCCAAAAATTCTCAATGGTAGTAGAAAAGGTATCTCATCGGGATATGAGAGAGAAAAGAGTTGTACCCTTTAAAACAGATGATGGGACCATGTTTATGAGATGAGTGGCAGTAAGAATGGCATCTCCCAGTAGATCTTGGGAACCTTCATTTGAGTGGGTAAGAAACGTGCAATGTCTAAGATGTAAATAAGCTTCCTTTCCGCTACCCCATTTCACTGAGAGGTATACAGACGAGAAGTCAGATGAAGTGTTCTCTGAGAAGCAAAGAAACAAACCAAGTCATGTTGGGTAAACTCAAGAGCATTGTCAAGCCGTATAACTTGAACACAAGCAGGGAAAGATGTTTTAATAAATTGAAAGAAGACTTGACCATTTTATTGATCCATGATCGTTTCTTTATTGGATATACTCAAGAAATTTGCTATAATTGTCTACGAAGACCATAAAATATCTATAACTATCCAAAGTATGGATTGGATAAGGTCCCTAAATATCACAATGAAAGCAAATAAAATCCAAGTCGCTCAACCCTAAGAGGAAAGGAGGCCCGATGATGTTTTTCAAACTAGCATGTTTTGCACTTAAAGGGCTTCAGTGAAGAGAGTTCGGGGAACATCATGGAGAGGGCTTTAGCAGAGGGGTGCCCAAGTCATAAATGTCGGAGGAACGGATCGCTGAATATGGAAGCAGCACCGGCAAAAGTAGAATTTAAAGGGATGTAAAGATAGTAAAGGTCATTCTTCTCACGTTCTCCAACAAAAATCTGCATCGTCCGAACGTCTTGAAAATAACAATATAGCTCATCAAAAATCAGACAGTAACTTGGCTCAACACAAAGCTTACGAAGAGACGGTAATCTCAAACGAGAGTCAGGAGTATAGTGAACTCTAGTGATCTAGATCTTGGATGAGAAACTTCATGGACCCAATAGTGGTAATAGGACAATAAGCCATGTTGGCAACAATAACCATCTTCACAATGGAAGAGGGTTGGGAGAAGGTCACCAAGCTACCTTCTCTCGGCCAGATGAATAGAGGCAACGGAGTCAATAATCCAAGTGGGTGTTGTGGCCATTCTGGAGTTGGCTATGGTACCTGAAATAGTAGCTAACTAGGCAGTAGTAGTCCCACTAGTAGTGGCATTGGATTTCTAAAGCAGCTGCATCAAGCGGGAATAATCAGTAAGTTGGATTGTCTGTCCACTGGAGTCCTAATCAAAAGAAGTCTTTGTCCCATTTGCATTATAGGCATATTTGAAAGCAATGTTGGCTCGAAGATAACAAGAAGGATAGCCAAACTTCATTCATCAGCACTCTGAATGATGATTCCATCACTGGCAGTGAATGCACTGTGGATAACCAATGTCATGGACCACGGACATGACCATGGCATGAGTCAAGACTATGGCATGTGTCATGACCACATCTACGACCAGAGTCGTAGCCCTGTCCACCACAAAAGTTGTGTCAATCACTCCTTCTAAAAGAGGCAAAGTAAGCAGAGTTTTCTGTGCAGAGAGTAGGTACGATCCGCAGAGGTTTCAAGCTCCTGAAGTTGGCCAAAAATGACCTTAAAGGATTGCAAGGTATCTGACGAGAGAAAATGTTCCTTTACCGTCTGATAACATGGATGTAATCAGGCAAGATATTGGTAAACTTGCAATCCAGACCTCTATGTCACATGTTTGGAGCAAGAAGAAGACTGAAAAATGGCAAGCTCCTCGTATAGACCATTGAGCAACTGCTACTTTTCTATAAGAGTAGATTCTCCCTGAGATGCAGAGCAGATCCACATATATATGTCGACAAGACGAGACTTGGTTGTTTGCTGGGAGTAGGTATGTTCTAACTCTTCCCACATTTCCTTTGATGTGTCCTTGTGTAGCAGGTTCGCCGCAATGTGGGAATCTTTATTTACAATATAGATCTTTCTATGATCATCAACAAACACATTGAATACTTAAGTCAGGGCCCTTGAGTTTGATAGCGGTCCCTGGTTGTACAGGGATTTGGTCTAAGTGGGATTGGATGCCATTACAATCAGATGTAGATATAAAGAAGTAAAGTTATCCGTTCAATCACGCATGTGGGTGACTAGGACAAGAGTTTCAATGCCCTGTAAAGGCTTAGAGTGCCCTGGAAGTGGGAAACTCAAGCTCCACCGACATGACATACATCAAAACATTCAGGACCTCCACCTTCTCTTCTTGCATTGCTTGTCGCAGAGGAGCATCCAAAGTCAAAAGTGCAACTGTGAAGCATGTATACCCAACCTTCAAAGCTTAGTTGTCAAGCACCGACCTTGAGGACCCCATCAAGTCCACCACCATCTCGAGCCCCGAGCCCGACCTAAGGCCATCACATAGAACCACCAAGAGGTCACCAATCAGTTGAAGCAAAGATCCCAATTGTTTTGAAACAATGGCAACACAACAGCACCCTTATCAACAAGAGGAAACGACGAACCATCATCGGAGCCACCCCATCGCGAAACAAGTGTCGACGCCAAGGTCTATGCAACAACAAGTCAACTTCCCTTTCAACATATACTCGTCATCCTTCATCGACAACCCACACGCACAAGCCAACACCGTGCCAAATGCCATTGCATCGCCTTCAACACCCGATCCAAGCAGCAGCAACAGGTACCCTCAATGGCCTTGAAGGTGTCTCCAGCATAACCAAAAGACACCAAGCATATGTCCCTCACCTCAGCCATGGAGGATTCTTCGAGATGAAATCCTTCATTCACTGAGTTCCTTTTTTCAAACCTCCTTACGTCTATGGCATGTGGTGTTGCATCAAAAATACACCTCAGCATGCTCGCAAGATCTCGCCAGATGTCATGCCTCGCATCTGTAGCACCGCGCTATCACTTGTTGTCGCCAATTACGTCTTCGATTAACAACCAAAGACCATGGACGCTCCAGGACTTCCACTGCCTCTTCCATGTCTACGTCTTGCACTTTCTCCTCCTCTGCATCATCAATCTCGACCATCCAAACCTAGCCTTCTTCTCTCTCTAGTAATGTTGGTCCCCTCTTTCTCGCCCTCAAACGCTCCCTTTCGCAATCCTCTTCACGTCCCCCTTCGTCCGGCTACCACCATGGTTTTCAACCTCCAATGAACTTACAATAACAACACGAGTACATGACTCGTCACCATTGGCAAGTTATAAAATTATGTGATTATGGTAAACGAAACCAACAAATCCATGCACCATAGAAGAAGTGAATCAAAAAACTGTCCTAGGCAAGGGGCTTATACAAGCTGTATCATATGCACTGCAAACTCCATAAAAAGCACCAGAATATTAGTTCATTGAGATTGCAGAAGTTTATATGGTGGCTCAGAATGATCATGCCTTCTCAACTCACACAGCTCTTTGAAGTTGCTGTTGTGCAACCTTTCAAGCAAAGACAACTGTCTAGGTAGCACAGTCAACGAAGATAGAGTTCACAGGCTCTGTTTTCTCCTTTCACTTCCACAGGCTCTGTTTTCTCCTTTCACCTCCCAATTGTATAAATGTTCGGTTGTGGAAAAAGATGTAGTTATTATTTAAAATGACTGACATAAATACAATTCTAGCACAAGAAGTACTATTTGGTGTGTTTCATATTGATTTAAATATAAAAAATTGGTTTGCAACATGTATAGATTATACGTGAGAGATATCCTCTCATATTAATTATAACATTTTGTTTTTTGAGGAAAATTATATCATTTTGATGAGGACGGATGCTGTTGAATTTCATTATAATCACACCTTTCAAAGAGGCGAACTTCGCAGAAGTCACGTTCACTGAAGTCGCTTTTCCTCATAACAAGAGTCCATTAGACCTTCATATACTCAAAATTTGGTTTAATTCAACTTATAATAGTTGTCAATAGGAGGCTTAAACTTATGAGGAAGAAAATTTGGATGTCACAAACTCGCCAGCTTTTTAAAGGCGCATCAAGTTTATTACTTCAAAAAGAGCTTTTTGTTTAGGGATTTTTACTCGGCAGATCCTATAAAATTTGCCAATCACCTACACGACCTTTGAAATAACCTAATTCCTCCGTCGACCCCGTAAACTTGCCAACTCTTACCCCATGAACCCTCCGGGTAATATATTTTAAGCCCGTGGAGGTTCTTGGGATAATTTACAGGGTCGATGGGGTAATTACGTTGTGCAAAACGTTGTAGAGGCATTTTAAAACGTTTATAGGGTCTGCTGGATAAAAATCCCTTTTGTTTAAGCTGTAGGCTTAATAAATGAATAGCGTGTATTAGAACTTGTAGGAATTTATTCATATTTTCGAAACATGCAGAGCACCAGCAAAACGCAACAGCAAATCCCGAAATGACAAGAACGGAAATGAACCTTGAGATCGGCGCCGGCGCAGAAAACTCCGGGGACGGAGCTGGAGACCACCACAACCTTCGCAGAGGAATCCCTCTCTATATCCTCCAGCGCGCCCTCCAATCCCCTCAGCATCTCCTTGCTGATCGCGTTCTTCCCCTTCGCCCTTTCCAACTTCAGCTCCACTATCCCTAACACACACGACTAATTGATCGATTGCACCAAATTTATTCCCCGAAATAAACACAACGACCTTATTCTCTTAAAGTGGGGACTACGGACCGGAATCGGAGTCGGAGTGTCTCTCGAGCTTGACGAGATCCCGCGGCGCAGACTGGAGGATGAGATTCCTGAAGAAGGTTGTGCAGGCCCGGGGAGAGAAGGTGCGGAGGCGATGTGAGAGGTAGTGGATGGTGTGAAGGCGGTGCATCCTCGATGGTTCTGAGGTGGACGCCGATGGTTCTGAGGTGAGAGGTAGTGGATGGTGTAAATTTTTCCAAAGGGAATCCGTTTATTTATGCTATAGACATCCAAAAAGTATCCTGAAACATAGAGAGGGAGGTGAAGGGAAACTTTTTTAAAAAATAATTATTAAGATAATCATAATTACTTAAATAGGTAATATGTTAGGAAAATTTAAAAAATAACTATCGATTTGGGAAAGGCTTGATTTTGCACATTTATTCCCATCTCCTCCATTTTTGTTATAGACCCCATTACTTTTTTAAATAACTCCAAAATACTTATACAAGTAATAAATATATAATTTCTATGTAATAATATTCTGTAATTGTTGTATATTCGTTTTTATATAAAATCTGATTATTATTTTTAAAATAAGTGTAGAATATGTTTTACCCGATATCTCATTGAAATGGGTGTACAAAATTGTAATTGGTTTAATTTACAATGTAAATAATCAATAGAAACTAAACATCAAGCTTTTTGACTGAATTAAATTTATTATATTAACAATCTTATTATACAAGAATAATGTAATTTTCTATACAAAATTTCATTGTTTATTTATGATGTAAGTTTAGAATATATACTATTCGACGTCTCATAAAGATCATAATAAATAGAAAATGAATATAAAGACATTGACAATGGCATACATAAGCTCAACATTGCACATTATAATACTAGTCATTTTGGAAAAATGCAGCTGTTGTATTAAAATTATATAATTATAATAATTTTTCAAGAAATAATATAAAATAATTTGCAGCATTCTATGTTTTCAATATCTTAAAAATCCTTTCAGACCTCCTCCTCATTCTCCTCCTTCACCTCCTCCTCTATCGTTTCCCTTGCCACCATCTCATGTTCTCTTGTGACTCTCTTCATGTGGTATCTTCTTTTGCTTGATGTTCCATTCCGAATGCGTTCGTATGTATCCAGGAGGATGGAACTTGCCTGGTGACTTCTTTGGAGATTCGATTGGTTGAGTATCTTGTTCTCTTGTGCACCTTACACTTGTTGACTGTCGGGGTATCTCTAAGGAAGAGGCTCACTGATCTTACTCCTAGCGAGGATCTTCGAGATGGCTCTAGAGGATATTGTGGTATTATAATGAGAATATCAAAGAACTGTCTTTCGAAGTCGGTTGTCTCAACTTGGTGAATGCCGATAAATAACTCAGCTTGAAAAGCTGTCGAATTGTATTGACTATGTGTTCTGAGTAAGAGGGTTTAGAGTCAAATTGGCTTAAAGGACCAGTAAAAGATGATCCTGCAAACTGTGGCTGACTTGGAGCTTCTATATTTCCTATGAGAATGAGGTAAATATGTTATGTTAAATATTGCATAAGATAAACAAAACTTTTTGAAAAGAGTCATTCAATTGAATAAGGTATTTAAACATTAAGGTCCAAATCCGGCTACATCATATTGCAACCCGACTGCGCTATATTCTATGTATCCCATACTAAAGATTTACCTTATATTATATGTTATATAAATCAAAAAATAAGTAGGGGAACGATATAATTTCATAAATCGGTTATTACAATCTGAAGCTCTGAAGCCTGGTTGATCTTGTCGGTACCTTTGTTCGTTATATCCTGCGTAAGTCATTTCTAATATACTTAAATTATATTCAATATTTAATAGTGTAGACGTTGAAATTGAGAAAATTAGATAAAGAATTTGTTACAACGTGAAGTCCCAAAAATCGATTGCTCTTGTGACAACCCATGTCCATTGTATGTTGCATAACTCATACCTAAAACATTTGCATTATATTCAAAATAAAACTAGACATTAAATTGAGATATTGATAGACAAAGAGTTAATTGCAACATAAAGTCACAAACGTCAGTTGTTGTTGTTGTGACCCCCCTCCCCCTGCTATATTTTGTATAGTCTATACATATACGATTTGCATCATATAATTATAAAAATTACTTGTCTAAAAGAGAACTAACTTAATCTTAAGATACAATAAAGAAATAACAAACCTGATGCTCCAAAAGTATGCTTCTCTTGCGATGGCATGTACAATCGGTCATATTGATGGAATAGATACATCAAGGAGAATATGTTGATTATGTCATCAAAGTAAGTAATTGTATCTTCAACTTTTATCTTCATACTCGAAGGCAAGTCTTTTGATAATCTAATTTCATCCAAGCCTTCCATCCTTGTAGAAACATATTTATTTAATTTATGATATAATAAGTAATAGAATATATTAAAAATAAGGAGAATTAAATGTAACATATCAGGCATCTTTCTAACGGTCTGTGTGGTTGGTAAGTTATTGTAGGAGGTGGAATTTATGTACGGATCCACCTTCGTATTATACTCATGTACCATTGCATGTAAACATCATTGTTTGCATCCCCATGCTCAAATACAACGGTTGCTTCTCTATCCTCCCAATGATCCATGTATTATTGATGTATAATAGACCAATCTAAGATGTCGGTACTTCTTATCTTATTGCGTCGAGAGACAACATTTATCCTCTCAATGAAGGCAAGGATATGTTGTCACATCCCAAATTATCGCATTACGCGATAAGGTATGTGCATAGCTATGACACCATAACATATTAGTGGCACTCTACTCATCCAAATAACCTAGCCACTACTACGATAATTATGCAATTGTGTTATTTCTTCCTCGACGTAGGGCATCGAATACATCTACATTCATTAAAAAAGACATGTAATAATTTGTTCGAATTTATAAATATGGAAAATTGAATATTTACCCTATGAACCTATTACGCATCCAACTCATTACGGTAAAATACAAGTGTTGTAGTTTGAACATTCTCCTTAAAAATTCGTACACCTATCCATTTTAAGACCAATGATCCTCCGTGGATCCATGTACTAGCTCGCACCACTGGCCTTTCTATATGAACATGCTCCCATGCCCAAACCTGCATATTGAAAATGTTAAATGCCATAAACTGAGACAATGAGATCGAGGAATCGAGACATATGGAATATATTACATGCTTGAAAAATTGTAAAAAAAGTCACAAATCCTCATTGTACCGATCTTCGCACCCATGCCAAAGCTCACAATACATATACGTGAAAGCAGCAACACCCCAAGTAAATAGAGCACATTCTTCTGATTTGCGTAAATGTAGTAGGTATCTATCAAAACAAATGAAGTGTTATTAATGTAGACGTGTTAAACATCTGAGAACTCGATTTTTAGTATTACAAATGCTTGCCTTAGCAGCTCCAAATCTCCAATATTATCTGCAAGAAACTGTATCTTATATGATAAAAAAAAGTGTCATAACCATACGTGTTGCTTCATGCTCATCGTCGATATCCAATAGCGGATCATCATGACTAAAGAAGGCCTTACATATCCATGATATTTTCACCTTACCACTCTTTATACGAGTGGACATAACACCTATCAAACTCCAACATAGTGCATCCCATCCTCCTATCAGAACATCAAGACCAGTAACAAGATAACCATCGACCTTCAGCCCACTGATCAATCCCATATCTTGTAATGTAATAGTTGCTTCACCAAATCGAAGGTGAAAAGTATGGGTCTCAAGTCGCCGCCGCTCCAATAAGCTAGTCAACAATGAAGGATCCATCTATATCCTTCTCATGTTCACTACACATGATAATCCAGTTATTCTAACAATCGTTCTGTCACTGTACTCTTCTTTTAGAAATAATGTTGAGCAACTCATTATGTTCTACAAATCGAATATGTAAAATACAATAGTTCAAACACATAGCATGTACTATTTTTATTTGACTATGTGATTAACAAATCCAATCTAGTAAAATACAAATCATTATTTAATTACTTACTGAGCTAGTAAGTTGTGAAGAATGATGCTCACTCTACATGTACAACACTGATGCATCTACTGGACTATGTATTCTATCCATGTGCGCCATCTACATTTAATCAACCATCATGTTACTAAAAAATTACAAAATAAATTCAACTTCATTTACAAAGAAAATATTTATTACACAATTAAAATGCGCTTAGGTCGTAATAGTTCTTAGTTTCTTCTTGGACAACTTAATCTATTGTGACCCGATTGCTTGCAGATTTTACACAATTTTGGTCACACGCACATTTCATCCACTTCATTTCTAATTCTCCCCTATATTGGATGTACGAGATTCCTCTTCCCAATAATTGGAGGTAGCATAATAGTGTCATCTTTTACTCCCCAGTAACACTTATCTGGGATCAGATGAAAGAAGAAGTTGTACTCTTGATGATAATAATCACTGAAATAATACTGTGATAAAGGTCGTAGTTATCCTTGCGTATATGTATATGTGAAACTGCAGCCATGTGGACATACAAAGTGTTTCATCTGCATAAAGCCACACATGCAATCACTTTCTCGATCATTTAAGTTGACTTCGTATGCATATCCATCGCAATCACATACTTGAAATTGTATTAATGAAAATTATTGTACGTGACATGATCTTGCCTCTCTGGTTTGTACCTCCAGCAAGTCTTCGTATTCCTTTGTCAAATATGTTGTCATTCCCTCTGACTCTCCACGATGATCATTGAAATAACCATTAATTCTGAGAAATATTTTTAGAATCAGCGATATGATAGGCAAACCACGTGCTCCTTTAAGGCTCCATTGAAACTTTCCGGCAAATTTGTTTCATGTGTTTGTAACGATGTCCATTATCTAGACTTAATGCCTAATAAGTTTGGTGACCATTATCTTGAGATACGATCCACTCGAAAGAATTTTTATCAAGTATATTAATATCTTGCATCATACTATTAAACTTGTTTTCACACGGCTCCTCCCCAGTAGCATAAAATCTATTTTGAATTGTACGAGTCTTATGTCCATCTCGGTGCATGTTTGCGCGCATTTATCGGAGACAATGATCATGAGTGAATCCCTCTTCTGGTGGAAATAAACCATCCACAACATCTTTCAACCCAGGAAACCAATCACTAATAAAACAGATATCCATGTGGTCAATGATTTGCCTTAACATATTAAGAAACCATCTCCATGTTGAAATATTCTCATTCTTTTCGGCTATAGCAAATGCGAAAAGGGGTTTATTATTCACATCTATCATTGTGGCCATGTACATATGGCATGTGTATCTTCCATACAAATGTGTCCTATCAATACTTAAAATGAGCCGATAAAATTTGAATGTTATGCGACAAGGTCTAATTGAAATAAACAATCTTTGAAAATGTACAATGTTCTTATTTTCACCATGTTATGTCTTGAACCACGTATTAGTTTCAGGATTGTGTTGTTCTAGAGTACGGATGAATCTCCGATTATTACGATAGGACTCATCCTCATTCCCATAAACAATATCTATAGCACGTCTCCTAACTTTCCAAGATGTCATGTAACCAATCTCGATTTTCAACTCATCTTTTATTTTATACATAATTGTATCTGTAATCATACTAACATGTGCTCTAAATGAAGATAATATGTATTGTTCTAGAAATACGGATGTGCATTGATAGTGTTTGAGTAAAAGTACAGAATTCCTGCATATGTGCTTTCCTCTATATCCTGAAACACACCAGTCGTCGCAGGATTTTCTCTCTAATGCATGCAAATGCCATTCACAGTCTTCATAAATATACACAACAGTCAAAATTTTTTTTGAGGCTTTGGGTTTATATTGCACATGATTTTCCATATTACATTTTTGTAGGTCATATTGTAAATCATTTTTTGACTTGTAGCTCCTGCCCAACCAATAACAACAATGTACATTTAAAATAATTTTTAATAATGGTTTAGTAATTTTAAAGTTATATAATATTTTAATTTTAAATATTTACATGATAAAAAATAGTTATTTGATAAAAAAAACCTAATGTTTTATATGATATTAATATTTATTTTTAAAATAAATGTAACTATTAATTAATTCCAACTTCAATAGATTAATTGATCTTAACATTAAATATTAAAATCACATAAAAATTAATACATAATCAACGGTACAAAAATTTGCACTATTTTTAACATTTGAAATGCACATGGAACAATGAATCTAACATCCAGTCTTGAGGTGCTTGCGGTATCCGACAAGTCAGATATGATCGGCGTTGTATCGACTCCTCTCTCGGTAGTCGATATTCAAATCAAGCAACAATATATATAATTAACCCATAATAAAATATATGTTTTTTGAAATGTCCATAAGTTTTGTAGTTTTTAATTCTACAATTAACCTCCATAAAAAATATATGTTGTAAAAATACTCCATAAGTTTTTATGTTTTTTTTGAAAAAAAATATATTTTTTGGATTTTAAAGTTGTAATTCAAAATAGTTTACAAAATAAATTAACACAGAATATGCCACGTACATTAATGAGAATATTTATGTTCTATACAGATGTATATTTATTATAATATATAATTTACTCCATAATAGTAATATGTATTTTAATATTACTATTTATTTTTTAAATTCTAAGCAAAATTTAAAGTATAAACTAATATTCATTTTTTACTAACCATTATTTACATCCATCACAGAGCATGTTATTCTAACATTGCAATAAATAAAAACACACTAAATTTAATATCCATTTATACAACAATAAAATTTATTTGATAGTACCTAAATTTGCACATCTACTTAAAAGCTAGAATAGAAAAGTAATATATATATACATGTAAATTTACCTAGAATAACGAGTGTCTTCAAAGCGAGTAAATATATCCGATAAGAAAAATAGAGATATGACCTAATATCCACAAAAAATATTCTCCTTTGTTATAAAAACCTGCAAAAAAATGTTTATGAAAAGAGTTCTTATTCTTACTCGAAATAAATAGTGGAATCTAGATGAGGGAAGGGTTACTCGAGAAATTGAGAGGATTCAGAAGTAGAAATGAGATGAGTTGTGAGGAATGGAGAGGGTGGGAGGTTCATATAAGGTGAATCTAAGGGGACATTGGTAATTTTACCAACGGCTCTCTCCCAAGTCAGCACCTCAGGTGCCGATTTGGACCTGGCAACCCAAATCAACACCACATGTGCCGAAAGATGCCTATTTTTTAAAATACATTAACATGATGCGTATTTAATTAATTATTAGTATTTTAATAGTTATTTAAAAAAAAGTCCGGTGAGAGGCAAGATCCATTTCATGATTGGATTAGTTGATAACTTTAAAAACTTACAGGACAATCCTCTTGACATTGCCGACGAGGTTGTCTCTTTCTTTGAGGCTCTTTTGGGAGGTTAACAAGGGGCCACATGGACAAGGGGTGTGCCATCCCTTTCACCCAAAAAAGTCCTCACACTGAATTTGGCGGCTTGGTCGGAAAGGCCATTTCAAGAGGTTGAAATTTTGGTGGCCATCCAATCCATTCCTTCGTCTAAATTGCTTGAACCAAATGGCTTCAACTCTTTGTTCCTAAAGCATTATTGGAAGCACATTAAAGGAAAGGTTGATGCAATGTGATTCCTAAAGAATGTGGTATTGATGGTTAGATAAGTGAACCACACCTTCCTAATATTGGCCTCCATGGTCAAGTCATTGTCGGGTCATGAAGATTTTAGTCTGATTTCATACTGCAATGTTATTTATAAGATATTTATCAAGCTTCTCACTCTGAGGCTTGCAGCGGTGCTACCCTCACTTGTTTCCCTGAATCAAATGGTATTTTTTAAGGGTGGACACATCGGTGAGAGTATGTGGTTCCTGAATTGCATTAGTGTTATCTAGAGAGTTGGTGATAGTGAGTCTAATCATTTCCTCTTGCATAAATATTAAAAAAATAATACGACCAAACTAAAATCTAATAGATCAAGAGATTTACTTACTAAAATCATATAGACCAAGCTGGTGATAGTGACTCTTTTCATAAACATTTATTCGTAGAAATTAATCCCCTCGCTTAGACTAAGTGTCAATAAAAACCAGAGTAATCCCTTTAATTATCTAACCTCTTGAATAAACTAAAAATACAAAAAAAAACAAAATTAAAATTTGTAGTGTTTTAAGCCTTTAGACATACTAGCAAAAAAATTTCTCCCTTGATTTAACCTCATCTCTGTTTTGATCAACATGAAACTTGTATATCTCATTGAGATCTACAACTTTCATGTTTTGAGTTTTTCCAAATTCGGTCATATCCCCCCTCATAATTCACTTTCTTCGTCGCAAAAATGTGATTGGGCCACGTGGCACCTTCTGGTTGTGCCACGCGGCCTGTCTATTCACGCGCCCTACCACCCCCACTTTCAGTCATTCGATGGCTCGCGATATCTCCAGATCTTAGCTGCCCACGCCTGCATCCTCTCGCAACCATCCGATCATCTCCACATTAGATCATGGCCGCAC
Source organism: Ottelia alismoides (assembly GCA_037367405.1). NCBI lineage: Eukaryota > Viridiplantae > Streptophyta > Magnoliopsida > Alismatales > Hydrocharitaceae > Ottelia > Ottelia alismoides. The sequence goes on from JAZKJV010000678.1 coordinate 504,464, forward strand.
ACTCCCGCCTTCACCTCCTTCCTCCACGTGGCGACTTCTCCACCACCCGATCTTCTCCAGTACCCTCAATCTGAGCCTTTAACTCACACAATTGATCTCTACCATTCGATCTACCTACTGATCTCATCACGACCGTTGGCTTCTGCCTTCATTTCCTCACACTACGTGGTGAATCCTTCGCCCTACGATCACACCTCTCTGATTTAATCTGAGCCGCTTACGCACGCCTATCTCCCCATCGTTGGATTACCAAATCCAACGGCCAAGAGGCCATCATCAACCTCCGGAGACAAGCTTCACCCACGTCGCCCACCTCGCCGACCCTCTTCCCCCTTTCCATTTCCCTCACTTCTCCCGCCACCATCTCCACCTCCCGACGAGCCCACGACCAAGACCTTTACTCCCCATCCTCGCGCAAGTCCATGATCTCCATAACTCCCTTCACATCGCTCCATATCACCCATGCAAGCCACAACCTCCATCATCTCAACCATCGAGCTCCATCGTTAAATACGTCGGCTATGCCCTGAATACACCCGGTCCGCCTTTACGAGGGGCAAGGCCCAGCCCTCGTCCACCTCCTCGCGATAGGGGGAGAAGCAATTGAAGGTGCGATGACGACTTCTACCCTTGGTGAGACCTTCCGCCTTCACGGTCACGTCACGGAGCTCCGCCTTCGCTCGAGCTGCCCCACCTGGCTGAGGGGGTTCAACAAAGACCTGGGGTTCACCTCGAACCCCAAGCCCAAGCCACCGCTCTGCCATTAGGTAAGCTCCTTTAATATTCTTTGTATTTTTGTCTGATTTCTCTAAATTAATCAGGCCCATTGATGCACTTTCATCCTCCATTAAACATTCTCCAAGCTTCATCAGATCACCATCATCTTCGTGCACACTCCCGACAACACCCTCCTCTTCTCCAAGACCGTGTCACCCTCTGCCACCTTCACCACCGCTCGTCGGCAATGAAGACCATATGGGCTTCACTCCCTTCGCACACATCCCTTCCATTCCACTCATTTTGCACCTACTTCGCACGATTCAGCTATATACTAACGTTGCAGATGTTCCAATCTTTAATTGTTGGACCCCTCGCCGGAGCTTCTTTGAGCTGGTGTATCTCTGTCATCCAGGCATCCATCACGACTCCCAGATACTGCAGCTGCCCTGCCACACTTCCACGATGATGTCCAGCCATTCCTGAGCAGTCGGGAGTCTTCTCAGAGCATGTTAGGAGGAGGCGAAGCTAGGGGAGCTTCGCTGGAGCCCAGCCAAGCCCGCTGCAGGCGACGACAGCAAGGAGGAACTAGACGTACAGTTGCCGTCCGATCGTCTTGATTGGATGACCCACAGCAAGCCACTTCGCCCTCCTCTAGGAGTTACAGCTACCGCTGGATCCTTGAGATCTAACAGTTCACAGGAGCCCACATAGCACGCTCCGAGCCTCTTTCCCATACCTTTAGGTGCGGAGCACCCGAGCCTCTCCCGAGCCAGCCGAGCCTACATCCGAGCCCGAGCCTCTGGCCGAAGCAAGTCCGAGCCTCATCCAAGCCTCCAGTGTTCACCGAGCCTAGAGCCCACGTGCTTGTCACGTGCATTGTGGGTAAAATTGCAGGGAGGCCCTCAGACATTTTCACATTTGCAACTAGGTCCTGAAGCACGCGCAAGCCATATGCGCCTGGGGTATTTTGCACTCATACCCTCAGAGGTTTCAATAATTGCTAAAATACCCCCGCGCATGTGGGTTATTTACACGGAAGGTCTCACACTTTATTTTATTTATATTTTAGTCCCTCCCAGGGACCTGTTTATTACGTATCTTTTATGTTTTCTTGCATTTATGCCCTTAACTTCACTCTTACATATCTTGAGCATCTTAGCTCAGATTAAGTCGATTTCAATGACGTTTCGAAGCTTATTTAATTATCTTTCTAGTGGTATAATCATTGTTTGATTTTGGCACTTTTGTTCTTATTGTCTAAACTTAATTATTTAGTGTCATTTATTCAATGATTTTTATGCCATTGGGTAGCTTGTAAATGGAATAGCTTCATGAAATTGACCATCTCTTTATTGCTCATCGATTCTGCATAAATTGGGCATATTTGTAGTGTTTTAATTTTGCATTTCTTTGCAGGATAAACAAAATAAAAAAGGCATTTCTCATGTTTATTTATGCATACTGTCATGTCATCATGAATTCATTGGCCTACGATTCTTTAATATGACATTTAATCTAAATAATAAGAGTCTAAATAATACGAAAGAGGTTCGACCTTGGGCTTGCACAAGTAACATATAAATTCCACCATTTGGTTTGATTATTAATTTAATTAAATGATCTTTGATCAATGATTTGGCCAACTGCAATGACATTCTAAGTGTTAATTTCACACTATTAAAGAGTCAAATCGTGGGTTCATCATAAGTAAAGCACGCATCATCGTCCATCTGCGCCCTTCGTTGGGTATTTTGCACCTCATACCAAGCATACTTTTTGTATTAATATTCTGTACATAAACTTTCATATGTCGTTTCAATATTTTTGTAATATTTGCAAAAGAACCCTCACACTTTTTATATTTGCATTTTAGTCCGGTCCATATCACCTCACGTACCATCCTGTTTGACGTGTTTTTCACTTGGACCCCTACAATTTTTGTTAATTCATTTTGGCCCAAGAAATATTTATTCCAGTTATATATTTTTGTAAAATTATGGATATATTTTTAATTCCCCACACAGGGATCAGCTCAATGCGAGCACCCTCTCCACTCCCGTACCAAATATATAATCGCTAATTCATATAAAGCCCTTTCCACTCTCATCTTCAGCTGCTCCGTACCCTCGTGTGATCAACTGAATCTCATCCTCACCCTTTGCGGCCAATCACCGAGCAGGGACTAGTGAGCTCGTCGGCCAAAGAATGGGCTCGTACAGTTATGCCCCTACCAGTTTAATAATTTGTACATTTATTATATTTATTAAATGTAATGTCTGTGCTCCAAAAATTACCAAAAAATAGGGTTAAGTTCATGATTGCATACACTTTCATGCCATATTTTTAGATTTACAATTTATGAATTTTTAATATTTATTAAAATAAAAAAGAGCATAAATATTCCTTATTTGTAGTATAAAATACCAAAATATAAAAATATTTTGAAAATTCCCCAAAAAATATATTTTATTTATTTAAGTATTCTGAGCCTTCAGACAAAAGTCACTAAAAATAGAAAAATAAAATATAAAAATTAAAAGTCCCAAAATCCTTTATAAAATTTTAAAAACTCTCAAAAACTCTCAAAAATATCATTATATGAAAATTAATTCAGAAATTTTTTGGATATTATTCACTATTTTATAATTTCCATTTAAATTCGATGTATTTATTTAATCCTTAATTTAGAATATTTTGACTTTAGAAATCCATAAAAATTAGAAGATATTCATAAAAAATCACAAAAATAGTAAAAAATTATTTAAAACTCAAAAATATTTAATTATGTAGTTTTTATTAGTATTTATATACATTACCTATATTGTATATATAGCCTTATATATCCTATAGTATGTATTTGAAAGAAAAGTAAATTAAAAATCATGAAATAAAAAAAGAAAATAAATAAATAAATTTATGTAATTATTAATAAAAAATTTATATAAATATAAAATATAAAATTAAAAACCCACAAAACACATAGACAACAAGAAGATCACATTTTTGCATTTATTTACACTATTATCCCGTTTGCTCTATGTGTTCGACCTCTACAGTGTTTACACCTATACCCACATATTGTAGAGTTATAATAAATTTTAAATCCACATGTTTTGATTTTCACTGCTTTATACATATTGTTGGTTAATTGTTGATTTTCTAGGGTTTCTTGCTCGGTCGCCTCAACGATGTTGTTCCTGCCTTGTGTGGAACATCTGACCGTTGTAAAATGTGGAGGATAGTAATTCAAGACGTCGTTCGAGCCCCTGTTATCGCATGTGCGATGCATGTGGGCGAGGGGGCAATTTTAGAGATACACCTCACGCTCAAAGAAATTGCGTTTCAGGCCACAAACCGGTGGGCACTTGCAAAACACGTGCCATGCTAGGATATTAATGCAAGAGCCATGAGATATTTGATAATTAAATAAGAAATAAGAACTAATTGTATTATATATTTTCTATTTTATTTTATTTCCTCTGTTTCACATAGACTATTGTTTCGATTTTATTTCAGAGCATCATTTGGCATTTATTTTTAAGATTAAAAATTGCATATTGTAGAACATTTAATTTAATATAATGTGAATGTTTAATGTAATTTTTATCGATATTGATTGATTTATAATATTTATTGTGGTGAAATTTGTCATATTTTTGTTAGACATGCGAGCTCATAGGGAGTCATTATGCAGTAAATATTATTGCAAATCATTCCCTAATCTAAAATAAAAAATAGCTAATTTGCATTATATGTCCCTTAATATAATTAGGGTTATGTACCATGTCCATCTTAATGATCATACAGTTGTCGATTCAATGGTTGTGTCATATAGGATGGTGCTTGAATATCTAAAGAGTTAAATTGAAGACTCATCAAGTACCGTCAAATGATTGTTAAGAGATGATCTCTAGTCTGAGAAGGAGATAGCAATCCTTCTCTAAAGGCTGATATCTGACCGAGCTCTTGACGTAGGTCCAACGCATATGAATAGAGATTCGGATATGTTAGATAAGTTAGGTCAAAGAGTTGAATTAACGAGATCGAGATAAGCAAGACCTATGTCGTATATTGTCACGATATAGGTATGCATCCTCTGACCTAAGACAAATGTATTACTATATGTCTAAGTATGTACATTTGATAAATGATATGTTGATGACCTATTAAAGGTCTATACACCATCTAGCAAGTGTGCATATGAGGGCATATGAGTAACATGATCTCTCAAAGGGATCGTACATGTATACTAGTGGATTGGAAAACATGAGCTCACACATGAGGTATTGGGACCGATCAAATTCCATGCATGGTCGTCTTGCTTCGGAAGCATGACAAGAATTTGTAGGTATGATATATGCTTTTGGAAATCATATGATCGATACCAACTCCCAATGATAAAATGAGAACCTTAATGATAAAACCCTGAAGAAGACAGTCTAAAAGAGATCTACAACTTTGAGTTTATTATAGGTCTTTCAGTATACAGGATGTACGAGTATTAGGAATACTCGAGGGTGATGTGATCATAAACGATTATATAACCATGACGCTTCCATTCCGGAGGAGTGATGAAACATGTTTGGATTTTATTACTCCTCTCAGTAGAGAAGTAATCAAATCTTAGTCCAAATATTGGATATTGATCTCGATATGATTTAGATGCAATTGGAATATAATATTTATGGTTTTGATTTAATCAATCATCTAAGAGGTACTTGAGATCTAGATTTGAGATGCGATCTCAATATGCAAGTCACTATACATGAAACATACAATCGCCATGTCCTTATCTCTAAGTCTCCACAAAGAAAGAACATTATTCTTGAAAGAGTTCAAGAATAATTCCATTGATGAATAATGTACCTGAGCATTGAGAAATTGATAATTAAATGTTATTTAATCATCATGAATATTGTGAATATGATTTATAATATTTAGGGGCATGAGAATTATGATCTAAGATAAATAAATATGATTTAATTATCATGGATATAAATAATGTGGATAGCACTAACCATATTATTTATATATATATATATATTCTAAATGCAACTTAGAATATATTTTAGAGATCTAATAGTAAATAGTATTTATGAATTAATTATTGATGTAAATTGGATTTACATTAGATAATTAATTGAAAATACATTTTACATGTTATTTTGGATATGAATATGATTCATATTGTTTCAATGGCATGATTGAAATATTCACAAATTAATTTCGAATTAATTTTGTGAAAATATTTGCAATAAAAGTTGTTGCAAATATATAGAGGATTTTGCGAGATATAAAATCTCACATAAATTAAGAGGATGAGCCACCTTCCATATATGGAGGGTGGACAATCATCCTTGACTTAATCAAGAGTTGCCTTCCCCACCATATTAGGAAAGTGGACTCCTTATTCATCCTCTTATCCAAATTGATTTAATTAAATGAAATTCTGTTGATGATAATAAATAAACTTAATATAAATTAATCATTTTTGCATTTTTAAGCAACAAAGATCATTGCCATTGATTAAAAACTCAAATCAATCTAACAATAGATTCAGTGTTAAACATGGATTGTCATCCATGGACTCCCAATAAACAAACCCTACTTCATTTGTTCCCGTGCAAGGAGCGGACTTTCGAGAACATGCTACTATAAAGAAGAGGCAACCCTAGCTCTTCTTTTACAACACTTTGCAAGGCTCTCTCTCTCTCATTCTCACATCTCAACACACTCTCTCTCAACTGTGGATGTCCACCCCTTAACCTAGAGAGAGTCACCGTCGTCACTACGCCATCATGACCGTGCTTCGATTGCTCATGGATCTCCATCTTCTTTGGTTCTTTTTTCTCGTGAAGAAGATGTTGGATTTCATGTGACGAAATTATGAGGTATGTTGCTTGGATCTTCATCTTGGATTACAAGAAGCCCGCATCTCATCAACGCGCTCGCAATCTTCTCCTCCGTCGGGTCGGACTTGAGACATGCACTCTCTTTCTTTAGAGACTTCGATCACAACCACGCTTCAAGAGGTATTCCTTTATCTTGTTTGTTATTTGATAAAATGATTCAAGAAGTGTTCTCGAATCATATGATTTCATCTCTTTAAATTTTGTTAAATTCCGCTGCTCCGAGCAACTAGTATGATTAGTTGCTCCTGGTCGCATTGGATGCAATCTTTACGTTTCCATGATGCACTTAAAGATTTTTGCATAGCCTTTCAAGTGGTATCAGAGCCAGGTTCATGATCTTGGATGTGATCCAAAATCCTAGGTGAACAAGTTTTTGTATTTTCAGATGCGTGGGGATCATTGTTTTTGCATTAGATGCAAGTTTTGAAATGGTTTTTCACTACCCCCCCTGAAATTTTGCTCTATTTGAGCGTGATTTTTGGTTATGAAAATGTATTTATAATGTATAAATATGTCGCAAAAATAGTAGCCAATTGTTGGCACCAAAAGTGCACGAACAAAAATTTGAAGAGTTCCTGTTCCCGAAATTGTTTTTGCATGTATTCATGGATATGTAAGAAAATTTTTTTTCTTATTATTTTTCTATCACAAAAATTAAATAAACACTTATTAAGTACATAATTAAACCAACAAACTTCTCGAATTTTTTTGTGTGTTTCCAACTCTGTTTGCCCCAGATATTACATATTTAGTGGAGATGTGCCGGATGATGATTGGATCATCAAATGCTCTTACTTAATGTTTTTATCATTCAATGAAATTAATGAAATTATGAATTAGCCTTGATTAAAAATGATTCTTAGTATTTATGAAAATAATTGATTAAACGTCAATGGCCATTAAATGTATGTTTCATGAAAACCCTATTTTATCCTATAATAGTTGTAGACAACTTTTACATGCAAAAATGGTTGCTTGATATGCTTAGAAATTTAAAATCTCATAAATAATTTAAATGCCTAAGATTTCTAAGTTATTATTAGATATAGTATAATATCAGTCATCAAAGTTGATCGATCGAACCGTAAGTGTAGTAGCATTTTTTTGTTGTTCTCAATCAGAATTCTGAAGGGATCTAATCTGGGTATGTTTGCTTGGTTTACTAATTAACACCTTGCATGTCAAGGAATTGCTCCCTCCCAACATAACTCGAGTGTACTGTTGATTCCATTTTTGAGGAAAGAATACTATAAGTAAGTCAAGTTGTACTCTAGTTATAAAAACACAAAATAATGTCTACTTGTGAGGGTGTATACTATATAGTAATATTAAGATGACCTCAATGTTTGTTGGTTGTTTGAATTGGATTAATAATTAATTTAGTATGATTAAATTAATTCTGTACAATTAAAATAAGCACTCTATTATGAATAGAGTTGTACCCTTGGAAGAATTAAATATGTGAATATGATTCATAATAATTAATTAATATTTGAATGTGATATGGAGGATCATGTAAATGTCATCAATGTCTCCCATTAAGGCGAAGGGTTCCGTCACCATGGTTTGAATGTAGGAGACGCCTATTCGAAGTGATAGCTCATGCATACAAGCATACATGGATCAGTCTCTTTGCTTGTCAAAAGAGTAACATCATATGTGTAGTAACCCCAATGTTGGTTCCTCATATTATTGGGGCGATATTAGATTGTGTATAGTGAGTTCTATTCCTGTTGATGGATGGTTCAATTAACAACGGGTCAACATTACATTAGGGTTTGTGGGCCCTATGGTGATGTTGGACTTGTAAGATGGAATGAGTTCCCACATCTTTTTATTTTAGTTACAATTTCTCATATTATTGCGATGTAACAAAGGTAAGAAAGGGCACAGATCTCGCTAGAGATATAATGGTAACTATGTCTCTTGCTTTGAAAGTTTTTACGGGAATGAACTTTCAGAGTTGAAAAGGCAAGATAATTTTTATATAAATTTCTTAATCAAAGTAAAATATGTATTCATGCAAATATTTCTTATTTTAGATAACCTACATTAAGCCTACTCAAAACTACACTTACTAATAACCAGTATAGCATCATGGATAGGATCCATAATCAAGATATTGTACTTGCAATTGGAAACATAATGTATGTGGTTGCAATTTGTTAGTTTCCTCGTAATAACGAGGAATGGAAGGTAAATAGACAATAGGACAACACCCTAGGGTTTGTATGTATTTATAGTCTTGATCTCTCATCGAGTGTGCTTTGGAAGTAACACGTCGGTGATAATTGCAATAGTCAAATAATACTTATAAAACCAAAGAAGATGTTTTAACAGAAAATAAGTGCTCTCAGTATTTAACTATGAATGACATGGTTCATTGCGTTATGCATAATGATGGCAATAAGAGATGATGTACTTAAAATGTCTGAGTACCTACCTGAACCTAAGTACTTTTGAGTTAGGATGAGTATGGATATGATGAATGTCAACATTCTTCTATTTCTACTTAAGTCTTTCATGGTGCATCATACGATTCATATTGTGTAAATATGGTGAAGCAAGAATACATGTTGAAATACTCTTATATTGAAGTACCTTGACGACATGTTCAATTTAAGAGATCATTTTCCTTAACCAATGATTGTTTAAGTGTTAAGGAAGCACATTGGAAGCATGGGTTTGACCCAAGTAAGAAGAAAACTCAAAGAGTTGGTTGTACTTTTGTGACTTCCATATGACATCCAAAGAGTTGGATGGATGCTAATACTACAATAAGCAGATGTACTGATAGTATGACCATCTAGACTATCTAGGATCCTTAGAGAAGGAATCGTATAGAGAATCGATATAATCTACATATACATACAATCATTGAAATCGACTTACTTATTATATAAGATCAAAGTCTGATAATTATATCTCATTCTTCTACTATCACTTCTAATTGCTTGCATATGTTCTAGAAGATTAGAAAATTTTATCTTAAGCTTTAATAGTCATCCATGTGGGATTTGATGCAGTTGTTGCAACAATCTCCATAGGATAGATGGACTTCTTATTTTCAATGGGAGATACCATAGTATTAGATAATGTCTCTACGACCTAGATATTAGAATACATTCATTCCATAGGATAGATGGACTTCTTATTTTCATTAACATTTCTAATACTGGGAATTTAAACCCTAAAAGATCAACAGGAGGATGAAATCATTTGATAATGATATGGCATCAAGCTCTTGACATGTGTCTATTGATAAGTTTAATAAGCTAGTAAGAAATAGAACTTTAGATTGTCTGAAAGTTCAAATCTTACATACTTGTGAATATTGTATTCAAAGTAAAATATTCTATGCACCTTTCTCAGGGAATGGATTACGATGCCGAGGTATTCAAGGCCTCATACATATTGATGTATGTGGAACCTCCATACCATATTGAACTTTAGTGATATGTGATCTTCATTAATGATTATTCATGCTATGGGATTTTTTCCTTTGCCAATTAGAAAACTTTGAAATGTTTAAAGATTTCATAGTTTTGGTTGAGAACCAAAGTTAGAAGGAAGATGAAATAAATTTGATCTAACCTAGGTAGCTAGTACCTATTATATGAATTCAAAGAATACTTTATAGAGAAAGGAATATTGTTCCTATCTAACTCCTAATACACCTCAGCTCGATGGAGTTCTAAAGAGATGCAATTGGATCATTTGGTCATGATTTGATCAATGATGATACTTCGCATAATTACCTCTTAGTTTCTAGGTATATGTGTAGTAGAGGATGCAATATATATCCTTAATAAGATTCCATGCAAATATGAACCCAAAACTCCTCGTGATCTATGGTTTGGGACCAAGCTTGGTGCCATACACTATAAGATTTAAGGATTGCTCGATCTGTACTTTAACATCAATGCAAGAAAGCTAAAATATTATACTTGAGAGTGTTGCTTCACTAGGAAAATATTGGATGGTATTGGATACCTACTTTATGTCCTTGAAATTCCTAACATATTTCATCTCTAAGAATATGAGTCTAAGAGGATGACTATCTCAAAAATCAAGATAGGAATGATATAAAGGGACTCATTGAATTCTAAGAGGATAATGAGGCTCCTTAAATCAGAAACTAAAGGGACATCAGTTTGACGGTGATAAGTGACAATCAGATTTGACGTGGGTTAAGATACAATAATCGGTGTAGAGAACCACGAAGACGTATCTGATTGATCAAACAACACTCAATAAAATAGGAGAGAGAGAAAATGAGGTGAATATGCTTATTCTCTCTCCTATTTTATCTACACTTTATTATTTATCCAGGTAAGTGTGCATTGGTAGGACAGAAGGAGGCCGAATTTCTAAACTACGGTTTTGAGGAAAGAAGTATTTTTGTGATTTTAAATTCTTCTTGAAGAAAGCGATACTCGAAGGAAATCTTTTATCGGTTTTTAATTTTGAAAATTCTATATTGCCATCAAAACCCCCCAGAGGGGTGCTCTCTCTGTTCGCTCTAACCAGAGAGAGCTGCCTCGCCATAGTCGTGACAGAGGGGGGTGGAAACTTCCAGGAAAAAAACCTCGAATTTGGAGGGCGATCCTCCCGGTGAACTGACCGTACCCCAATGTCTATTGTGCCCTAACTCTATCTTTCTGCTGACTCCGCGAATGATCGAGGAATCTGATTCCAGACCTCATTGCTCAGGACTGAGGCCCTGATATATAATAGTAGTGGACTTGACGATCTCTCCTACTCTTTTGAGGAGTAGCGATCTCTGACTCTTTCTGCTAGGTCAAGCATCACATCTTTGAGATCCTAAAAGGAAAGAAAGCAGGGTATTCTATTAGCTCTCGGGCTATGCCTTGCTTTCCGCTACTTCTCGATATTGTGACAATTCCAGTTTTAAACTACCGCGGACTTGTTTCATAGATTTCAATTGAGCTGTTGACACGACGTGATTAACAGATAAGCCAACATTAATAGCAGGTCGGAGTTCGCGATAAAAGAGCTCAGTTTCCAAACAGGTGAACAACTGCCTCAGATCAAAGTGAGGGATGTACGAGAAAGTCAAAGGCTAATATATAGTAGAGTTTGAAGATCGAGAATAATTATTTGATTTGAGCTCCTGGTCGATAAGCTCAGCAAGTCAGGAAGCTCAGAAAGGGTACGAGGTTCGCCACATCACGTTCCAGAGAGCTGCGGGAAAACCCAGGACACTGTCCCACCCCCTCGTCCCAACCGAAACTAGGAGTCAATAACAAAGGGATATTTTTGCAAATGATTTTTCTACTATATTATATGTGAAAATATGCATTGTATAGATGATACTATATAGTAGAGAAATCGCTCGAGCAACGGGCTCGAAACAACTCAAAACAAACTCAAAACATAGATGAAGTTAGAAAAATCAAAAGACAACAATAAAGCGACGAAAAATACATAAGAAATACAAAGAAAACTTCAATAGGGTAGTTGTATAACTACCCTATAAAATTTGATGAAAAATTATGTCAAAAAGAGGTCCAAATGGTCTAAACCGTATATGTATAGAACTGTAAAGAAAACAAGAAAATAGTCTAGAAATTTGGTCCTTATTCAAGGATTGAAATGAAAAGAAACTAAAATTTATACGTTAGGTCCCTGCGTAGGGACCTAAATGAGATTTCTGGAAACTTTTCTGGATCGGCCGAGTTTCTGGAACTGCTGAGGGTTTCTTCGCAAATGTTCTACTGGCTTTCCATCTAACGGCCTGGATTAGAAGGCATTGTGCAGATCTTAGCTGTAGGATGCAGACACAGGGTGAAAGCCTGTAGCGTCTGGCTTGATCTTGATGTTCTTCCCTCTTATGACGCGAGTGACAGCTAGGGCTTCTTCTCTGATTAATCACCGGCATGGGAATGAGTGCTCCGACCTCCTACAAGGCCAGAGGGGTGACTCCTTCACCCCTCGAGCTCGCCTGCGGTGGAAATGCTTCGAGGATGGCGGAGATAACTTCTAATGTTGATTAAAGGTACTAGGGTTATAAACCCTAGTACTTGTACTATTGCGCGGTCGATTAACGAAGACGATGCTTCCTCAATGCTCTAGAGGTGATTAAAATGAACATGGTGACTCCAGAGGTTCTTGTGGACCTGGAATTGAAGAGTTCGTTGCTCAATTCATGATGAATCAACCAAGAATGTGATAAAAATTGCAGTTAAGGGAAAGCTTCTAGGAAAGGTGATATAGAAATTAAAAGCAATTCTATGCGATTTAGATTTGTAATTAAATCACAGGCCTTAGATGGGTAAATAATCTAACTAATTGAGAACTTAACTTGACTAATCAGACACGAATACTGAAGGAATAAGAGAGATGAAAGAGCTACCTATGAACATAGGATATATGATCCTTCTGGTCACTGCTCGCAGCAAATTGGAGCTCAACATGGTGGTTTCGGCCACGATGCAAGGCAACCAAGCCTTGGAACTACTCCTCCATCGATCCTTCTTCCACGCGGGGCATTCCTCGAGCCCTGGCGCGATTGGAATGAGGTGGAAAGAGGTAGCGATGTGGGTCGACGACCAGGTCGTTCTGGAAACTGGAGAGGTTAGGAGAGTTCGTTGCAAGTGACGAAATTTAAGGGATTAAATAGGAGAATCGATGGAGAGTTAGGTGTAGATTGATGGAGGGCATGTAACTAGGATGTTAGGAGGGTAGATTAGCGAATTAGGATTGACTGAGGAGGTTAGGAGGGTGTGGGTAGAAATTAGAGAAGTTAGTCTGGTAGAACAAAGGAAACTGCTTCTTGTTGGGGAAGAAGCACTAGTGCCGACATGTGTCAGCATTTGGATGGCCAGATCGTGAAAATATAGTAGAAATTAGATATTAAATAGTTATATTGTTATTTTAAATAGGTTTAAAAATTAAAAAATGTAAATAATTAATTTATCTAAATTATGGAATAATTAGTTTTATAAAAAATAAATAATTTATGAAATGTAAATATTAAATAAATAAATAAATAGTATACTTGATACATAGGTAATTGATTTTTAATTCAATAAATTAATAAATAGTATACCATTACTTTTGAATTTTTTTTTTCAGATTTTAATAAATTAATTTAAATATATTAATAAATACATGTATAAGTTGTGTAGTTCAATTTCATCTATAAAATAGGGTTTTTGATTTATTTAAAATAGTAAACAAGATCTAAAAATTCTGAAATAATCATGGTTAAAATACTAGATCATAAAATAATTAAAAAATATAAAATCATTCAAACTATAATTAATGTGTTCTAAATAAAATAAATAGCCCTGAAACCTAGTGGTGATTAGGTCCCAAAACCGACTTTTTTGCAAATGGACTCCGATTTTAGTGAAATTTCCTCCATTCATTAGAGAATATTATTTTATGAACTTTAAAGTGAGTAGAGTGAAATTGAAGTTCGTATGAGAATGTTGTGATGTTTAGAAGTTGAGAAATTGACCATTTATAAGTTGGATTTCTTGGCATATATACAAGATAGTATTTTGAACTTATTTTTATATCTTTCTATACATTTTTAGAAATAATTAAGAAAAGAGTTTGGTGAAAAATATGTTAATATGAATTATTAAAAATCAATGAAGATTTTATAATTGTTGGATAAATAGTGAAGGATGTATAGAGTGTATTAATTATTATTTTTTGTTGTTTATTTTCCTTATCCCCCCACTTATTTGTTTCCCGACCAATCCCTGCTGACTTGGTCTCGGGAGTTAATTTATAAATATATCTTACATCTAAATTTATATTATATAAGTCATATTGTACATATATACATATTTTACAATCTGCCTTTTTTTATTTTTCTTTATTTTTTTCTTTTATTTATTTACATGTTTTGAATGCTTAAAAGTGCATTTTTCTTCAAGAATATGATTTTGTTAAAAGATGAAAATTAATGAATATATACATGTATTTGTTAAAGGTTTTAAGACAAAATGCAGAAAGAATATTAATGAGTCATGGATCCATCAACCGCCTATACTTAAACTTTGCTAGTCCCTTAGCAAACACTTATTTGAGAAATAAGGGAAAAAGAAAGAAAGTTAGAATGAATTTATTTTCCTAAACCAATTCATGAAAATAGACAAAGGACAGAGCTCGATCAGGCCTAAAATAAGCATTTTCTCGGAACCTTAATTAGGATTAGGATTTTAATATCAACAACCCTCAAGTTCCACAAATCCTTGTTTAAGTTCACCTCAATAGCCAGCTCAGATTTACTCATCCATATCGCTAACTCTATCAACCATGAATTCAATTTGTACTGTGTGTGAGTGTTTTATCTTTTCCCGCTTAAATAAGAGAAGAAACCACCCATCCCAATAATACACTCCCATTGGTTCCTCATCATGATACTCATTCCCTTTTAAGGCCAATCCGTGTTGTGTCCACAATCGAATAGAGGGAGAAAGTAGAAGAATGAGAAGAGAACTGGAGTGCAACCAGTGTAGACACATCTCCTTGTGAAGCCCAGCTAGTGTAGCTGAGTAAAACGGCTCCCACCACCCTTGTTAATTCGATCAAATTAATGGTCAAATTAATTAATTTCGTTCGTTGCAGTCGGATAATGAGAGCAGATCAAAAACCACTTTTGATAAAAGCAAGTTAATCTCGAGCGGCAAGTTTTTTTACTTGGGCAAGCCCAAGGTCGAACTCAGGAAGGCAGTTGTCTCCTTAGGTAGATTTTTAGCAAAGTCCAAGGTTTGATTTTCATGGAATAATTTTTTTGGTCTTTTCGGTTTTTTATGCAAGACACATGCACAATCCAGCCAATTTACAAGTTAATTCAGATAAGTGATCAAATCGAGTCCAAAAATTATGAAACTTGGCTAGATGATGAAATGCAATGAAATTAAGGTCCTCTAATTTTTTTAGAATCTTCTGAGACTAAATAAATTTACTGTGAATTAAAAATGAATGCAAGGTGATTTTGACTAAATTAATTTTAATAAATATCAAATCACAATATTTTTAGAAATAAAAATTATCCTAGATAGATCTGAAGGTAAGGAATCCAGGAAAATTATTAAACCTAAATTTCTATGTGAAATGAACCTATTAAAAATTAATTAAGGAAGTCACTAAATGATTTATTTAGCCTCGGGATGTGTGCAATTGAGATGAAATTTTTATGCAATGTGAACCTAATTATCCTAAATCTAATGTGATTTTTTGGGGATTTTTGGAGTCATAGAGAAATTGCTATCAATTAAAAGGCATAAATGGGCAAAATATAGCAAAATTCAACCAATTAATTAATAGAAAAATCCACTTATATTACAAAAATATGCCAAGTGTCACATATGGAAGAGGACAATGTCAGCTACACAATGCAATTTTTCAAATTGAAAAATGAATTAAAATGAGTGCTTAAATATACGTGCAAAGACAGGGGTGTAAATGCAATTATAGGAATTAAAATTGATAAAAATAAAACGTGCTGACAGGGACCAATATGCAATTACCTATAATACTGAGGAGGTGGATGCAATTTTTCCACAGAACACGTGCTTCTCACGTGGGGTCTCCTGGTAGGGACTGAAAAGACTTCTGGAAACTTTTAGGGGCCTTGATGCAATTTACCCAGGACTCACGTGCGGATCACGTGGGGGTCCCAGGCTCGGTGGTCTTCGGAGGCTCGGAGCGAGGCTCGGGTGGCTCTGGAGGTTCGGCTCTGGCTAGGAGTAGATTCGGATGATCCGAGCCTAGTGGTTGGGGAGGAGGCTCGGATCGGGCGACGTGGTCTAATCTGGACCGTGGATCAAGTGATGATCCAACGGTGAGGAACTGCAGGCACGCAACATGTCCGGGTCTGTTAGATCAAGATCGATCCAACGGTGACGGGTCGCTCCTGAGACGAGGACGTGGTCGATCAGTGACCGTTGGATCTAGATTGATCCAACGACACCTGGAGCGGGCAAGGGCGATGACGTGGGGCTATCTGGACGCGTAGGATCCGCATGATCCTACGGCTGCGGGGCGTGGCGACGTTAATGGCTCCTGGTCGTTCGATCAAGGGGATCGAACGGCTGCTGGCTGTCATCCCCAACGGTCCTCCGCCTCCTGCGGCGGAGAGGACTGGGCTCCAGCGAAGCTGACCTAGCTCCGCCTCGCCCTCTCGTCGTCGGTGAAGGGTTCTTGAGGATCTGGCGTAGCTCAGAAGATTTGTGGATGGCCGGCGGAGCGTCCGGTGAGGGTGGCTGAGGCCACTAGCGATGAAGCTCGAAGGTGCACCGGTGAAGCTTCCGGCCAATCAAGGAGATAGTACCTGCAGGGGTTAGAAGATAGTCGAAGCATGCTATGTGTTCGTGGAGTGCTGTAGAGTGAAGTGCGAGTCCTGTGGAGCAGTGAGGTGGTCTGGTGGTCGAGCTCCGCCAAGGTGGCGGAGCTAGCGTCGGTGAGAGGTGAAGTATGTCGTCATAGGGAACGAAGGGTAGCGTGAAGATCAGATCTCCCTCGCGGAGCTCGGAGGATGATTGGCGGAGCGGGATGGTGCTTGTGGACGGCGAATAAAACGGAAGAAAACTAAGAAAAATTAAGAAGAAGATCAGGGAAGAGATGGAGGGATCTACCTGGGATCAGAAGCTCGGAGGGAGCTTCCATGTCATCGCTCGAAGGCCGGTAGGGGACCTGAGCTCGTGCAGCACCTTGGAGGAGCTGCGACACGGTGGTGGAGGGTCGTGGATCTCGCCGGAGGTGGTTCTCAGTCTTCGCTCAACCTCGGGTGAAATTGCTGTCACCAATCTGTAGGTGGGAGCTCGGAGACACTCTCCATGGTGGCGGATGGGGGTGAAAGTGGCCGGAGGCAGCTTATTTATAGGATGAAGTTGACGGGGTAGCTGGAGAAGAGGTGGAGTTGGTGGATGTTGTGGAGCGAAGTTGAGGGTCGTCATGGAGATCGAGGGTGTTGGCGAAGATGAGGGACGTGTGGGCTATGTCGTGGTGGCGCTAGGGGTCGGAGATGATGGTCGGCGTGGAGCCCAAAATAGAAAGGAGGCGGCCCCCCTTGCGCACGGTGAAGAACGTGGACGCGGGGTGTGCGAAGGTAGACGACGATCCCCTGGACGTTGGATCAGACGATCCAATGGCCCAGATGAAGGCGCAGATCGACGCTTGGGATCAGATCTAGGGCGCGACATCGGAGGGCACAGGATGCGTCATGTGGCGGACGCATGGGAAGGCAGAAGCGGGCGACCGAGATCAGATCAGGCTTTCGATCGAACAGTGGAGAAATAATGGTGGTGATGAACGGTGAAGATCAAGGCTCCCAGAGCGAGATCAGATGGTGCACAGAGCGCCACGTGGAGGCTTATGGGTGAGGCGCTAGCGGACGGTGCGGATGAGAGCTGGGGATGATCAAACGATGGAAAACCAAGGGCTTATATGGAAGTTATTGGGCTGTTGGATCTAGATTGAGATCCAACGGTCAGGGATGAGGGTGGACCGGTCAAAGGGAGTGTGCCACGTGGCACAATCAGAGGCGCCACGTGGCCAACTCCGAGTGGCTGAGAAGAAAAAATAAGATTAGAGGGAGAAGGAGGCCGAATTTGGAAAAACTCAAAACATAAAAGTTGTAGATCTCGATGAGATCTACAAGTTTCATGTTGCTAAAACTGAGATGAGGTCAAATATGATACAAAAATACAAGGATACTAATATACATGTGTATAGTATACAAGGAGGCCCAAAAACCCAAGTTTTGCCTACGAGCTCCGAATTGAATGAAATTAGTCTCATTTTAAAGGTCTCTGGATGTGTATTCATCTGGATTGAGTAGACCTAATTTGGAATTTGTAGGAGAGAGATATTAGCATTCTAAGGTCCAGGGGGTTTTGGGGCTTTATTGGGTGTTTTACAAGATAGGAACTCTGGCCTTCTTCCTTATATTATTAACTAATGGTGTACACATTATAAGAAAGGTGTTATTTTATTTTGGAGGAGATAAAATACAAATAAATAGGTGGATTTTACAAGTGGATTTTACACATGGATTGGCTTCTTATTTACATGCAAATATGAATGCTAAGATGCATATCTTGTGGATTGATGCATGAATGCTATTTATGCAAGATAAAGGGAAATATGATGCTAAATACCCGGGGGACAAAGCTCTATTTTCAACTTTTAGAGTGATGAATCACAGATTCATCAACCCCCTATACTTAAACCTTGCTCGTCCCTGAGCAACTAAAATGAAATGCAAAAGTGAAATGATTTTGGGTTCCATACCAAGGTCATGAACAAAAGTTGAAAATGGAGCTTGACTCAACCTTTGGATTAATTGTGTGGCGGAACCTCATTGGGATCTGAACTTAAGACCTAACCGTCTTCAAGTTCCACAAGTCTTCTATTCAAGACTCCTCAGTAGTCAGGTCAGAACAAATCATCAAATGTAAATTTCTGATGACTATGATTCTTACTTGTACTGTGTAAGTGTGAAATAGCTCTCCACATCAGAAATGGCTCAGAACCAGGCTCCTCTAACAAGGTAACTCAAATAACCTGGTCCAGTAACTCTTTCCTCGAGGAGCGGGGTATTCCCTTCTAAGTTCAAGTGCGACCAACTCAAGAGGAGGAGGTAGAGAAAAGAATGGATGGTAGCCAGTGTAGCTACCTATACCGGGATGCCTGACCAGTGTAGCCAAGTCATCCAGCTGCATTTCTTTGCTAATATATATACTCCGACAGGTATTTTATTTTCACTTGGTACTGTCTGATTTTTTTTGGAGTTTTTGCAATATTTTTTTCAACTATATACAGGGTGCAACATGTACATCAGGAGTTTTTCCTCTTGAGCCAATAGACTATCCCTCTTTTGAAGCATTATTTCAACCCACAACATCCCGCCCTTAGATGTCAACACCACCAGACTAGGTTGAGATGCACTACCCTCCCTAGAGGAGGACGGATGTTTCCACCTGTGTGCTACTCCAAGCTAAAGGATTCTACCTCCTCACCACCTCATCAATGAAGAGCTACGTGCATTGTGCTTGTCCAAGTTAGGTTATTATCTAAAAGAATCATGCGTGTGCACGAGATATTCTGCTTAGACTGGTTAAGATTTGATGTAGAGATGATATGCAAGAGTAACTAAGAAGCCTTTGAATTTTTCACTTTTTTTTTGTTTTTTTGGTATACCTCCTATGTTACAACAATTTACAAGAGTATTATACAGCTTATACAAGTGTATTTTACAAAAAAAATTCTCCAAATTTTACCCAACCTGTAATTATTGCGAAATATATACAAAGATAGTGAAAGTACGAGCTATGGATAAAGTATATGTGTAATATATACACACCCCCTATACTTAGCGTGTGCTATGTCCTCAGAGCATGAAAAGTGAGGAAAAAGACATAGCTCGTGCTAAGCGTAAGAGAGCCGAAGAGAACGAAAAATGTAAAGAAGTCGTCCTGCCCCCCTATACTTAGGCTCTGGCAACCTAAGTGTAGAAGAAGAACAAGAATGGGGCGGACG
Organism: Ottelia alismoides; assembly: GCA_037367405.1. NCBI lineage: Eukaryota > Viridiplantae > Streptophyta > Magnoliopsida > Alismatales > Hydrocharitaceae > Ottelia > Ottelia alismoides. The sequence goes on from JAZKJV010000678.1 coordinate 524,620, forward strand.
AGGTCAAGAGGAGAAATGGATGGATATACAATGCGGGCATCAGTCCCCCCATATACTTAGGCTCAGGTCAGCCTAAATATAGGACGAAAGTGAGTATGAGGACCAATGTGATCTGGAGGATGTACAGAGACCCCACTTAAGTGGCTCATCCCCCCTATACTTAAGATCTGGTCATCCTAAGTATAGTCCAAGATGGTGATCAATGAAGCTGGGATGAGTTACTAGAGTCGCGGGGGAGAAAGGACAGAATTTACAAGAATGATGGTATATACAAGTGAGTCGGTCTGAATCTTTCAAGATGCTGCTGATGGCTAGAGCTCACTGCTGCAAGGTCTCATGCGCTGCTCGAGGTGTATCTGCTGAATCTGTCTCACGCATGAATACAATCTCCTCAACATGGACTAGCTGCTCATTGGATTCGACGAAGTGCTTCAACAGTTGTCCATCCACTAGGAATGTCGATGCGTCCTCTGCGAGATCAGAGATCTCGACACATCCACTATCATGCACCGTACGGATGACAAATGGGCATGTCCACTTGGACTTCAACTTGCCTTGGAAGATCTTTAGCCTAGAATTAAACAACCATACCTTCTGTCCAGGAACAAAGGTCTTTCGTCTGATATATTTATCGTGCCAACGCTTAACCTTATCCTTGTACACCAAACTGTTGTCACATGCGCGGTTTCTGACTTCCACAAGCTCATTCAGATCCATATCTCTCTACTTCTGCCCAAGGTGCGTGTTCCAATTGACCTTCTTGATTGCCCATTCTGATTTATGCACTAACTCTGCAGGTAAATGGCACGCTTTTCGAATAACATTCGAAATGGGGAGGTTCCTAACAGTGTCTTGTAAGCTGTCCTATATGCCCATAGGACTTGATCCAAGATCTGAGACCAGTTCTTCCTGTCTGGACGGACAAGCTTTTGCAATATAGTCTTCACCTCCTTATTCGACACCTCAGCCATATCGTTAGTCTAAGGGTGGTAAGGACTAGCGACACGGTGTTCGATGTTGTAGTCCTTCAGGAGTTTCTTCACCTCCTCGTTTACAAAGTGGCTACCCCCATCTGATATCATCATTTTGGGAATCCCGAACCTAGAGATAATATGCTCTCTGATGAATTTACAGACAGTCCTGCTGTCTGCGGCTCGGGTCGGGATAGCCTCCACCCACCTAGATAGGTAATCTACCGCAAGAAGGATGTACTCAAATCCGTGGCTAACAGGGAATGGGCCCATGAAATCGATGCCCCAGGTGTCAAAGATATCACAAATGATGACAGGCTGCATCAACATCTCATCCTTGGAACCAACGGTTCCTCCCGTTCTCTGGCATACTAGGCACGACTTCGCAAAGGTGATGGCATCGCGAAATAGAGTCGGTCATAAAAGCCACATTGAAGTACCTTCCATGCGGTCCTCTTCCCAGAGCGGTGTCCTCCTGCCTCCAAGCCGTGGCATAAAGAAAGGACACTCTGGTATTCCTCCCGAGGAATACACCATCTCCAGACACAATCCGATCCTTCAAAGAAAAGGATCGGATCCTCCTAATGGTAGTGTCTAGCATCCGACTTCAGTCGGTCGATGTGGCTTTTGGGCCAACCCTCGGGAACCTTCTTGGAGACAAGATAGTTTACGATGTTGGCATACCATGGGAGTGAGTCGACAACAAAAATCGACTCGTCAGGGAAGGAGTCTCGAATATGTGAATCCTCGGAAGTATTAAGATCTTCGAGATGAGAGAGATGATCGGCTACTACGTTCTTCTTTCCAGGTTTATCATGGATGTCCAAATCAAACTCCTGGATAAGCAAAATCCACCGAAGAAGACGCGCCTTCGCGTCCTTCTTCTCCATCAAGTATCGTAGCGCCGTGTAGTTAGTGAACACAATTACCTTGGATCCAATTAAGTAAGATCTGAACTTGTCTAAGGCAAACACTACCGCAAGCATCTCCTTTTCTGTAACTGTGTAGTTACGGTGAGCGGTATCAAGCACTTTGCTTGCGTAGTGGATTGCAAACGGGACGCCATCCCTTCTCTGTCCTAACACAGCCCCAACAGCAAAGTCTGAGGCATCTGTCATGATCTCAAAAGGTAGAGACCAATTTGGGGCTTGTAGGATCGGGGCGTCCATGATCATTCCCTGTAATAGCTTAAAGGCCTCAAGACATTTGTGATCAACAATAAACTACATGTCTTTGCCTAAAAGCTCAGTTAGCGTTCGGGCAATCTCAGAAAAATCCTTGATGAATCTCCGATAGAATCCGACATGCCCGAGGAACGACCGCAACTGCTTGATGTTGGTTGGTGGCTGGAGTCGTCTGATCACATCCATCTTGGCAGGCAAATGTTCAAAGATTTCACAATTTTTGTTTAGAACCAAAGTTGGAAAGAATATGAAATGAATTGGATCTAACCTAAGTAGCATGTACGTATTAGATGAATTCATGGAATACCTTATGGAGAAATGAATATCATTTTTATCTCAATCCTCCGAATACACCTAAACGCAATAGAGTTGTAGGAAGATACAATTGATCATGTGTGACATGATTTGATCAATGATGAATATTAGCATAATTACCTCTTATTTTCCAGGTATATATATAGTAGAGACTACAATATATATCCTTAATAATATTCCATGCAATAAAGCTGGAATCTAGCACCAGAGAATGCTACTTCATTAGGAAAATAAAGGATGGTATTGGGTACGTACTTTATGACATTGAGACTCTTAAAAGATCTCATCTGAGAATGTGATTCTTAGGGGATGAGACTATTGAGAATCAAGATGAAAATGAAGTGAAGGAACTCATTGAATCTTGAGATAATGTGGCTCCTGGAATCGGAAACTAAAAGAACAATTAACGATGAAACACTAATACCTCTTCAAATGAGTTTGAGGATGAATTCCATGTGTCAGTTAAGTCTGACCATGATCTGACTTCATGTGATGAAGCTTATGAGGACCATGACATTCTTCCTCCATCCTGTAGACCAGGGCTATTCTTGACTATTCTTCCTCCTTCTTTACAGATGGCGATGGTGTTCCCTTCTCCGACTTCTCTCCGACGGACGACTGCTCGAATGGTCCTCCTGTAGGGCCAGAGGGGTGACTCCTTCACCCCTCGAGCTCGCCTACATGTGAGTTGGCTCCAAGGTGGATCAAAGCAGCTTCGAGACGTTGTCAAAGGTGGAGACAGGGCAAACTGTAATTAAGTAATTTTTGTCAAAAATGAAGTTCCAAATCTGCGAATCATTGCTCCAGATCATGAATTATACCTGCAATTGAGATTTATTGCTCGACTCGTGCAAGAATCGGCCAAGAAGATTAAGAAATTGCATATTATAAAGCGTTTCCAGGAAATATGAAAAAAGTGAAAATGGGAAATAAATGGAAGAGATTTGGAGTGAATCTAAGTCGGGTTTAAGAAGTGAAATGAGGGAAGCGATTAAGATGGTGATTGCAAGGTCCTAATTACACGATTAAGGGATCTAATCGATGCTCGAGAATCGAGAAATAAAATGTAAAAGATGGAGGCTAACCTTGGTTGCAGGGTGTATGGACCTCTACTATCTTTGATTGACGAGGCAGTTTCTCGGAGCTCTACGCTGCTACAGTGGCAATGTAAGGCCAAGATGGACCTTAGAACTTCTCCTCCGGACGTCACTCTTCCACACGAGTGCTCTTCCCAGCTCTGTCACAGTCGGAGTGCAGCGCATTTAGGTGGAGAAAGGTGGTTGATGGCTACTGGAACTGGAGTTCTGGAGAGTTAGTTTTGACATGGGAAGTTGATGGTATTTTATAGACCGATCGGAAGAGGGTTAGTTAAGAATCTAATGTGGGCATGTATCTAGGTGGTTAGGAGAAGGAGTTGGAGAGTTTGTAGTTTAGGAGGAAGACGATGGCGTGAGTAATTAGGCGAAAAGAGGTAAATAAAACATAAGCATCGGCCCGCCTTCTTGAAGAAGAAGGCACCATGTGTTGACACATGTCAACACCTAGTTGGCTGGTATCATTAAATTCTTTATTAAATATATATTAAATAGTAGAAAAAAGTTATTTTAAATAGGTATAAAAACAAAAGTTATAGATAATTAATCTATCTTAATTATGGTATAATTTGTTTTTGTAAAAAATAAATATTTTATGAAATATGATATTATATTAATAAATAAGTATAGTTAATAATTGATAAATATGTACTTGATTTTTAATTCAATAAATTAATAAATAATATACCACTTTTGTATTTTATTAATTATTAGGATAATAAATAGAGTATTTATGAATTTTTGTAGATATTAATAAATTAATTTAGGTATATTAATAAATACAAGTATAAGTTATGTAGTTCAATTTTACCTATAAATTAGTGTTTTTTTATTTAAAATAATAAATAAGCTCCAAAAATTATGAAATAAATTAGGGTTAAAACACAATATAAAGAAAATAATTAGAAATTATAAAATCATTAAAAAAATAAATAATGTGTTTTAAATAAAATAAATAAACCAGAAACCCATTTGTAGTTGTCCCAAACCCGACTTTTTGCAAACAGATTCCAATTTATTTTATTAACTTTAAAGGTGAGTACAGTGAGATTGGAGTTCACATGAGAAAGTTACGATGTTCGGAAGTTGAGATTTTGACAATTGTTTAAGATGGATTTCTTGGCATATATACAAGATATTATTTTTAACTTATTTTTATATTTCTATACATTTTTAGAAATAATTAGGAAAAGAATTTGGTTAAAAATACATTCATATGAATTAATTAAAAATCATTGAAGTTTTGGTATTTATTGGATAAATAACGAAGAGTGTGTGAATTGTGAAATTAATTATTTTTATTTATTTTCTTTCCTTATCTCCTTCCGTACTTATTTGTTTGTCAACTAATCCATGTTGACTTGGTCTCAGTGGTTAGGTTACAAATATATATTATAGCTATATTTATTTTCTAAGTCACATTATACATATATACATATCTACAATCTGCCTTCTTTTTATTTTCTTTATTTTTATTCTTTTATTTATTGATTGATTTTAATGCATAAAAGTGCATTTATATTCATGAGCCTGGTTTTATTAAAAGATGAGAATTTAATGGATATTTACATGTATTTGATAAGGGTTTTAAGACAAAATGCATAAAGAATGTTAATAAATCATGGATTCATCAATGTGGAACAATATAATCGCCATGTTCTTCTCTTCAAGTATCTGCAGAGAAAGCATTATCCTTGAAAGAGTTTGGGATAATTTCATTGTAGATATATGTATACGAGCATTTAGAAAATTGACAGTTAAATGTGATATAATTATCCTGAATAATATGAATTTTATTCATATTATAAAGAGAGTTATCTTAGATAATTAAACGTCATTTAATTATCAAATATGTGAATAATGTGAATGTAATTCATATTATTTGGGGACATGAGAATAGAGATCCAAGATGATTAAATGTGATTTAATTATGGATATGAATAATGTAGATAGAATTATCCAAATGTTATTTATAATATATAAGAGAGAGATATTTGTAATTCACATTTGTTGATTAAATGTTTATGTGAATTGGATTCACATTGGAAAATTAATTTAAAATGTAATCTACATTTTATTTTGGGTAGTGAATGTGATTGATAAATTTCCAATGGCATGATTGTAATGTTCACAAAATAAATTGAATTTATTTTTGTGAAATAATATGAAATAGAAGTTGTTGCAAATATTGGAGAAATCTATGAGATAATGTAATCTCATGAATTGAGAGTAGATAGACACCTTCCCTAATAAGAGGGTGGACGGCCACCAACTCCTATTAGGAATAAAGGATCTTTCCCCCCTTATATAAGGAGGCTAGACTCCTTCCAGTTATCTCCATGTTTGATTGATTTAATTTTAGGATTACTTTATATTGATTTATCAATATATATCTAACCTAAATTAAATTAGTTGTTGTTGTGTTTTTGCAATAATATCTTGGACATTGGAAGAAGCACAAATCAATCTCATTCATTGATTTTATGTAGTCCATGGATTGTGATCCATGTACTCCTGAAATACTATATGAGAAGAGGAACCCCTTGCTCTTCTTGTTACAACAATGTCATCAAGAACATAAGGCTCTCTCCTTCTCTCTCTCTCTCTCTCTCTGCACATCAAGCCTCTCTCTCTCCCTCTCTCATTGTGGTCGTCCACTGTGGAGCCCTAGAGAGAGTCGTCATTGATGTAGCGTCATCGTTATGCTGCCGGATAGTTTTCTCATGGATCTCCGTCTCCTTCAGTGCACCCTCGATCATGAAGAAGATGTCAGATCTCGTGTGACAAGATAAGGAGAATCACCGCTTAGATCATCAACATGGATTATAAGAAACACGCGTCTCATCAACGTGTTCGCAAGCATCTCCTTTGTTGGATTGGACTTGAGACAGGAGGTCTCTTCGTTTAGAGACTCGATCGCAACCACGCTTCAAGAGATAACCCTAATACTTATTTGTGGTTTAGATGAAATGATCGAGAAGTGTTCTCAAGAGGTGTAGGGAGGCTAATTTGGTACTCTCCTGGGTGAAAAGTCACTTTATGATGATAGAGGGTATCATGTTGGGGCGCATCATCTCCAAAAAGGGAATGGAGATTGACCCTGTCATGATGGATGTGATCAATAAATTGAGCCACCAACCAACGTAAAGTAAGTGCGATCATTCTTAGGGCATGTTGGATTTTATAGAAGATTTATTCATTATTTTTCAAAGATCGCCCATCTACTGACTAAGCTCTTAGGGAAAGACACCGAGTTCATTGTTGATCACAAGTGTCTGTAAGTCTTCGAGCTACTAAAAAGGAAAATTTAAGAATCGCCAATCTTACAAGCTTCTGACTGATCTCTTCCCTTTGAGATCATGATATATGCATTAGATTTTGCTATCGGGGCTATGCTCGGACAAAGATGAGATGGGATACCATATGTGATTCACTACAGGAGTAAAGTTTTAGATCCTGCATAGAGAAATTATACAGTGACTGAAAATGAAATGCTCGTGGTAATTTGGGTCCTAGAAAAATTTAAATCATATATATTGGGCTCCAAGGTGATAATTTTGACTGATTACACAGCAATCAGGTACCTAATGGAAAAGAAGGACTTAAAGGTGCATCTTCTGAGATGGATCTTATTAATTAAGGAATTTGATTTGGAAATTAAAGATAAACTAGGAATAAAGAATGTTGTGGCAGATCACCTTTCCCGAATTGAGCATAATGATAATCCTAACATTGAACCAATTCGATGGACCTTTCTGGATGATTTAATTTGTACTAATGATTCACTCCCTTGGTATGCCATGATAGTGAACAATCTTGTCTCCAAGCAAGTTCCCCAAGGTTGGCCTAAGAGCAATATTGATCGACTAAAGTCGAATTCGAGGAAATACCATTGCGACGATCCGTTTCTTTTCTTTGAGGGATCGGATTGTGTATTGCAAAGGTGTATTCCTCAGGAGGAATACCAGAGTGTCCTCACACACTGTCATACTCTTGAAGCTGGAGGACACCATTCGGGAAAGAGAACCACTCATAAGGTACTCCAATGTATGGTCGACCATGTTTATAGATGCCTATGATTTTGTCCGATTGTGCTCAATTTGTTAGAGAATGTGAGGGACTTTTGGATATACAGATGAAATGCCCATGCAACCAATGATTTTTTGTGATTTTGTTGACACATGGAGAATTGATTTTATGGGTCCCTTTACTAATATCAATGAATATGAGTACATCTTGTTAGCGGGTGATTATTTTTCAAGATGGGTGGAGGCTATCCCAACGTGAACTGCAGGTAGCAAAACCGTATGTAAGTTTATTAAGGATAATATCATTGAAAGGTTCAGTGTCCCAAAGTTTTTGATTTCAGATGGGGTACCCACTTTGTGAATAGAGAAATGAGATCATTGGCTAAGGAATATAAATTCGAACATAAAATAGCCAATCCTTACCACCCACAGTCAAATGGCATGGCAGAGGTTTCTAATAGAGAGGTGAAGAGCATTCTTTAAAAGTTGGTTTGTCCCGATAGGAAGAACCGATCTCAGCTTTTGGACTTGGTTCTGGGGGCCTACAGGACAACCTATAAGACTCCACTCGGTACTTCACCTTTTAGGATGATCTATGGCAACCATGCCAGTTACCCGCCGAATTAATTCACAAATATGAGTGGGCGATCAAGAAGATTAATTGGAGTTATCATCTTGGGAAGTTATGCCGTGACTTGAATCTAAATGAGCTAATTGAAATACGAAATCGGGGGTACAATAATAATATGATCTATAAGGACATGGTCAAAAGATGGAACGATAGACACATTAGGCATTGGCATTATTAGTCATGGATGTCGGATCATAGAAACGGTCAAGAAAATCAGCAAAAATCATGTCCGACTCAATGACATCTTCGGGTTGTGATTCCTCCTTAGAAGCTGTCACGGTGGTGGTGCAAGCAGATGGTGAAGTGGAGGTGTGGGGAGTCTCTGACCCAACGGTCGTCCGGATAGTCGGTATCTCAGGTGTAGTAGAGAGACGAGATTCATCCATCTCTCGGTGGTAATGACTGTTTGCAGATATGCAGGTCACCTTAGAGTAAAGTGTATCAAAGAATGGGTGAGGTCGGAGCGCTCCCAATGCTACAAAATCGATTTCCCGAGTCTCACAATCTATAGTTGCCTTAGCTAAGGCTAAGAACGGCTTCTCGAGAATAATAGGAGACTGGGTAAACTCTCCTCGGTGCTCAATGTCAATGAGTGTGAAGTCTACCTGGAGTAGAGTACCTTGGAAAGTAGTGATGACTGAAATTGTTCCTCTTGCCCGTTTTATGGATCGATCAACCGACTGAACGATCTCTCTCGACTTTCTGATTGGCATGCGTTTGAGCTTGTCAAACACAGGGGTCGGGAGGATATTTATTGGTGAGTTATCATCAATTCTTGCATGGGTAAAGGTAGTATATTTGATTTCACATTCAACCCTAGGCAACTACTTCACTCTGTGGCTCTTGGTCTTTCTCCCCATCACCAAAGAGGTGAACAAAGACACTATGTGTCTCTCCATCCTTGTCCTCGTATTGTCTGACCTCTTAGGCATCAATTTACTTCTCACAAATCTTTTGAGGTCGGAGAAGTTATCTATGGCCTTTATTAATGAAAGTTTAAAAATCAATTCCTCATCGAGTGCTTCCCTTAGGGCATGATCCAATTTTAAGTCTTTTTCATTTTCTATTTTTATGAGATTTTGTGATTTTTTAATTTTTTGGTCTTTTTGAGATTTTCAAGTTTTTGGTGTTTTTGATGGACGAATGGTCAGACTCTGGATTGGAGGGTAAGTGGTTAGTAGAAGAGGAATGTAGAATAGACTCCATATGTATAAAATATGTGGGCTCCCTTGTGTTTGATTTGGTCTTCAACATCAAATTCACTTATTTCCTTTTCCACTTAGTACCCAAGATGGCAGAAATTGAGTGCAATATATCAGTGACATCTCTCAACTTAGCACCAAATGATTCATTTTTTGTGATAATTCAAGAAATGTCATCCTCCAAAAAGTCACCATGACAAATCATGGGAGAAGTCTTTTCAGTTGAGGGATATTGTTGATAACTTGGGATTTCATACTTAACATACCTAGACTCTAATATGTAATTCTGGGTTGAGTATAGACCGTCCGAATGACAGATATTTGTCGGAGCTTCATATGATGGAGTCAATAAAGAGGAGGTTCCTAGATTGAATCCATGAGTCCAATCCTGTGAATGCATAGGCTCTACGAATGTGTGATATGAAGGCTGGTCAATGTAGGGTTGCTTACTAGGGTCAATTAAGCCAGGAATATAATTACGTACATGCCTCCATTCGGTATGTTCTATCAACCAAGTAATTCTGTCAATCATCTGTCTCAGCAGTGGCTTGCTCTTCGTATGGTTCATTGATTCCAGCAAGCTCTCGAGAATAAGGATAGTCAGCCCAAGATGGAAGGGGATCTGGAGTGTTAGAATATAGAGTAGGTGAGAAAATGCGAAGAAGTGGAAAAGTCAGTCAAAGTTCCGACTTCATAATCGAGTCGAGGTGGAACCGACCACCGGTAACGGTCTCCCGTGGATGGCGGAAGATACATGGTAGAAGGAGAAGGTGAAGATGAACGGTATATGTTCGAGGAGGAATGATCAGAGGTCTCATGGTATGAGGACCAATATCTCGACATATTTGAAGAGGAAAGGATGAATGCAAGCAGATTGAGGTAGAAAACGTGCAATTACAGAGGATAACACACACAGACAGACACAAAGACAAATACAGGAGCAAACCCTGAGTTGACACTCAACATGGCGAAGGATCCAAAGTCGGGTCCGATTAATCTTTTTGATTTTAAGTGTGATTTTTCATGCAAATAACAAGGATTACGTGGCCTAAAGGGAAGTCAGCGCAAAGTCGGATGCGTCCCCCTTGTTTAACCTATCCCTAAGATACTAACGCCCTTCCTTTCTTCGCTCCTATCACCAGCTGAGAAGTTTAACGACCTGCCCCTATCTACCTATCGAAGTAGGCGGAGGCTGACAAGGCTTATAACTTCACCCCCGGAGGGTTACTAGAAACTTGTCACAGTGCAACGCTGCTTCACCCATATCTACCTGCCGAAACAAGCAGAGGATACTTGATGTTGGTCGGTTGAACCTCGAGTAGTTCAGCCTATGATATTTGCTAGGATCGGGGTACATGATATGGAAGGCATGGATTTTGGCTCTATCTTAGGGTATGGACACACACTCTGTACCCTCACTCAGTCTGAAATCAAGGTCGGGGTTATTCTCCCACAAACAGAATTTCCAATTTTATGTTGATTTTTTTGTCGATTTGTTTAGCAGCCTCGATTTTAAGTTAGATGACCATTTGATTAGTCCAACACACAAGGCACGCATATCATCTAGTCCCAATTTCTTTTTATCCTAAGTTAGAAAACTAAGGGAGAAGGAGTCGAGAAAAGCTGATGTATGATAAAACGATGATGTATGCCAAGTTTAAGAGACTTATAGTGATCCTTGTGCTTTACATACGGGATGAAAAACAGAATTAAAATTTTATGCTAAATGAATGCAATCTATGAAAAGCTGCTCCTAGACAAGCACTTCTATTAGCGAGTGAAGAACACGTTTAAGTTTGGCTATGTTATGCGGTCTAAGCATGTCTTTTAATGGTGAAGTGGGGTCCTAGATACTACGAGCACAAACAGTCCTAAGAAAGTTCTAAGAGCCGCGAGTGCAGGTCCTGGTCTACGTCAAGCAACCACACAACACAGAGAGACTTTCTGTTATTCAGTTAAACACACGAGAACCCAAATGGGAACCGCTTTAAATATACAAATATTACAAGTTAATGAAAATTAAAATCTCTCTTCAAAGGTTTCCTTGGCATCTCAACGACTGACTTGATCCACGAATCGTCAGCCTTCGATGCACTTCGAGATGCATCGACTTCAAGAAAGTCGCTCCAAGTCCATCGAGCCCTTACACAAAAAGATGGAATTTCATGTTAGAGAGAGATATCAAAATATATACAAAAATGATCAGAGAAATAATTAAGAGAAAAAATGGATAATTACAAGGTGGCTCAGGGGTTAGACTACCGGAGTGAATGAAAAATGTAAATCTAATTTTCTCAAGTGATCCTCAGTTGTTTGCCTCCTCAACAATGGTGCCATTTGATTGAACAATGATGCCACCTTTTAATTTGATGTGTGTCGTGTTTTTTGTAGTCGGCAATAAGGATCGATTAAAAATTAACCGCACGAATCGATGAATCAACTTGATTAATTAATGTGCACTTTGATGTTTTTTAACCTGGGCAAGCCCCATGATCGACTCAACAAGGCAAAAGAGCAACTTCGGATCAGATTATACTAATCAGCTCACGGTTTTCCAAGCGGGGTTTTTTTAAATTTTTTATGCGATGAAAAATACCAAATACACAAGTGCGGATTAATTAGGTTATTAGAAAATAGGAAACTTAGCCAAATTAATTTTAATGTGAAATTAATCAATCTAGCCAAGTTCTATTTTTCCTTTAAACCTAATCTAATGATGAATGTAAAATGTATTTTTTTGGAATTTTTGGACTTAAGAAGCAAGAATGAAAATGAACCTTTTTAGAGGTTTTTATGCAATTTTTTGTGCAAAAAGAATGCAAAAATTATGAAAAATTACTGGAAGTGAAATATGAGTAAATAAAGCTACATTATTTTTTTAGTAGTTTTCTGACAATATGATTTTTTAGTGAATTGTTTTACTGAAAATAGAGTGACTGTAAGTATTTAATTCTTGAAAAATCCACAAACTCAATTTATCTAGGGTACGATTTATCTCAAATAGATATTTAAATGAGCAATCCTGTAGACTTAAAATTTTATATAAATAATATTTATGGATTTAATTAAAAATCAATTATAAAAATCATTCAAGAATTTATTTTCTGCAAATGACAACTCCCCTTTAGATGAAATTTGGATAATTATTAAATAACATTTAGAGGCATCATCTCTAATTTTTTTCACAATTTTTAGAGCAAGGAATAACTACATGTGAATTTCAGAGCATAAATGGATAAAAATATCACTGAATTGGAAACTCTAATTTTGAATAAACTATCCAATGCTCACAAAAATCTAAATAAATAGCCAAAATGTACATAATTGATTTCTAAACAAAATGTTATTTTTTGTATATAAAAATAATGAAAAACTGATGTCCAAATTAATGCTTGAATGCAGGGATATTTTTGCAATACAGAAATTAAACGAAGTTAACAAAAAATTTAAAAGGGGTACTTTTGGGATTAAGGAAATGTTACGGGCTTAAGATGCAAATGTCACAAAAAAATAAAAAATTAACCTTAAACGTGGGTTCCAAAAATGGAACCCACGTCTAGGGCACGATCTGGTCAATGGCTTGGAGGCGCGATGAAGTTGTGAGCAGTGGCGACAACGTGCGATCGAGAGCCTGAAAGGCGGCACTGGACGAGGGCGTTGCAGACACAACCGATGGGAGCAGAGCGCCGGCTGGCGCACGCACGGTGGCTTGGAGGAGTACACCGCAGGTTGCAGGCGGATGTGCGGCGGAGGGGAGTTGCAGTGGGGTGGCGCAGGGCGGTGAACAAGGGAGGCGCCCAAGATGGCTGGGCGGTTGGGACGGAAGGGGGATGTGCGGCCAGGGTGGAGTATCGCACACGTACGACGGAAGGGACAACACAAGGGCAGTCAGAGGAGATCTGGAACACAGGTGTCGACCGCGACTGGGAAGGCGCACAACGGCGAGGCAGGGGCACGCGGGTGCCGTGCTGGCACTGGTCGGTGCAGCAGACCTCCGCCGGTGGGCGCATGATGCACGGCTACAGAAGGCAGGCGGGCTGCAGACTTACAATTTCTTTATTTTTGTTATTTTTTTATTTTTTTTAATTTTTAGATTTTTTTGTAAGCATGAAATAAAAGTGTAGCAGTTGAGAGGTGGTGATGATGATTGATGTAGTAATGTGGTAGTAATGAAAAATATATGTGGATTTAGGGAATTGGTATGATGATGGCATGGGTGGTTATTGTGAATGTTGAACAAGTTAATGGTGATATGATTTCTGATGATGTAGAATAACAACAATGTAAATATTATATGAATAAAAAAATATAGGAAAAGTAGAGGGATACAGTGTATTGTAGTGTGTTGCCTCCGTCGTCGCCTCGATTCGATTCGGTAAAAAATCGAAGAAGCTCGGCTGTGACCTGAAGAGATGCACAATGACACGAGGAGGAGTCCTCGTGGATCTCGCATTTGAAACTGTCGTTGCTCGACCGAAAGATGCTGAAGCTGTCACCGACAACACTCGGGGGCTGGTGGTCTCTCCCTCTCAATTGAAGAAATGGCAGATGAAGATGAATGAAGAGGGCAGGTGGAATAACTAGAAGGAGGAAGTTGGAAATGAAGCGGGGTGGAAATTGGAGGAGTGGTGGGAGATGAGGGAAAGATGGCAAGTTGGTGACTTGGATGAGAAGTTGGAGTAGAGAAGAAATAAAAGGAAAATAAAATAAATAAAGTAAATAAGCAGGCTACTAAAAAGTATAGGGAAAATAAATAAAAGAAAATAAATAAATATAAATAATTAATTAATTAACATAAATAATAATAAATATAATAAATATTAAAATATAATAAAATCCGAAATTAATAAAATAATAAAAAATAGGGTGACACGTGGCGGCTCCAGGAGCGGCCACGTATCACACCTGAAAAAATAAAAAAATTAAATGTAAAAAAAATAAAAAAGAAATAACAAAAGGATTCAAATCAAAATGTGGTCAACATAAAAGTTGCTTGTCTCCATGAGATCTACAACTTTTGTGAAGGGTTGAAAATCAAATGAAATCATCTGTATAAAGTGTATTTTTGGGTTGTATATTATAAGTATAAAATACCATATTTTTGTCTTTTGCATTTTTTTATCATATCTAGTTCAAGAAAAATCAAAATAAAGTTAGAAAAATATGAAAGAAATGTTACAACTTAATCTTTTTTTTTTGGATTTTTAATAATTAATAAAATAAAAGATAAAATGGAGTGTATTATGGTAAATATGTACAATATACAATAGGGGCCCAAAACTCAAGTTTCACATATGATCTCTGATTTTTTTGAAATTAGTCTTGTTTTGAAGGTCTTTGAACGTATATTATTTAAAAAGTGAGTAGACATAAATTGGATACTATAAGAGAGAGATATGTACATTTTTAGATTCTAGGTCTCAAACTTGGATTTGGGTTTTATTGGATAGTTTTTACAAGTTAGCATTTTTTGATATTTTTCTTTTATTAGTGTTAGTAATATATACACTATAGAGTTGATTTTATTAGATTTGGAGTTACTATAAGATATATACAAATAGGTGATTTTAGCTAATATACATGTGAATATTTACAAGTGAAATTGCTCCTTATTTATTGCAAATATGAATGCTAAAATGAGATATTATTTACACATGCATGAATGCTAATTATGCAATATAAGTGATGAAGTGCAACTAATTACTCGGGAATAAAGCTCCATTTTCACTCTTAGAGGGAATCACAGATTCATCACCCCTTAGATCTTGTTTCTCTCCACGTGCTTGGTGACAGCAAGCCACCGGAGGGGGTCTGCAGCAAGGAGGAGGGATCCAGTAGCACGTCCACCCAGCTTCGGCCGCCTGCGATCGTGAGGTTCATCTCTCGACCATTCAAGCTAATTGAACCCATTTCTTTTCGTAATTAGGTAATTAGTTAGTGTAGATTAAATTCTAGCGTTAGTTTGTTATTTTATCAATTAGAATAATCAAGGATCTTTCGTCTGCATGCAGCTTCTGCTCCAGGCTCCTAATCTACTGTGTTCGAACTGCGATGATCCCTTCTAACCACCCACTTCGATCATCGTTGCATTCCCCATCAGTTCTACCCATTCGCCTCTACGATTCGACTCAAATCAAAGCGAATCGAGGCTCCATCCATCACCTTCGCCTGAGCCTTGCTGCCGCTCCACTTCATGAGGTTTAAGACTTCAATTTTGGGTCGAGACCCTCATCTCGTACCGCCTAACATTTTGATACAGGTTGACTTCTTCAAAGACTATTATGGAGCTTAGATCGAGCCCTGGAGCACCTCCAGGATACATGGGGCACAAAGGTCCCCTCAGTCTTCACCTAAAGCATCTTGACCCAATTGGAGGCCACCTGCCATCGTGGGGTTGAACTAGGAAGATGAAGAACCTCTTGGTGTGAGGAACAGAGCTCGGAATCGCCTTGATTTGTTGATCGAAGCAAGGACACCAAGTGATTATTGGTGTTCTTACAAAGGGCCCAACCACCGTAGGATCAATAAGACCATCCCAAATCTAATCTGGGCCGTTGCATATTACGCGAAGCAGTACGCACCCATCTACCGTTGGATCGAGATAAGTGGCGTGGTATGTCCTGGACTGCTCATCTCCATGCATAGTGGGTACATTTCGTAGGCATCCTCTACCTTTTTATGATAGCTAAATACCCCTATAAATATTTATGTTATTTTAAAAGTAGTGGAAAGTTTGCACATTCCCCCTCGCATATTTTAATTATTGCAAATAGTCCCTGACTGGCTTACGTGCACTAGCATGTGTTGTTATAAATTGCATGTAAACCCTTACAGGTTATTTAAATTGTTGTTTGATATTAAAACTTCAGATATTAGTTATAATGTTTTTGGTATTTTGCAGTGTGACCCTTGCATTTATTTTTAATTGCAAAAATACCCTTGCTAGTTCAAGCATTTTTGCTTGTTTCTTGAATTTCTATAAATTGCACAAGTGCTTCAAAAAATTATGAAAAAATAGGATGAGGTACATGGAAGCATGTTCGTTCATGCCACATGATTAGATTTGCATTTTATTTTATTTTTCTATTTATTCAAAATTAGATATTTCATGGATATTCCATGATTACCTTAAAAAGTACAAAAAATTATAAAATTGTGCTTAATAATTCTTAAAAAATATTATGTGTTTATTATACTATCTAGTACCCCCAGACCAAAAATCCTAAAAATAGAAAAAGAAAAATGATAAAAAATTTAAGAAGCTCTAAAATCCTATAAAACAATATAAAAAATCTTCTAAACACCCAAAAATATTCTTCTATGTTTAATAATTATATATATATATATTATACATATTAAAATTGATTTGAAATTTTTTTAAAACTTTTTGGCATTTTTAAACCCCAAATCAATTTCGTTTATTTATTTAATCACTATTTTATGATATTTTTAAATTTTAAAATAACTAAAATTAGCAAAATTACTTAACAATCACAAAAATATTAAAAAATTATAAAAAAACACAAAACATATTATTTTGCTATTTTAATTATATATATTTATATTTATAAGTATATTATCCCTTAGTGTATTATATCTCTATATATAGTATCATATAAGTTATAATATTATTTATTACTATAAATATTTTATAATAATTTTAAAATAATAAAATTAGTATATATTTTTAAATAAAAATAATTTGAAAATCCACATTTTTATTAATATTGTGCATACCTATATACCTACAAGTACCTATATTATTTATTCATTATTTATTTATAAATAATATTGAGTGCTACATTATATGTTCCCTGTGTTCGACGTCCTACTCTACTTGTCACTATACACATTTATTTGTAGGATATATAATAAATTTTGATTCACACTTATTATTCATTGATTGATATCTATTGTGCGGGTTGCTTGTTGAACTTTCGCTTGGATCGAGAGAGCAGTCACCGCATCGACTGCACTCCTGCCTTGTGGGGAGGGTAGACCCTCCTCCCTTGATCTCTACATTATTTTAGTAAGAAATATCAAATGAATATAAATATCACTTAGCTAAGGAGGCCTACCAAAATGTTCTGCTTGCTATAAAAAGAACTTGAACGATAGCGAGCGATCAAACTCTACTTAGTCGATGGTGATGCTTCACAACTATTAAATGGCAATATATTATCAAAATATTTAACAATCGAAGAACATGACAAAATATTATCGAGGAAATCATTCAGAAAGAGCTTCTTGCTTTTCTAGAGATATTATGAGTGATTGCTCAGGTTGTATGTATTCCAACAATGAGTATGGGGTGTCTTATATAGTGCTCTAAGAAACATGATCATTGAAAACAAAATAAGCAATAAATAAGAAGAGATTTGCTGAAATGATCGATCATAAGAACACTTATAATCGACTAGGTACAAATTACCGATCATGTCAAAATGTATGGCCAACATTTATGACAGCTAGGAATTCAAATTACGATCGATCAAATCAAGAATGATGGTTGATCATGTATGATCGATTGGTAATGGTAAATCACTATGAGCAAATGATCGATCGGAATTGGTATATTCGATATCTCGATTTGTGTACGAGTATAATTGCAAAAAGTTAAGGGGCATAAAATTCATTGGAAAAACTCACATTGGTGCAAGTTTGAAAATCCCAACATTTAAGGTCACTCCCACCTTTGCTTTACATAAAACTTGAAGGGAACACTATTGCCTTGATTTTTTGCATTTATACTTGTACATCTATATTCTTACAAAATTCACAGTAATATCCTACATGATTATGCTTGTACTTCCTGTAATATATAATTACCATAAGGGAAACACTGTGGTTTTTTTTTCATTAGTTGGGGAAGCTGCATCGGCGGGTGGAGCTAACTAGCTGCACCCGACCATTTTTTTCATTGGTTTTTTGTGTTTTTGAAATGAAACTAAGGGGGATTTAAATCACCATATATCACCATGATATCATACCAATTTCAACTAAATTCGACATTTCTAACATCTCCATCAAGGCTATGATATTTTAACGGTTTCAAAATTATTGAAATTGACCATATATAGATGGGCATTCAAGGAGTGTTTGTTTTGCATGAAATTTGAAACACATATTCTTGTCAATAAACTAAGTAAATCTCCATAAGTTTTTTCAAAAAAATTAAAAACCAATAAGAAAAATGGCTGGGTGTAGCTAGTTAGCTGCACCCAACCGGTGTATACTCCCTTTTCCCATATATATATATATATATATATATATATAGAGAGAGAGAGAGAGAGCGGGGGGGGGGGGGAGCTACTTTATGATGTAGCTAACCTTAGCTACCTCAGGGGCAATTTCGTCATCTTTTTTTATTTTTTTTCGAAATTTCCATGATGGATTTTCATAACTATATCCCTTTAATATACCGTTCAAATTTCATCGGAAACAGAGACTCTAGAGCCTCCATCCAGACAATCATTTTTTAATGGTCACAGATTTGCTGTATTTTATCTATTCTGGATAGAGGCCGTAGGAGTCTCTGTTTTCGACGAAATTTGAATGGCATATTAGAGGGATATAGTTATGAAAATCCATCGTGGAAATTTCGAAAAAAATTTAAAAAAAGAGGATGAAATTGCCCCTGATGTAGCTAAGGTTAGCTACATCATGATGTAGCTTCCCTTTCCTCATATATATAGGGGAAAATGGGGTTGCCCCCACCCCATTTTTCGTAATTTTTTTTAATTTTTTTGGAAAAATATCATCATATATAATCATCCATATATCCCTCCTATATGCCATTCGAATTTCGTCAGAAATAGAAACTCCTACGGTCTCCATCCAAACGTCATTTTTTCAACGGTCGCATTATTTTTTAAATCGACCATGTCTGGATGGAGGCCATGGGAGTCTCTATTTCTGACGAAAGCGAATGGCATATAAGAGGGATATAGAGATGAATATACATGGTGATATTTTTCAAAAAAAAAATAAAAAAATTGTCAAAAAATGGTGCGGGGCAGCCATGTTGGTTGCCCCAAGGGGGCAGCCCCATCAACCCCATATATATATGGGTAAAATGGGGTTGCCCCATGGGGGGGGAGAGCTAACTTGGCTCTCCCTGCACCATCCCCCCCTTTATTTTTTTTTGAAATTTCTTCCGTTGATTTTCATCAATATATCCCTATATTATGTCATTCAAATTTCATGCGGAACAGAGTATGAGATTAATGGGTGTCCCCGCGCCATTTTCGGTATTTTTTATTTTTTCAAAAAATATCGTCATGTGTATTCATCCCTATATCCCTCCTATATGACATTCGAATTTCGTCAGAAACAGAGACTCCTACAGCCTCCATCCAGACAATCATTTTTTAACGGTAACAGGATTTTTTAAATCGACACCATCTCGATGGATGCCGTAGGAGTCTCTGTTTCTGACGAAATTCGAATAACATATAGGAGGAATATATGGATGAATATGCATGGCGATATTTTTCGATAAAATTAAAAAAACCTCGAAATAAGGGGGCGGGGCAACCATGTTGGCTGCCCCAAGGGGGCAGCCCCATTAAATCATATATATATATAGGATAACTTTCAAATGGGACGTGTTGGTCCTTCCATCTCTATTGAAGGCCAGCGATCTCATCCATTCGTAATTAATCGGGACGGTTATTAAAAAGGTCTGTTAATAATATTTTTTAATTAACCAAAAACCTTTTTTGGTCATTGTTCATTATCTAAATATAGCATGTAACCATCTAAAATATCTCCCCATTAATTACTCTCTCCTAATTTTCCATTAATGTTGCCTCTCTCTCTCTCTCCTAATTTGCCATTCACGTATATATCAGTATTGGGAGATCCCGAGTGAGGAGGATGGATTGCGTGTGGCGCTGGAGGGAGCTCTCGGAGATCGCCAAGCAGGCCAAGAGGTGCGCAGAGGTTGCTAGGTAATAAAATCTTCTGGAAACTCACGGTTCTTGTGAATTTTTTACCATGGAATTGCTCGAATAATCCGTTTTTTGGAAATGATGTGAATTAAGTTGTATCTGCATGATTTGCCGAGGACAAAAAATCTGTGAATTTCATGTCAAAATTTCAATGGAAAAAAACGAGATTTCAGTAAAATTTGTACAGTCGTCGTGCAAAATTAGCTCGATCTTCTGTTAGGGTTCTTTAAGATCATCTTTGTTGTTTTGGATGTTTCGGTTAATCATTCATGGTAATCTAATCGTCAGAATTGTTTTAACAGTCGGATCTCAGATGAGTGATTTGATTAAATGTCTCTTACGATTTGTGAATATGCAGGTTTTTTAAATTGAAATTTAACAGTCAGGATTCGATCTAAGCGAAAATGCTGAACTGAGAAGACCTTCATGCAAGTGTAGTTTCCAAGGAATGATGTTGCGGCTCTCCGAGAAGACCTTCATGCAAACGATGACGACAACACGTAGATCGGATGGCGATACATGTACACGGTACTGCACCAGTCCTGGATGAAGAACGATTCGCAGTTCGATACAATATTGTTGTGTATCATACAATATTTGTTTGTATTATATACTTTTGATATGTATTATACAAATTTGTTAAGTTTTTTTACAAATCAAATGGTTGTGAATGAAAATTATGTTTTTATAGATCTTGTATATATTGATGTGCATTACATATTTTGGATGTGCATTATACATTTTAGATGTGTTTTATACAAATTTGGTTTGTATAGTCGCATCAATTAAACGTGAATGACTACCACAAATTTTACCAAAAACTATACAAATTTTATTATACAAAGAACCATACAATCGTTACAAAGAACCACAAATTAATTACTAATATGAATTGTATTTTACAAAGAACCATGCAAAATTTGCATATAACGGACGACTTTTTGAATGAACAACGGATTCTACAAAAAAACATGCAGTCGTACAAAAGGAACCTTAAATTCTACAAAAAATACCTTAGGATACAAAAATATGTCCCAGATAATATCGTCCAGCAAAAAAATGGAT
This sequence comes from Ottelia alismoides, assembly GCA_037367405.1. NCBI lineage: Eukaryota > Viridiplantae > Streptophyta > Magnoliopsida > Alismatales > Hydrocharitaceae > Ottelia > Ottelia alismoides. Next base: position 546,062 of record JAZKJV010000678.1, read on the forward strand.
ATTTTTTAAATATGTTTGTGAAAAATACCAAAAATAAAACTAGCTAAATTTAGTATTTCGGAATATTAATTACCATGCATAATTAATGCAAAAGTTGATGACCAAAATGCCCTTTGGACAACAAAATTGAAGGTGCTGTTGGATTTGAATCCGATGGCCCAGATCGTTGGCCTTCCATAGGGATAGAAGGACTGCGTCCTAATTGAAAAGGCCCCTATATATATATATATATATATATATATATATATATATAATATATATATATATATATATATATATAGACCTGGCCAATGGGTCGGGGGCCCTGCCCGCCCAGCCCATTCATGGGCCAGGCTTGGCAAGAGATTTTGGGAATGGTCCGGCCCGGCCCGCTCTTTGGCCCGTCCGTCAATTGGGAGGGCCGTGGGCATGTGCCATAAAACTCGGCCCGGCCCGACCCGCACATATAAAAAATATATGTTTAAAAACTATATTTTAGATACATTTAATTAGATACATTTAATATAATATATTTCAAGTTTTCATTTATACATTATCAATATTACATCTTATTTTATAGTTTACATGCAATGTAACACATATTATGGTACTTGGATTTAGAAAGATTAGATGATGCTAAAAAAACTTAATCATCTCCATAAATTTGATTAAAAAATTAATAAAAAAAAGTACTTCACATTCGGCCCATAGGCCGGCCGGCTCAGACATGGGCCAGGCTTGGGCCTTGAAGTATGGCCCGTGAACCAGGCCGGGCCGGGCCTTGGACAAGGGATTTTAAAACCTCGGCCCGACCCATGGCCCAGCCCAGCCCGTATATGTGTGTGTGTGTGTGTGTGTGTGTGTGTGTGTGTGTGTGTGTGTGTGTGTGTGGGTGTGTGTGTGTGTGTGTATGTATATATAGATAGGGGCCAGGGAAGCTGCACCCGGGGGTTCAGCTAACTAGCTGCACCCGGCCCTTTTTTCATTGGTTTATTTACATTTTTGAAATGAAACTTAGGGGCATTTAAATCACCATATATCACCATGATATCATGCCAATTTCAACTAAATTCGACACTTCTATCATCTTCATCAAGACTATCACATTTTAACGGTCTCAGAATTATTGAAATTGACCTTATCTATATGGGCATGTTAGGAATGGTTGTTTTGCATGAAATTTGAAAAACTTATTCCACTCAATAAACTAAGTAAATCCCCATAGGTTTCCTTCAAAAAAATAAAAAACCAATGAAAAAAATGCCTGGGTGTAGCTAGTTGGCTGTACCACCCGATGTAGCTTCCATTTTCCCATATATATATATATATAATATATATATATAATATATATATATATATGGATGGGGAGTATGCACCCCGGTGCATGTAATTTTACATGTTCCGGGGCTTATATCTCCCACATTTTTATTTTTTGGAAAAATATCATCGTGTATATTCATCTATATATCCCTCTAATATGCCATTCGAATTTCGTCAGAAACAGAGACTCCTATTCCTACCATCTATAACAGGTCGATTACAACAATTCTAAGATCATTAAAATTATCTGTTCTACATGGAGGGCATAGGAGTCTCTGTTTCTGACGAAATTCAAATGACATATTGGAGGGATATGTAGATGAATATATACAGTGATATTTTCTCAAAATATAAAAACAATGTGGGAGATATAAGCCCCGATGCCTGGGGCTAACTTGGCTCCCCCGCACCATTTCACCCCCTTTTTTATTTTTTTTCGAAATTTCTTCCGTAGATTTTCATCAATATATCCTTATATTATGTCATTTAAATTTCACGCGAAACAGAGACTCCTACGGCCTCCATCCAGAAGGTTGTTTTTAGCAATTCTGTTACCGTTAAAAAATAACTGTCTGGATGAAGGCCGTACGAGTTTCTATTTCGCACGAAATTTTAATAGCATAATATAGGGATATAGTGATGAATATTCACGGAATAATTTTTTTTTAAAAAATAAAAAAAGCAGGCAATATAGCGTGGGGGAGCCAAGTTAGCTCCCCCAAGGGGGTAGCCCCATTTAACCCTATATATATAGGGGACCTTTTAAATGAGGTGGGAGCTTTTCTGAAATTGTAAAGGTCGCTGTGAATTTAGTAAAAACTATGTAACAGTTTTGTAAAAGTATAAACTGTGCATTGTAAAAAATGAATTTTTGTAAAATATAATATCTAAATTTAAATTAACATTTCCATCCAATATAATAATATTTTCATAATTTTATTTCACTATACATGTTGTGTTAATATTTTAGTGTTATATGTATGAAATAAGAAATTATAAATATATTGGAAAGATGCATAAATTGAGTGTGGCTCACCATATATATGGTGAGACCCCGCCTCATTTGAAGTTTCTCGTATATATATATATATTATAGAGAGAGAGAGAGAGAGAGAGAGAGGAAATGGATCCTACTCAATAGAGAGAGAGAGAGAGGAAAGGGATCCTACTCTATGGAGTAGGTAAGTTACCTACTCCAATTTCTTTTTTTTTTCCAATTTTTTTTTATTTTTTCGAAAAATGCTTCCATGGATTTTAATAACTATATCCATCTAATATATCATTCAAATTTCGTCAGAAATAGAGACTCCTACTGCTTCCATCTAGAACATGAAAAATACAGCAAATCTGTGATCGTTAAAAAATGATTGTCTGGATGGAGGTCGTATTAGTCTCTGTCTCTGACGAAATTCGAACGACATATTATAGAGATATAGTTATGAAAATTCATTGAAGTATTTTTTAAAAAAAATATAAAAAATTTGAAAAAGAAGAAAATGGAGTAGGTAAGTTACCTACTCCATGGAGTAGGATCCTTTTCTCATATATATATATAATATATATATATATATGATTTAATGGGGCTGCACCCTTGGGGCAGCCATTGGCATTTTTTATTTTTTTTAAAAAATATCGCCATGTATATTCATCATATGTCCCTCCTATATGCCATTCGAATTTTGTCGGAAACAGAGACTCTTACGGCCTCCATCGAGATGGTGTCGATTTAAAAAATCTTGTTACCGTTAAAAAATGATTGTCTGGATGGAGGCCGTAGGAGTCTCTGTTTCTGAAGAAATCCGAATGGCATATAGGAGGGATATGGGATGTATATACATGATGACATTTTTTGAGAAAAAAATAAAAATAACACCGGAAAATGGCACGGGGGCAGCCATGTTGGCTGCCCCAAGGGACCCCCATTAACCTCATATATATATATGTATATATGTATGGATTTAGTGGGGCTGCCCCCTGGGGGTAGCCAACATGGCTGCCCTGCCCCCTTATTTCGGCATTTTTTTATTTTTTTCCGAAAAATATCGTCATGTATATTCATCCCTATATTCCTTCTATATGTCATTCGAATTTCGTTAGAAACAGAGACTCATACGACCTTAATCGAGATGGTGTCGATTTAAAAAATCCTGTTACCATTAAAAATTGACTGTCTGTATGTAGGCCGTAGGAGTCTCTGTTTCTGACGAAATTCGAATGGCATATAAGAGAGATAATAGGGATGAATATACATGGCGATATATTTGAAAAATAATAAAAAAATACCGAAAATGATGCGGGCAGCTATGTTGGCCGCCCCAAGGGGCCGGCCCCTTTAACCTATATATATATATATATATATAGGGTTAAATGGGGCTGCCCCCTGGGGAGAGCTAACTTGGCTCCCCCTGCGCTATTTCGCCTTGTTTTTTATTTTTTTAAATTTCTTCCGTGAATATTCATCACTATATCCCTCTTTCATGCTATTAAAATTTCGTGCGAAACAGAGACTCGTACGGTCTCCATCCAGACAATCATTTTTTAACGGTAACAGAATTGCTAAAAACGATCCTTCTGGATGGAGGTCGTAGGAGTCTCTGTTTCGAGTGAAATTTGAATGACATAATATAGGGATATAGTGATGAAAATGCCAGAAGAAATTTTGAAAAAAATAAAAAAGGGGATGAAATGATGTGGGGAGAACCAAGTTAGCTCCCCATGGGGGCAGCCCCATTTTACCCTATATATATAGAGCGGGGGGGGGGGGGAGGGATCCTACTACATGGAGTAGGTAACTTATCTACTCTACTTTCTTTTTTTCAATTTTTTTTAAAAAATGTTTCATGGATTTTCATAACTATATCCTTTTAATATGTCATTCAAAATTCGTCAGAAACAGTGACTCCTACGGCCTTCATCCAGAATATGAAAAATACAACAAATTTGTGACCGTTAAAAAATGACTGTCCGGATGGAGGCCGTAGGAGTCTCCATTTCTGACGAAATTTGAATGATATATTAGAGGGATATAGTTGTGAAAATCCATGGAAGCATTTTCAAAAAATAAAAAAATTTGAAAAAAGAAAATGTAGTAGGTAAGTTACATACTCCATGGAGTAGGATTCCTTTTCTCATAAGAGACCTTTAAATGAGGTGGGGGCTTTTCTGAAATTGTAAAAGCCACTGCGAATTTAGTAAAAACTCTGTAACAGTTTTGTAAAAGTATAAACTGCAAGTTGTAAAAAAATATTTTGTAAAATATAGCATCTAAATTTCAATCAACATTTTCATCCAGTATAATAATATTTTCATAATTTTATTTCACTATACATGTTGTGTTAATATTTATTGTTATATGTATGAAAAAAGAAATTGTAAAATATATTGGAAAGATGCCAAAATTGAGGGTGACTCACCATATATATGGTGAGAACCCGTCTCATTTGAAGTTTCTCCTATATATATATATATAGGTTTGGAGAGCATACACCCATGTGTAGGTAACTTTCCTATACTCACCTCTTGTTCCCTCATTTTTTTGATTTTTTTGAAAAGAGATCTTTAGGGGATTTACTTAGAATATTAAATGAAATATGTGTTTCAAATGTCATGTAACAGACATTCCTAACATCTTCATCGGAAGGGGTCGATTTTAGCAAATCTGAGACCGTTAAAATTTGACTATCATGATGGTTAAATTAGAAGTCTCAAAATAAGTTGAAATTTGAATGACGACCATGGTGATATATTGTGATCTAAATTCCCCAAAAATTATTCAAAAAAACAAAAATTGAGAAAAAAAAGATGTGGGTGTAGGAAAGTTACCTACACATGCGTGTAGGCTCCCTTTTCTCATATATATATATATATATATATATATATGGGTTAAATGGGGCTACCCCCTGGGGGAGCTAACTTGGCTCCACCCGCTTATTTCGCTCGGTTTTTTTTTATTTTTTGAAAATTTCTTCCATGAATATTCATCACTATATCCCTATATTGTGTTATTAAAATTTCGTACAAAACAGAGACTCGTACGACCTCCATCCAGATAGTCATCTTTAACGGTAACAGAATTGTTAAAATTAACCCTTCTGGATGGAGGCTGTAGGAGTCCCTGTTTCGCGTGAAATTTGAATGACATAAAATAGAGATATATTGATGAAAATCCATGGAAGAAATTTCAAAAAATATATAATGGGCGAAATGGCACGGGGGGAGCCAAGTTAGCTCCCCCATGGGGGCAACCCCATTTTACCCTATATATAGGAGTGATCCTATGAGATGGGATTTTGTGAGATGGTGAGATGAGAGATTTTAGACCACTAGTTTCTGTCTTCTCTCTCCTGTTTTTGTCTCTCTCCCGGGTTGAAACTAGTGGTCCAGAATCTCCCATCTCACCAAAATCTCATCTCATAGGATCAGCTCTCTCTCCCCTCTCTCTCTCTATATGTGTGTGTGTGTGTGTGTGCATGATTTAGTGGGATTGCCCCCTAGGGGCAGCCAACATAGCTGCCCCACCCCCTTCTTCAGCATTTTTTTATTAAAAAAAATAAAATCATGTATATTCATCCATATATTCCTCTTATATGCCATTCGAATTTCGTTAAAAACAGAGACTCCTACGGCCTCCATCGAGAACGTGTCGATTTAAAAAATCCAGTTACTCTTAAAAAAATGATTGTTTGGATTAAGGCCATAGGAGTCTCTGTTTCTGATGAAATTCGAATGGCACATACGAGGGATATAGAGATGAATATACATGGTGATATTTTTTGAAAAAAATAGAAAAACATCCAAAATGGTGCAAGGACAGCCATGTTGGTTGCCCCAAGGGGGCAGCCCATTAACCTCATATATATATATATAGGGAATTTATTCAGAGAGCCCTGTATCCATTTGGATTTTTTTGAGCACCCAATTGTAGCCGTCCATCTACAAGATTCAATCCCCAAAAAATAGGAACTAATTTTCGTATGGAAATAAAACAAAATCAGAAATTAAAACTTTTCTAAAAATAACGTTACGTTTTTGGAAAGTGCTAGGTACACGTATATGATTGCTAAAACTATCAATTCATTCCAACGCAAGGTACTTTTTTTGTTTCAAACGCAAGAAGAGAGGTATGTGATTCGTTTCATGATTTGATCGCTTATGAAATTTCATATTTTTTATCGTAAGCAATATTGTTTTCGAGAAGTATGATTGAAATATGAGAAAGTGGTGTTCATAATATCAATTTTATTCATTTTGATACATGATCTGTAGTAATAATTGATTTTTTATCGATTGTATTTTGATTTCATATAACAAAAGTTACAGTAAACACAGTTGTTATTTTTCATACGTTACTTTGACAATATACTGAGTTACTGATGTATTTACGTAATTTACTTATAAGATATTTTATGTTACTATTGCTAACATAATTTTTATTTTTAATACGATACTTTGAAGATATACTGAGTTACTGATGTATTTACTTAATTTACTTATAAGATATTTATGTTACTCATGCTAACAAAATTGTTACTTTTTCGTGTGTTACTTTGAAGATGTACTGAGTTACTGCTTCTATAGGCATTATTACTGATGAAAATGTTACAAGTTACCTGAGTAATTTAAATATTTACTTGTCCTTTGCTATTATTTACTGATATAGAAGTAAAAGTTACTGATTCTTATAGTCATTATTACTTCCTTGTGTTACTTTGAAGATATAATAAGTTACTGCTCTTATAGTCATTATTACTGATAAAAATTCTACAAGTTACCTAAGTAATTTAAATATTTACTTGTCCTTTGCAATTAGTTACTGACATAGAATTAAAAGTTACTGATTCTTTTCGCAAAATAAATCTACTTACTTTCGAAATAGTGAGTTCTTACTGATATGAATTACGAAGTTTATCTTATTGCTCAGTTCAATAAGCTACTTAAGTAGCTCACCAAATTACCTATGCTTCGCTTTGAGTTACTGTTATAAATATAATTATTACTTTTTATGTACATATATATGTCTTACATTGTTACTGATGCATTTTCACAAATGCTACTGACAATTTATTATTTCAGGTATGCCAGATGTCAGAACATTTCTTATGTTTCACGGAAGAAAAAAATAAGAAGCGTTGATGATTGTTGCATACTTATTGATTAAAGAGGCGAGAATAACATATATGACAATAATATTAAGAATAGATCATTTTGTAACTAATAAAAGAGTTAATTAACAAATACAATTGCCAAAAAATAATTGATGTATAACTATAATTTCAGTAACTACTCACTTGAGTCAGTAATATGGACATGCATATTCAGTAATTGTGCATATAACTTCAGTAATATTCCAACTCAATTGTCTAGTAATTATTCAGAAGTACTAAGTAACTATATCTTCAGTAACAATCAGAATGGGTTCAGTAATATGGACATTGTAATCAGTAAATATTGTATGGACACTAGTAATTACATAATCAGTAATTGATGTATGGATACTAGTAACTATAACTTCAGTAACAATCATAATGCGTTCAGTAATATGCATATTTGTAATCGGTAATTATTGTATGGACATTAGTAATTGACGTAATCAATAATTATAATTAGTAATTTATCTTTTCTAATTTATACATGGAATGATAATTCCAAAAATAGACTGTATGCCGACAATAATTTAAATGTGTATTTTTTATCTTATAAAACCGACCACCTATTTTTTAAGGAAATGATTTAACTCGAATTCTTATTATATTAATAATGCAAAGCACATTGTTATTACCAAAACCGTCGCCTACCAAATAGAATCAACACATACACGTGGCGAGCCCACATTTGGTGCTCACCACAACCTAAATGGGCACAGGGCTCTCTGGATAAGCCATATATATATAGGGATAAATGGGGCTGCCCCCTAGGGGGAGCTAACTTAGCTCCTCCGTCCTATTTTCCCCATTTTTTTATTATTTTTGAAAATTTTCTTTCGTGAATATTCATCGCTATATCTCTATATTATGCTATTAAAATTTTGCTGCAAAACAGAGACTCCTACGACCTCCATCCGGACAGTCATTTTATAACGGTAACATGATTTTTTAAATCGACCCCGTCTGGATGGAGGTCGTAGGAGTCTCTGTTTCGTATGAAATTTGAATGACATAATATACGGATTTAATAATGATTTAATAATGAATTTACACGGTTTTAGATTTCAAAAAATAAAAAAAATTATGTGAAAAAGGGGCGGGGGGAGCTAAGTTAGCCCCCTCTAGGGGGCATACACATTTTTCCCATATATATATATGGGATATTTCAAATGAGGTGGGGACTTTTCTGAAATTGTAAAGTCCACTGTAAATTTAATAAAAACTCTATAACAATTTTGTAAAAGTATAAACTGCACATTGTAAAAAAATTAAATTTGTAAAATATAGCATCTAAATTTAAATTAACATTTCCATCCAATATAATAATATTTTCATAATTTTATTTCACTATGCATATTGTGTTAATATTTATTGTTATATATATGGAACAAGAAATTGTAAAATATATTGGAAAGATGCCTAAATTGAGGGAGGCTCACCATATATATGGTGAGACCCCACTTCATTTGAAGTTTCTCATATATATATATATATATATATATATATATATAGGGTTAAATGGGGTTGGCCCCTGGGAGAAGCTAACTTGCCTCCCCCCACACCATTTCGCCCGCTTTTTTTATTTTTTTTTAAATTTCTTCCATGGAATTTCATCATTATATCCCTATATTGTGTAATTAAAATTTCGTGAGAAACAAAGACTCTTACAGCCTTCATCCAGACAGTCATTTTTTAACGGTAACAGAATTGCTAGAATCGACCCCATCTGGATGGAGCCGTAGGAGTCTCTGTATCACACGAAATTTTAATGACATAATATAGGGATAAATTGAGGAAAATCCACAGAAGAAATTTTTGAAAAAAAAGGCGAAATAACGCGGGGGGAGCCAAGTTAACTCCCCCCATGGGGGAAGCCTCATTTTACACATATATTTATAGGGGAAAATGGGACTGCCTCCACCCTATTTTTTACAAAAATTTTTATTTTTTTGGAAAAATATCACCATGTATATTCATCCATATATCCCTTTTATATGCCATTCGAATTTCGTCAGAAACAGAGACCCCTACGGCCTCCATCCAGACATTATTTTTTTAACGATCGCAGGATTTTTTAAAGCGACCATGTCTGGATGGAGGCCGTAGGAGTCTCTGTTTCTGACGAAATTCGAATGGCGTATAAGAAGGATATAGGGATGAATATACGCCCCCTAGGGGGAGCTAACTTAGCTCCCCCCGCCCTATTTTATCCGTATTTTTTTTATTTTTTTGAAACTAAAAATTATGTAAATTCATTATTATATCCTTATATTATGTTATTAAAATTTCAAACGAAACAAAGACTCCTATGACCTCCATCCGGACGGGGTCGATTTAAAAAATCCCGTGACCGTTAAAAAAATGTCTGTTTGGATGGAGGCCGTAGGAGTCTCTGTTTCACAGGAAATTTTAATGACACAATATAGGGATATAGTGATGAATATCACGTAAGAAATTTTCAAAAAAAAAAAATAAAACATGGAGAAAATGGGGCGGGGTAGCTAAGTTAGCTACCCCCTGGGGCAGCCCCATTTTACCCTATATATATATAGGGTAAAATGGACTGCCCCCATGGGGGGAGCTAACTTGACTCCCCCCCCGTAATTTCACCTATATTTTTAATTTTTTTGAAAATTTCTTCCGTGGATTTTCATCAATATATCCCTATATTATGTCATTTAAATTTCACGTGAAATAGAGACTCCTACGGCCTCCATCCAGGAGGGTCGTTTTTAGCAATTCTTTTACCGTTAGAAAATGATTGTCTGGATGGAAGCCGTAGAAGTCTCTGTTTCGCATGAAATTTGAATAGCATAATATATGGATATAGTGATTAATATTTACGGAAGGAATTTTCAAAAACAATAAAAAATCAGGCGAAATTGCGTGGGGGAGCCAAGTTAGCTCCCCCAGGGGGCAGCCCCATTTAACCCATATATATATATATATATATAGTAAAAAAGGAGTATGCTCCCTGGGAGTAGTCAACGAGGCTACTCCCACCCATATTTTCCCTCATTTTTTTTGAAAAATAAAAATTTGTATATTCATCACTATATCCCTCTAACATTCTATTAAAATTACGTCAGAAATAGAGACTCCTAAGTCCTCCATTGATGAATCCTCATTCATCACTCTTTATTCTTTTATATTAGCTACAAAATCTTTGCAAAACACCATGTAAATATATGTAAATAGAATAAATTACCAAAATGCATGCATTGTGTAAATAGCAATAATTAGCATGTTTTGTGCATAAATAAAAGAATAAAAAAATAAAAGAAAAAGAGGGAAATATTTAGAATAAATATTGAGTGACCTAATCCCAAGGGAGGGCTCAGCATGGGCCTGACCGCAAAAGAATCCAAGTAGAGAGAGATAAGGTCAATCATGTGTGCATATAACCCTATGTATATAAATAATTTTATTTTCCTCTAAATAAAAATAAAAATTTATTTTTGTTTTTTTGTACATATTTATAAAAATAAAATAAAAATCATAAAAATCAAAATAAAAATAAAAATAATAAAAAATCATTTTTCACCTTGTATATATACCATGTGCATATGTATATAAACCTATTTATTTAACTCATGTAAGTAAATCATAAAAAAAAAATACCTTTTTATTCCAAATTTTATGTTGTAAATAAATAAAATATGAAATTGGAATAATTATACAAAAATAGACCATTAAAAATAGAAATAAAAAATACATATATGTTTATACCTATATATAATAATAATATAATGTAAATACATTATTTATTTTTCATAAAAATAATTAAAAATCACTAAAAAATACTTTGAAAATAAATAAACATTTTTCCTGTTTAAACTTTTTTGAAATAAAATCATTTATTAATTTAAAATTATTTTTCAAATATTTAATAAACAAAATTTTCCTATTGGTCCACAGGGGATGTTGACCCCCGGTCAACTCTCCCCTTGGACCACTCCACCCGGATCCGTGTTCGAGTACCCATTTTCTCAGATTTTTCTAGACACGATCCGATCACCAATTAGCTAAACCCCGGGCCCCGATTACCATGCTGACATCCGAGATCCACGCCCGGAGGTTCTCTTAGGGATCCGTGCTTCGAGCAACCCTGCCCGACTCCATTTAGCCGGACCCTTCCCAGTATATAGCCTCACCTCCGACCGTAATTCCATGCTATCTTTGTCTCCGCCCTTCCATCCCAGGAACTCAACTACCCTCCTTAGAGTAACAGCTATCCGAGGGCCGTGTCGCAGTGAGGAGGAGGTGTCCCCAGCCACTGATCCGGCGAGCTCTTTCGCCGTGCACCGCCGCGAGGTGCGCCGAGCCTCGGACCCTGACGAATCCTTGAGGCAAAGACCCGCAGAGCTCCGCCAGCTCACCCACAGTCGACCTCAGCCATCAGGTAGTCCCGACACCCTCTAGTTTAGCCTAATTTCCATTTACGCCCAATCGCGCCGTCGGCCGTCGCCGGCCGATTCCCACCGATCCGACCGTTCATTCGATCATCTGACCATCGATTCACGATCACGAGACTCGTACCCACCTTCTTCACCCATTCGATCACCTTGGTTCGCCCCGGAACCAAGAAGAGGACCTCCATCGCCGTCGCCTCGCCGAAGGTCTCCGCTCCGACCCATCTGATCACCCATTCCACCCCTAAACGGGTCGAGGCACTTTGCCCTCGACCCAGGAGTCTTGTTGTGCCATTTTGAAGGTCAAAGGGACCCATCTGAGGGTCCAAAGGCTCGAGCACAACCACTTCAAGCCATCGGCGTCGCCGGGCCACTCCGTTGGTTCCCGACCTCATCGGAGATGCCCATCAGCTGCGGACCGTCGTGACGGATCTTTTCCACATCTCAGCAGCCTCATCGGATCTCTCCACCGCGCGTATCGAGCCGGCGAAGTTCGCCAGCGAGCTGTTCTTGGAGGAGGTTCAGCGACCGTCCGATCGAAGCGCCTCGCCCAGTTTAGATCTCGTCCGTCCATTTGCGAGGAGCTATCAGCCGTCGGATCGCCAGAGGACCTCATCTAGAGCGTCCATCGACGAAGGGGTGCCCGACGCTCTTCGCCATTGGATCTACATGTGGCACCCCCTCGTCCATCAGATCATAATAAAGGGGTAATATCCCTTAGGCCCTTCGCCTTATCATTATTTCTGTTGAGTCCTGTAAATATTTTAGCACGTTATTTTTATTTAAGAACATTTACAGTTAGGACCCTAGGTTTATTTTATTTGCAATTTAGTTCTTGTTTATGTGAGTCACGTGCATCGACACGTGAGGTTTGGGGATATTTGCACTTTTAGTCTAATATTTCCGGTGTGTTATTGATTGCATCTTTTTTAATTGGAATTACATTTATGCCCCTCTAAGTGCCTGTCACGTGTGTTGCGCGTGTGATATTGGGATTTTTGCAAGTTTGGCCCCTGGACTTTCTTTATTTGTTATCATTTGGCCCTGGAAATAAGTTTCTTTGCATTTAGGTCCCTGATTGATGTGTGCCTTGTTTTTATTGAATAAAATATCAAATTAAATCCAAATTAGGTGAAATTTGGATACGTGGCTCCTGCCACTGTGTAAAAATTTCCTAAAATTTTAGGACAATTTTTAGGCTTTTTACTATTTTTAAAAATTCAAAAACCCACATTTTTGTTACTGTCTGACTTGAAAAATCAAAGAAAAATATAAAAACTTCTTTAAAAATTCTAGAAAATTATTGATAGTTAATTTTGGTGTTTTCTAGCTCCTGTCAAAATTTTGTGCTTTTTGGACTTTTAAAACCCATAAAAATTTAAAAAACCTAAAAACCTTATAAAAATTCTAAAAAATTCTATAAAAATCAAAAAATATAAACTCTTTTCCTGTAGCTTAATTTTTATATATATTTTTCATAAACATTGCCTCCATACTTTTATAGATCAATTTTATATTTTTAATTGATCTTTCAAGTCTGGTGCATAGTAGCCCATATTTTCCCATTTCTCGATTTTTATAAAATTAACTAAAAATTGAAAAATTCTGAAAAATTCACCAAAAACACTTAAAAACATTAAAAACACAAAAATAATTTTGTTTAAATTTTTGGAGTATTTTTAAGTGCTTAAATAAATTGTTGGATTTGCTTGTTTCCCTATTTTCTTATTTTTCTTCATAATTAAAAATACAAAAAATTAAAAATATCTAAAATCCACCAAAAATAGTTTCTCTTTATTTTAATCTTTTTGACTACTTCGTAGGCCGCAAGGCCAACTCGTGCTCCCTGAGTCCGACCCTGGTCGCTATACAAGGTTAATAAAAATAGCGAGGATCGCTATCTGATTTTGATTGTTTTATACCTTGTTTGGTGGTTCTTATATTTTCTTGATTGATCGATTTGTGAGTGATTGAGGTCGCAACAACCTGAGTTATTTATCTCCCTTAGTCGCTCGTTGATTTTTCGATCATCAGAATGGCGCCATTGCCGGGGAGCACGGCTTAGTAGTCGTCGTTTTTCGATTTTTGCTTTCTTTTCGGTTTTCTGCGGCTTTTCACGGTTTTCTGTTTTCTCTGTTTTATTTTTATTTTTATTTTATTTTATTTTATTTTGATTGTATTTGTTTTTATTTTGTGTGTTTATTTCTATTTTTGCATATAGTCATTTTATTTCATTTTATCTTGTTTATTTTTATAATAATTGTGCTTGACACACTTCTCTCTATTTTCTTGCGAGGGCCCGAGGACCGAGGCGGTGAGGAGGCAGTCTTCCTTGACTTGGGGTAGCATATGAGGGTAGTACTTCTAGACGGAACCTCTCTTCTTCTTATAGTGAAGGAAGTACGTCTCAACTTGGTCTGGTTGCCATGAGGTCTAATGACAGGAGTTGTGGGTTGCAATAATGCTTCAAAAGAGGGATAGTCTACTGACTCAAGAGGAAAAACTCCTTATGTATATATGTTGCACCTTGTAAATATGTTGTACATATGCACATCAAAAAAATGCAAAAAGAAAATAACTACAAAAAAGTGGTGGGTCTGAGAGAAAATGATAATCCCACCGGAGTGTATATAGTGCAATAAGCAAAGCTTGAGACTCATGTTCCATCTTATGTAGCTTGCAGCAGGGAGACTTAGCTACACTGGTTGAGCTCCCAAGGATACATGGCTACACTGGCCATGATTCATTCTCTTCTTCCCCCTCTTCTTGAGCCAGTTGAACTTGAACTTAGAAGGGAATACCCCGCTCCTCGAGGAAAGAGTGGCCAGACTAGGGTCATAGAGTTACCTTGTTGGGGAGGATTGTCATTTTGCTACTTCTGAGATGGAGAGCTATATCTCACTTACACTGCACGAGGAAAGATTCATGGTCTTCAGGTTTGTATATGTAGACTTGTTCTGATCTGGATTATTGAGGAGTCTTGACTATAGATTAGTGGATCTTAGAGGCTGTTAAGTTTTAAACCTAAGTCCAAATAAGGTTCCTACATATTAATAATCCAAAGATCTGACCGAGCTCCATATTTCAATTTAATGAAGGCAAGTTTAATAATCAGCATTGATCCATGCATTTCTCCTCTTTTTCTTTTTTCTTTTCATATTCACTTGTTTTTCAAATAAGTGTTTGCTAAGGGACTAGCAAAGTTAAGTATAGGGGGGCGATGAATACCCATTCATCACTCTTTATTCTTTTATTTTAGTTAAAAAACTTATGCAAAACACCATGTATATTCATGTTATAGCATAAATTACCATTTTGCATGCATTATGTAAATTACAATAATTAGCATGTTTTTGTGTATAAATAAAAGAATAAAGAAATAAAAGAAAAAGAGGGAGATATTTAGAATAAATATTGAGTGATCTAATCCCAAGGGAGGGCTCAGCATGGGCCTGACCGCAAAAGAATCCAAGTAGAGAGAGGTAGGGAAGCTTAATCATGTGTACATATACCTATGTATATAAATAAAATTATTTTCCTCTTAATAAAAATAAAAATGTGTTTTTGATAATTTGTATAAAAATAAAATTAAAATAAAAATGGGAAAACAAAAGAAAAATAAAAATAAATAAAACTTCTCTCAGCAGTGTATATAGACCATGTACATAGAATAACATAACTATTTATTTTCTCCTTGTAAATAAATAATTAAAATCCAATAAAAATATGTCTAAATTCCTTATTTCATGGTGTAAATAAATAAAATAAAAATCAGAAAAATAAAAATAAAATAAAAAGAAAAATAATAAAAATCGATTTCCACCTTGTATATATACCATGTAAATATGCATATAAAAGTATTTATTTAACCTATGTGAATAAATCATAAAAATAAAATAAAAATACCTTTTTATTCCAAATTTTATGTTATAAATAAATACAATATAAAATTGGAATAATTTTATAAAAATAAATAATTAAAAATAAAAATAAAAAATGCATATATGTATATACCTATATAATAATAATATAATATAAAGACATAATTTATATTTCAAAAAAATAAATAAAAATCACTAAAAATTAATTTGAAAATAAAAAAACATTTTTCATGTTTTAACTTTTTTGAAATAAAATCATTATCTATTTTATTTTTAATTTCCAAAATAATTTCCAATGGTGGCCTGTGATTGGTCCACAGGGGATGTTGACCCCCGATCAACTCCCCCCCGGACCTTTTCCCCGTGGATCTCGCGTCCGACCCGACTTCTCATAATTATCCCCGCATGATCTGACCACCATTTACGCAAACCCTGGGTCCTGATTACACCTGAACCATCCTTGATCCACGCCTGGGGATTTGCCTCGGGATCCGAGCTCCGACCAACTCGCCCGACCTCCTTCTTCTCGGACCCCTAGCCGTGTATAGCCGACCTCTGCCGCACCTTTTGACTCATCTTTGGATACGCCCCTTCGTCCCAGGACCACCATCAACTCCCTTAGAGTGACAGCTATCCGAGTGTGGTGTCGAAGAGAGGAGAGGGAGCCCCCTGCCATCGATCCGGCGACCCTCGTCGCCGTGCGCCGTCGCGAGGTGCGCTGAGCCTCAGACTTCGACGTTCCTTGAGTCCAAGACCCCCCAGAGCTTCCTGACTCATCCCCAGTCGACTCCCTTCATCAGGTAGACCCGTTAGCTCATCTTTCATTTTCCATTTTTGATTTTCGCTTCTCAGCTCCGCCAGCTCCGTCCTAGTGGTCGGAGCTCCGCCAACCAATCCTACCCGTACCGATACCCTCGTCGACTCATCGTCAAACTTCTTTCACGATCTGATCATCTCGACTTTGGCCACCAAAGCCAGGATCGAGCTGGGCTCCATCCGCCGCCTTCGCCGGAGCCTTCATCCGCTCACCCATGTCGCTTCTTTTCCCCCTTTTTGCGAATAACCCCCGCCGGAGCACTTCTCCGAGCGAGCCCTTTGTTTTGCAGTTGAATAAAGAGCAGGTACCCCCCTTGGCTGCGCTTTCACCCCTTCGCCGGAGCTCCTCTAGGTCGCTCGTCCCTCGCCGGATGATCCGACCATTGGAAGCTTCATCGGAGGCCGCCACCCGACGCGGAGTGTCATCGCGAGGAAGACCCTCCTCCCCGATCGTTCATCGGCCTGCTGGATCGTCTCCGGCGTGCCGAGGAACCTCATCTGGGAGGTGTTCTTCCTCATCCATCGCCAGCCGTCGGATCTCCCCGCCGCTCCAGTTCGCATCTCCACCGTCCGCTCTCTGCGATGTCAGACCGTCAAATCATGGTCTGATGGGCACGCGCCACCCACGTTCGCCATGCACCTCCACCGTTGGATCGTCCAGGCGGCTGCACCAGAACCGCACATCAGCAACCAACCACGCCTCGACACCCGGCGCCTCACGTGCGCAATCACGCGCCTCGGCTGGGTAATTGCACCCATACCCCTGCAGCTTTCAGTTGTTATAGTTTAGTTTATTAAATAAATTTTCTCTCTTGGACATTTTACACTTAGGACCTTGATGTTTATGTTATTTGCATTTTCATCCCTGCTTGTGTGAGACACGTGCTTTGTCACGTGATACTAGGACAAATTGCATGTTTAGGGCTTGGGTTTATGCAGTGTTATGAAATGAAAATTACTTTCTGATATTTGCATTTATACCCCTGTGCGTGGATTTTATTCAACATGTGCTGAATATTTGGACATTTTGTGCTTTTTCTCCTGAAGTTTTTGTGCGTGTTACGATTTAGCCCCTGGAAATAATTTTCGTTGCATTTAGGTCCATGTGCACTGTGAGCCTTTGTTTGTATTGAATAAAATAGCAAATTAAATCCAAATTAGGTGAAATTTGGATACGTGGCTCCTGCCACAGTGTAAAAATTTTCCTAAAAATTTGGTACATTTTTTAGGCTTTTTGATATTTTAAATAATTCAAAAACAGTGGTTTTTGTGACTGTCTCACTTAAAAAATCAAAGAAAAATATTAAAATTGTTTTAAAAATTCTAAAAAAATTAGGATTAGTTAGTTTTAGTGTCTTTTAATTTCTATGCAATTTTCGTGATTTTTGGATATACAAAACCCTAAAAAAACACTAAAAAACTTATAAAAATTCTAAAAAATTCTAGAAAATCCAAAAAATTAAAACTCTTTTTCTGAATCTCGATTTTTGTTTATTTTTTTCATACAAATTACCTCCAGATTTTTATAGGTCCATTTTCTATTTTTAATGGACCTTTCAAGTCTGGCTGGACAGTGATTCTATGTTTTCTCTCGTCTTGATTTTTAGAAAATTGTATAAATATTAGAAAAATCTGAAAAATTCACCAAAAACATTAAAAAACCTAAAAAACATAAAAATATTTTTGTTTGAATTTTTGGATTGTTTTTGAGTATTTTTATTAATTGTTGAAGTTTCTTATTTTCCCTTATTATTAAAAATCCAAAAAAATAAAATAATTAAAAATCCATCAAAAATATTTGTGTTTATTTTATTTTACTTTTAGACTACTTCGTAGGCCGCAAGGCCAATTCGTGCTCCCTGAGACCGACCCTGGGTGCTATACCAGGTTAATAATATAGTCAGGATCGCTCTACTTTGTTTTGCTTGATCTTTGATTGGTGGTTCTTTTCTTTTTCTTGACTGACTGGTTCTCCGAGATCCGAGTCGTAACGACCCTTCTAGTACCTTCACCCGGGTCTTGGTGGTGATTTTTCGGTCATCAGAATGGCGCCGTTGCCGGGGAGCACGACTTAGTAGTCGTCTTTCTTTTCGTTTTTATTTGGTTTTGTTTTTCGCGGTTTTCCGCAGCTTTTCTTTTGTCCGTGGCTTTTCGTGGCTTTTGTTTTCTTTTTGTTTTCTATTTGTTTTCTTTTTATTTTATTTTATTTCATTTTGTTTTTGTTTGTCTTGTGTGTTTATTTCTATTTTTGTGCATATACCCTATTTTAGTTTATTTGTTCAGATTATCTGGTTTGACAATCTGCTTGTTTTCTTGCGAGGGCCCGAGGACCGAGGCGGCTTCTTCGGAAGCCGACGCAACCACAGGAGTCGGAGGTAGCTTCCTTCTTTACGAAGCCGCAGAAGAGCGCGAGGAGCCGAGCAAGAGTGCGGGAGCCGCGGAATAGCCGCGGAGTAGCGTAGCTTAGTTTAGATTTATTTTCAGCACATTTATTAAATTGTAATAATATAGGACCAGACTCAGAGACTTGGTAGACTATCGGGGTCTGTTTCGCCGAGCACCGGTGTGCTCGGGGGACCCCACCGGATTTTCGCAGCTTTTTCACGGTTTTCTATCGTTTATTTACTATCTATTCGATTTTAACGGTTTTGGCCTTAGCTTAGGATTTTCTCTGATTGCACCGTAATAATTAGGGTCCACACACCTATTAATTTGCCTGTACCTATTAGACCGTAATTGGACCAAAATAAAAATTAATAAAAAGGCTACTTGGTCACTTGAGGGGTCCCGCGCCGCTAGAGGTTGTATACAGCGCTGGCAGGACCTGTTGTGTGGGCACCGATCGGCATCCGAGACCGGACACCGACCCCTCCTGTTGACCACCTAGTCATTGGTTCTTTCTTGTAGAACTACTCTGCTTAAGGACGATTCCCGTGCATCATATAGGTAGTTTACATTCTGTCTTTATTTTATGCGCATATCATTTTGCATGTAGACTGCTGGAGTCAGGTACACATTTCTTACTCTGCATGCAACATTGATTTCCCACGCATCGACTTTTTCATCTTCTCCCCCTGTTTTTGGGACTTAAAATAATCAGGAGAACCGAAAAATTCGTTAGGCGTTGTTTGCTTTGAAAAATATCTAAAAAACAAAAACTATAAAATTGGGACTGCTGAACAAACTTGACCCTAAAAGACACTCCACTTAAAAAATTAATCTTGGGGAGAGCAACCCCCTCATTGTCTGGTTTGTATGTGCGAGAGAGTGACCCGCACCCTAGGCTAGAGCCATATCTAAATCCCTTTCATACTATTGCTTATGGGCTAGTCGTTCTCCAGTGAGGATCGCTCCAGTCTCCGGTAAAGCGAGTCGCCATATCCTTAACAGAGCGAGCCAATCGGGTAGCCGGTGAACGGTCCGCGGCTTGTACTGGCTGGGAAAGATCTAGTTCGGGATCGGGACAGTCTCCTGGGGGAGTCGGATTCCCAATAGGTCACGTAACCACTCTGCTATCCTGACATGATCACCTAATAAAATTGACAAGATAATTGACCGAACTCTTACGGTCTTCAGCTCGTGTTGCGCAGGTGAACTCGGGGTTTTGTTTGCTCATCGTGTTTGCTTCCAGATCCCATCCGCCCGACTCGCCAGATAAAGATGATGGGCAGGAGGTCCCTTAGGCAGCCTCTGGTTGCACCGCTTTTCAGCACTCCAGCCTATTCATCTAGGTTGGTTCGCGAGAGCCGAGACCCGCTCTCCAAACCCGAGTTCGATTCCACCTTGTTCCCCCTTGACCACCCTTCTTCTAGTTCTGAGTTACAAGTGCCAGATGCGAGACAACAGTCAGATTTATCGACACCTGAGTTTGGGTCTTTTGCCTTTGCAGAGACCATGGTCGGCAGCAGTGACAACCGCACCGGAGGTCCCCGACCTGAGCAGACGTATGTCCTGGACCAGAGTGCGATCAACACCACCCTGATCGCCTCCCTCGAGACGATGCAGCAGCAACTGAGGGATCAAGGTGCGTTCATGATTGAGATGAGGAGAGAGATGGAGCATATGAGAGCTGACCGCGACCATCGTGGGCCCGGAGACGGACCACGGAGACCTGACGAGCCGGCAGCAGCAGCAGCCGCAGCAGCAGCCGCCACAGCAGCAGCACCAGATTAGCCGAGATCGATGCAGGAGTTGCACAACCCCGGATCGACACTGACGCACCGGTGGGTAGTTCTACCGACGATCGTGGGGGACTTCAAGTTCCCCACGAACACACTTCAGCTCCTACCCTGTTTCCATGGGCTCGCCACTGAGGAGCCCCATCTACATCTCCAGGAGTTTCTGATGATCTGCAGCACCGTCCACGATCGATATGTGGACGAGGACACTATTCAGATGATCGCCTTCCCCTTTTCACTGGCAGATGGAGCAGCCACCTGGCTGAAGCATCTGGGGAAGTTTGTGTACACCTGGGAGCAGCTCCGCACCGAGTACTTGAACAAGTACTATCCACTCGGGCGGACGAACGCAGCTAGAGCCGTGATTAGCAACTTCTCCATGCTCCCCAATGAGCAGTTCCATGAGGCATGGGAGAGGTTCAGAGAGCTGACTGACAGATGCCCGTACCATGATGTCACAAAGCCGAACCTAGTTCAGAGCTTCTTCTGCGGGTTGGCACCAGAGCTGTAGGGCCTGGTGAATGCTTCGTGTGGCGGTTCCTACTTCACCAAAAATGAGGATCAGGTCTGGGCCATCTACGAGGAGATGGCCGAGAACTATACAGTGATGTCCCAGACCTGACTCTACACTCAAGGACGCCCCAGCCCCAGTTCGTGCAGTACCAGAGGATCGCACGGGTCGATGCCGGTCCTTCTACGTCATCTGCGGCAGCCGCACAGTCTAACTCTACAACTGCAGACATGGGGATCATCAGCGAGAAGCTGGACCGGATCGAGCTGATCGAGAAGAAGCAGTGCCAGGGTATCACGCAGATGGATCAGATGGCACATACACTGAGTGACCTGAAGACGCAGATCATGTGTCTCCAGGAGGCACAAAAGGCTTCTCAGCCCCGTCTTCAGGCACGAGGAGATTCGAGTAGCAGCGGCAGCTTGTCCCAGTGCTCCAGCCAGCCTAGACAGGTTCACCTTGTACAGGCGGAGCCGTACCAGCAGCCGCAGCCATACTACCAGTCGCCACCATCCCCAGATACTCAGATGGTGGTCTATCAGCTGGATCAACCCCTGGCAGTACTCGTGCCACCCTCCTACGAGCT
Organism: Ottelia alismoides; assembly: GCA_037367405.1. Lineage (NCBI taxonomy): Eukaryota > Viridiplantae > Streptophyta > Magnoliopsida > Alismatales > Hydrocharitaceae > Ottelia > Ottelia alismoides. The sequence goes on from JAZKJV010000678.1 coordinate 567,888, forward strand.
CGAGCCATTGATGGATGTCAACGGAATTTGGTACGACCGACCCCAGCCCGGTATCCGAAGAGACCATCCCGGATTCCGTTGGTCAGCCGGAGGTGACAGTTCCCAGCAGCAACATCTAGTTCAGGGTGGCCAGTACGACCATCAGTGAGAGCACTAGCAGCCCCAGTCCCCAGTACACCAACAACAACAGCAGACATCCCAGCCACAGCACCAGTAGTATGGTCCTCGTCCCTATCAGCAGGGACAGTCTTGGAGGAGAGAGCAGCCTCAGCAGTATCATCAGCAGTACCCCTCTCACCCGCACCAGCCATAACAGCAGCCTCACTACCAGTGAGGCCACCCGTCAGGTTCTCATGGGCCGACCTATGAGAACCATGCCTTGGACGACCTAGCCCGCCTCATGACAGAGCAGCAGGCTACTTTCAGACGTGAGATGGACGAGTTCCGCCGGGAGATGCGGGAGATCGTGAGAGGGAAGGCTGCCATCCCTGCCCAAATTGAGCCGAACCCGAACAATTTGAAGAGGAAGTCTGAGCACGTAGATTTCACAGAGTATGCCACTCCTAGTGATTCATTTGGTGATATGTCTGCATATCTATTTGATACTGATTTTGTTACACTTAGGAGCGGTAGGATGCCAGCAGGCGGCGCCTTGTCTGAGCGACGATCCCATGCCCCCCAGAGCGCCAGACGAGGAGGAGCGCGGTACTGATGCCGCGAGAGATGATGACGGTGGTGCTGACGCCACCATGGATGCTGATCCCGTCGACGGTACTGAGGCCGTCGCTTCACCAGTTGGAGGAGGTGGTACTGACGCCACCACAGTTGCCGAGCCAGAGCGCGGTGTTGATGCCACGAGCCGACATGCCGAGGTTGGTACTGATGCCACCGTTTCTACTTCTGTTAGTCCTGTTGTCTTTCAGTGTGTACATGTACCTCAGGACACTTCTGGAAATAAAGGAAAGGGTTTATTTTATTCTGATCCACCTGTGGTGATTGATGATGTATGTGTTGATTCTGTCGTACTTGAGCAGCCGAGACCCTCTCCTAGTCTTTCATCTGAGAAGGACCATGTAGTCCCCTTCCCTAGAGCACTCCATCTGGGTAAGGGGCAGAAAAAAGAAAATCAGAAAAAGAATCAGCAGGTAGAGTTCAACCAGCAGATGATCGACAGATTCCATATTCAGCTGACTCTCCAGGAGGCCTTGGAGCACATCCCTCTACTCCAGAGATCACTCAGAGACAGGACCACAGTTAGGAGGAAGAGGAGGAACCATCAGTCTGAGATCCACGTGCTTACTCGTGCCACTTGTTTCGCGATTTAGAACCGTCTGCCGGCCAAGAGGCCAGATTCAGGAGCCCCATATGTCAGATGCCACATCCATGAGCAGAGGTTCGACCGCACTCTATTAGACAGTGGTTCTTCGATTAACCTACTTCCGGCAGCCCTTCTTGACCGCTTCGAGTTGGGCACTCTACGACAGAGCAGGACGGTCCTTCAGTTTGTTGATCGATCTGTCAAGAGGTCGAAGGGGTTGCCGAGGGATGTTGTCGTCACGATTCAGGGCCTGAAATTCCCCGTGGACTTCGTAGTGTTGGACATGGAGATCCCTGAGTCTGTGACCGATACCCCCATCATTCTAGGTCGCCCGTTCTTGGCCACAGCCAAGGCGGTGACCGACCATGATAGCGGGAAGGTATACTTTCGCGTCGAGGGCGAGAGTGTACAAATAGAGACGGTCGAGGATATCAGAGCCAGAGATTTAGCTTGCTCAGAGCCGACCACAGATTCAGAGCAGATGACAGAGGCAGGGCGAGACATCCACCAGGACTGCGATTTTGTGATTACAGATGATGAGGCAGTTTGGGCAGATCCAGTCGCACAAGCCATCCTCTCACCTTCAGAGTCCGCTGATGCAGAGACGCCAGCAGAGGAGAGCTTGGAGAGCGCATTCCTGGTCCAGGATACATTTCAGGCAGCAGAGCCGGTTCCCGACCGTGAGACAAAGATTATTTGTGAGTCTGATACAGATCCCTCGGAGTCATATGTTGATTGGGCAGAGTTCGATGATTTTCTACCGTGTCTGACTTCCACTGAGCCTACAACTAGGGAGGAGGTTGATGCCAGGCAGAGCAGAGACAGTCCAGTAGAGCAGCCTTCTCCAGATACTGATTGTGAGCGAGAGTTTCCGTTCTCTCATGCAGATTTGGCAGCATTCACTCAGAGCTTTCAGAGGCCAGATCCGCCAGCACCTACTTGTACAGAGCTGAAGCCACTTCCTGCGTCGCTGAAGTATGGGTTCTTTGCGGGTGAGCATGAGATGTACCCAATCATTATCTCCGCCGATTTGACTGGAGATGGAGCATAGCCGATCTCCAGGGGATAAGTCCGGCCATGTGCTCCCACCATATCTATCTCGAGGATGAGGCAAAGCCGTCGCGTGAGTTCCAACGGCGGCTGAACCCAAATCTGCGAGAGGTTGTAATGAAGGAGATCTCGAAATGGTGGAGCGCCGATTTTATCTACCCCATCTCCGACTCCAAGTGGGTCAGTCCGTTGCATGTGCTGCCCATGAAGACGGGCATCACTACAGTTGTCAGCGAGTCTGGAGAGGAGATCGCTACCCGGGTACCCACTTTTTGGAGGGTCTGCGTAGATTACAGACGACTCAACCAGGCCACCAAGAAGGATCATTTCCCCTTGCCCTTTATAGATCAGATCATTGAGAGACTGGCAGGGAAGAGACATTACTGTTTCTTGGATGGGTACTCCAGCTACAATCAGGTGGCCATCGCACCCGAGGACCAAGACAAGACCACCTTCACCTGTCCCTTCGGGACATATGCCTTCAGACGCATGCCATTTGGGCTATGCAACGCCCCTGCGACATTTCAGAGATGCATGCTGTCTATCTTTTCGAACATGGTGGGGGAGTGCTTGGAGGTCTTCATGGATGATTTCTCGGTCTACGGCGACGGATTTGACTCCTGTCTTGACTGCCTAGATCGAGTCCTTCAGCAATGCATTGAGGTTTACCTTGTGTTGTCTTGGGAGAAGAGTCACTTCATGGTGTCTCAAGGGACGGTTCTTGGCCATATCATCTCCAACAGGGGCATGGAGGTTGATCCGGCCAAGGTATATGTCATTAGAAAACTCGCGCCACCATCCAACTTGCGGTGGTTACGATCTTTTCTGGGGCACATCAGTTTCTAGTGACGCCTCATTTATGATTTCAGTAGGATTGCCCGACCGTTGACTGATTTGCTGACGAAAGACACCGAGTTCCTTGTCGATGACAAGTGTCTATTGTCGTTTGAGACTCTCAAGAGATGTGTTGTAGAGGCTCCTGTTCTCTAGCCGTTTGATTGGTCTCTCCCATTCGAGATCATGACGGATGCCTCCGATTTTGCCGTAGGGGCCGTGTTGGGACAGAGGAGGGATGGAGTCCCATTTGCTATTCACTATGCTAGCCATACATTGGATGCCGTGCAGCGGAACTACACTGTCACTGAGAAGGAGATGCTAGCTGTAGTCTTCGCCCTAGATAAGTTCAGATCTTACATCATTGGATCTAGAGTGACCATTTACACTAACCATACCGCAATCAGGTACCTCATGGCAAAGAAGGATTCCAAAGCCAGATTGACCAGATAGATCATTCTACTCCAGGAGTTTGACATAGAGATTAAGGATAAGCCTGGAGTCAAGAATGTGGTGGCGGATCAGCTCTCCCAATTAGAGCATCTTGAGGATTCTGAGAAGACCAGGCCTATTTGTGAGACCTTCCCAGATGAGGCGATCCTTGCTATCGCCTCGCTCCCGTGGTACGCCAATATTGTGAACTTTCTTGTCACCAAGAAAGTTCCACAAGATTGGCCCAAGCAGAGACTTGAGACCTTCCTCGCGAAGGCCAAGTTCTACCACTAGGAGGATCCCATCCTTTACCATGAAGGAGGGGACAACGTCTGGCGTAGGTGCATTCCTTAGGAGGAGCACCATAGCGTCCTCACTTACTGCCACCAGCTTGAGGCAGGAGGGCATCACTCTGGGAGGAGAACGGCACAGAAAGTGCTCCAATCCGGCCTATGGTGGCCTACTCTCTTCAAGGACTCTGATGAGTTCGTGAAGAGGTGTATTGACGGTCAGAGGATGGGCACTTGTGGACAGCGTGATATGATGCCGATGCAACCCATTCACTTCTGTGAGGTTTTTAACGCATGGGGCATCGATTTCATGGGTCCATTCCCTAAGAGTCAGGGATTCGAGTACATTCTATTGGCCGTTGATTATGTTAGTCGTTGGGTTGAGGCCATCCCCGCCCGAACTGCAGATGCTGAGACTGTTTGCCGATTTTTGAGGAAGCATATCATTTCACGGTTCGGGGTACCTCGAGTGTTGATATCTGACGGGGGGTCTCATTTCATCAACGATAAGGTAAAGGCCCTTGCTAGCGAGTTCAGCATAGACCATCGAGTTGCCACTCCATACCACCCTCAGACGAATGGTCTTGCTGAAGTGTCGAACAGGGAGATCAAGACTATATTGCAGAAAGTCATCCGCCCCGACCGAAAGGATTGGTCACAGCTTTTGGACTCGGTCTTGTGGGCATATAGGACGTCTTTCAAGAGTCCTTTGGGTACATCTCCCTTTCGTCTCGTTTATGGAAAGTCGTGCCGTTTACCTGTTGAGTTGAGACATAGGTCACTTTGGGTTGTCACTGATATAATTTTGGATCCAGAGAGTGTAGGAGATCAAAGGAGGGCAGAGTTAGCAACCTTGGAGGAGCTTCGTGATACCGCCTTCTCAAACAGCCTACATTATAAGGAGAGAGTGAAGGAGTGGCATGATTCTCATATCAGCCACAAGCATTTTGAGACAGGACAGAGAGTATGGCTGTTTGATGCTAGGCTTCGTCTATTTCTAGGGAAGATACATAGCAAATGGAAGGGACCATATTTGGTGAGAAAGATACACGGCAATGGTAGTATCGACATATCTGAGTTGTCTTCTGAGAGTACCTTTCGAGTGAATGGCCAGCGACTCAAGCCATATCTAGATCATGAGTCGCGGGTCGTTGATGTTTCCCCGATTCACTTTGCGTGAGATGTGGTCTCTTGACTCACATCTATTGCATCTCACGCCTGATTATCATTGTTCTTCCGACCTGTATAGATCCAGTTGTCCATATTATTCTATTCTTTAGTTCCACATCCCTTTTCTCATATTATGATTATTCTATACTTAGGGTGTACTTTACCCTAAGTATAGGGAGGATGTAGGACTCTCGGGTATTCTTTTGATTCATTTCTACCTCTATTTTGTTGCCTATACTTAGGGATATTTTACCCTAAGTATGGGGGGAGATAGACCCTGTACATTCTCACTCGGATTTCCCTTTGTGTACAGCCTACTATACTTAGGATTAGTTGATCCTAAGTATAGGGGGAAATGCCGAGACCCTCTTGGATTTCTATTCTTTCATTCGTCTTTGTATATAGCCTTCCTTTTCACTTCCCTATACTAAGCACGAGTTATGTCTTTTTCATCGCTCTTGACTCTGAGGACATCGTTCGAGCTAAGTATAGGGGGTGTGTATATATTTCATATATACTTTAGCCATAACTCGTACTTTGTGTGAGTGTGTTAATAAATAAAAATGGCTAAAAACCCAAAAATCCACAAAATTTAAAAAATTTTCCTTGTAAATAAACATTCTTTTATTGCACATACATAGCTATTGTACAAATTATTTTTGTAAAAATGTTTGTAAAAATTTTTTGTGTAAATAGTGTGTAAATATTTTCTTATCAAAATTATGTATATAGTACAAATTTTTTCCAAAATATTTTGAAAATCAAAAGTTTGCAAAAAACTTGTGTAAATTTGTGTAAATATTTTGCAAAACTTGCATTCATGCATACATCCATGTTTTCAAAACATTTTTCAAAAAATTTGCACATGTGTAAATATTTGTAAATAGCATCTTTGTAAATATTTGTATAGTTTTTCCTGGATTATAGTTGACATTTAAACTAGCCTGGAATTAAATTGGAAAATGGAGCTTGGTTAAGATCTTAATCCACCTAATTATAAGAGGAACCTTATAGGGCTTAGGGTTGAGGCTTTTCAGGTCCATGGTGACTTAATTCTTTGAGTCCACTAGGCTATGATCATATGTCATCTCAATGAGCCTAAGTAGAGCACTTAACAACACGCACATGACTTATATAGACAATGGCTTGACTTGGACCCGCACTTTACACCGAGCTCTCTACGGATGAGGTGGTGAGGAGGCAGTCTTCCTTGACTTGGGGTAGCATATGACGGTAGTACTTCTAGGCGGAACCTCTCTTCTTCTTATAGTGAAGGAAGTGCATCTCAACTTGGTCTGGTTGCCATGAGGTCTAACGACAGGAGTTGTGGGTTGCAATAATGATTCAAAAGAGGGATAGTCTACTGGCTAAAGACGAAAAACTCCTTATGTATTATGTTGCACCTTGTAAAAATGTTGTACAGATGCACATCAAAAAAATGCAAAAAGAAAATAACTCCAAAAAAGTGGTGGGTCTGAGAGAAAATGATAATCCCACCGGAGTGTATATAGTGCAATAAGCAAAGCTTGAGACTCATGTTCCATCTTATGTAGCTTGCAGCAGGGAGACTTAGCTACACTGGTTGAGCTCCCAAGGATACATGGCTACACTGGCCATGATCCATTCTCTTCTTCCCCCTCTTCTTGAGCCGGTTGAACTTGAACTTAGAAGGGAATACCCCGCTCCTCAAGGAAAGAGTGGCCAGACTAGGGTCATAGAGTTACCTTGTTGGGGAGGGTTGTCATTTTGCTACTTCTGAGGTGGAGAGCTATATCTCACTTACACTGTACGAGGAAAGATTCATGGTCTTCAGGGTTTGTGTATGTAGACTTGTTCTGATCTGGATTATTGAGGAGTCTTGACTATAGATTAGTAGATCTTAGAGGCTGTTAAGTTTTAAACCTAAGTCCAAATAAGGTTTTGACACATTAATAATCCAAAGATCTGACCGAGCTCCATATTTCAATTTAATGAAGGCAAGTTTAATAATTAGCATTGATCGATGCATTTCTCCTCCTTTTCTTTTTCACTTCTTTTTCAAATAAGTGTTTGCTAAGGGACTAGCAAAGTTAAGTATAGGGGGTGATGAATACCTATTCATCACTCTTTAGTCTTTTATTTTAGCTAAAAAACTTATGCAAAACACCATGTATATTCATGTAAATAACATAAATTACCATTTTGCATGCATTATGTAAATTATAATAATCAGCATGTTTTTGTGCATAAATAAAAGAATAAATAAATAAAAGAAGAAGAGGGAGATATTTAGAATAAATATTGAGTGACCTAATCCCAAGAGAGGGCTCAGCATGGGCCTGACCGCAAAAGAATCCCAGTAGAGAGAGATAAGGAAGCTCAATCATGTGTACATATACCTATGTGTATAAATAAAATTATTTTCCTCTTAATAAAAATAAAAATGTGTTTTTGATAATTTGTATAAAAATAAAACTAAAATAAAAATGGGAAAAGCAAAAGAAAAATAAAAATAAATAAAACTTCTCTCAGCAGTGTATATAAACCATGTACATAGAATAACATAACTATTTATTTTCTCCTTGTAAATAAATAATTAAAATCCAATAAAAATATAAATTCCTTATTTCATGGTGTAAATAAATAAAATAAAAATCAGAAAAATAAAAATTAAATAAAAAGAAAAATAATAAAAATCAATTTCCACCTTGTGTATATACCATGTCAATATGTATATACAAGTATTTATTTAACCTATGTAAATAAATCATAAAAATAAAATAAAAATACCTTTTTATTTCAAATTTTATGTTATAAATAAATAAAATATAAAATTGGAATAATTATATAAAAATAAATAATCAAAAATAAAAATAAAAAATACATATATGTATATACCTATATATAATAATAATATAATGTAAATACATAGTTTATATTTCAAAAAATAAATAAAAATCACTAAAAATTAATTTGAAAATAAATAAACATTTTTCATGATTTAACTTTTTTGAAATAAAATCATTATCTATTTTATTTTTAATTTCCAAAATAATTTCCAATGGTGGCCTGTGATTGGTCCACGGGGGATGTTGACCCCCGGTCAACTCCCCCCTCTGGACCTTTTCCCCGCGGATCTCGCATCCGACCCGACTTCTCATAATTATCTCCGCATGATCCGACCACCATTTACGCAAACCTCGGGTCCTGATTACACCTGAACCATCCTTGATCCACGCCCGAGGATTTGCCTCGGGATCCGAGCTCCGACCAACTCGCCCGACTCCTTCTTCTCGGACCCCTAGCCGTATATAGCCGACCTCCGCTGCACCTTTTCACTCATCTTTGGCTATGCCCCTTCGTCCCATGACCTCCATCAGCTCCCTTAGAGTGACAACTATCCGAGTGTGGTGTCGAAGAGAGGAGAGGGAGCCCCCAGCCATCGATCCGGCGACCCTCGTCGCCGTGCACCACCGTGAGGTGCGTTGAGCCTCGGACTTCGATGTTCCTTGAGGCTAAGATCCCCCAGAGCTTCCTGAGCTCATCCCTAGTCGACTCCCTTCATCAGGTAGACCCGTTAGCTCGTCTTTCATTTTCCATTTTTGATTTTTGCTTCTCAGCTTCGCCAGCTCCGCCCTAGTGGCCAGAGCTCCGCCAGCCAATCCTACCCGTACCGATACCCTCGCCGACTCATCGTCACCCTTCTTTCACGATATGATCATCTTGACTTTGGCCACCAAAGCTAGGATCGAGCTGGACTCCATCCGCCGCCTTCGCCGGAGCCTTCATCCGCTCACCCACGTCGCTTCTTTTCCCCTTTTTGCGAATAACCCCCATCGGAGCACTCCTCCGAGCAAGCCCTTTGTTTTGCAGGTGAATAAAGAGCAGGTACCCCCCTTGACCGTGCTTTCACCCCTTCGCCGGAGCTCCTCCAGGTCGCTCGTCCCTCGCCGGACGATTCGACCGTTGGAAGCTTCATCGGAGGTCGCCACCCGACACGGAGTGTCATCGCGAGGAAGACCCTCCTCCCCGATCGTTCATCGGCCTGTTGGATCGTCTCCGGCGTGCCGGGGAACCTCATCTGGGAGGTGTTCTTCCTCATCCATCGCCAGCCGTCGGATCTCCCCGCCGCTCCAGTTCGCATCTCCACCGTCCGCTCTCTGCGATGTCAGACCGTCAGATCATGGTCTGACGGGCACGCGCCACCCACGTTCGCCACGCGCCTCCACCGTTGGATTGTCCAGGCTGCTGCACCAGGACCGCACATCAGTAGCCAACCATGCCTCGACACCAGGCGCCTCACGTGCGCCATCACGCGCCTCGGCTGGGTAATTGCACCCATACCCCTGCAGCTTTCAGTTGTTATAGTTTAATTTATTAAATAAATTTTCTCTCTTGGACATTTTACACTTAGGACCTTGATGTTTATGTTATTTGCATTTTCGTCCCTACTTGTGTGAGACACGTGCTTTGTCACGTGATATTTGGATAAATTGCATGTTTAGGGCTTGGGTTTATGCAGTGTTATGAAATGATAATTACTTTCTGATATTTGCATTTATACCTATGTGCATGGATTTTATTCAACATGTGCTGAATATTTGGACATTTTGCGCTTTTTCTTCTGAAGTTGTTGTGCATGTTACGATTTAGCCCCTGGAAATAGTTTTCGTTGCATTTAGGTCCCTGTGCACTGTGAGCCTTTGTTTGTATTGAATAAAATAGCAAATTAAATCCAAATTAGGTGAAATTTGGACACTTGGCTCCTGCCACAATGTAAAAAAATCCCTAAAAATTTGGTACATTTTTACGATTTTTGATATTTTAAATAATTCAAAAATAGTGGTTTTTGTGACTTTCTGACTTAGAAAATAAAAAAATATTAAAACTATTTTAAAAAATCTAAAAAAAGTAGGATTAGTTAGTTTTAGTGTCTTTTAATTTCTGTGCAATTTTCGTGATTTTTGGATATATAAAAACCCTAAAAATTAAAAAACACTAAAAACCTTATAAAAATTCTAAAAAATTCTAGAAAATCCAAAAATTATAAACTCTTTTTCTGAATCTTGATTTTTTGTTTATATTTTTCATACAAATTACCTCCAGATTTTTATAGGCCCATTTTCTATTTTTAATGGACCTTTCAAGTCTGGCTGGATAGCGATTCTTCGTTTTCTCTCGTTTTGATTTTTAGAAAATTGTATAAAAAATAGAAAAATCTGAAAAATTCACCAAAACATTAAAAAACTAAAAAACATAAAAATATTTTTGTTTGAATTTTTGGAGTGTTTTTGAGTGTTTTTATTAATTATTGAAGTTTCTTATTTTCCCTATTTATTAAAAATCCAAAAAAAATTAAAATAATTAAAATCCACCAAAAATATTTGTGTTTATTTTATTTTACTTTTAGACTACTTCGTAGGCCGCAAGTCCAATTCATGCTCCCTGAGACCGACCCTCGGTGCTATACCAGGTTAATAATATAGCCATGATCGCTCTACTTTGTTTTGCTTGATCTTTGATTGGTGGTTCTTTTCTTTTTCTTGACTGACCGATTCTCTGAGATCCGGGTCGCAACGACTCTTCTAGTACCTTCACCGGGTCTTGGTGGCGATTTTTCGGTCATCAACCAGGTTCGGGCCATCTATCATCAACCAGGTTCGGGCCATCTACGAGGAGATGGCCGAGAACTACACAGTGATGTCCCAGACCCGCCTCTATACTCAGGGACGCCCACAACCACAGTCCGTGCAATTTCAGAGGATAGCACGGGCCGATGCCGATCCTTCTACTTCATCTGCGGCAGCTGCACAGGTCGAGTCTACAGCCCCAGATCTGGGGATCATCAGCGAGAAGCTGGACCGGATCGAGTTCATTGAGAAGAAGTAGTGCCAGGGCATATCTCAGATAGATCAGATGGCACATACGCTGAGTGACCTGAAGACACAGATCATGTGTCTCCAGGAGGCACAGACGGCTTCTCAGCCCTGTCTTCAGGCATGAGGAGATCCGAGCAGCAGTGGTAGCTCGTCGCAGTGCTCTAATCACCCTAGACAGGTTCACCTTGTACAGGCGGAGCCGTACCGGCAGCCACATCCATACTACCACTCACCACCATCCCCAGACACTCAGATGGTGGTCTACCATCCGGATCAGCCCCTGACAGTACTCCCGCCACCCTCCTACGAGCCGGAGCCATTGATGGATGTCAACGGGATTTGGTACGACCGCCCCCAGCCTGGTATCCGACGAGACCATCCCATATTCCACTGGTCGGTCGGAGGCACCAGTTCCCAGCAGCAGCCTCCAGTTCAGGGTGGCTAGTACGACCATCAGTGAGAGCAGCACCAACAGCCCCAGCCCCCAGTTCACCACCAGCAGCAGTCACCCCAGCACCACCAGTAGTATGGTCCTCGTCCCTATCAACAGAGACAACCTTGGAGGCGAGAGCAGCCTCAGCAGTATCATCCACAGTACCCCTCTCACTCGCACCAGCAACAGCAGCCTCACTACCAGCGAGTCCACCCGTCAGGTTCTCATGGGCCAGCCTATGAGAACCCCTCCTTAGACGACCTAGCCCGCCTCATGACATAGCAGCAGGCTACCTTCAGACGGGAGATGGATGAGTTCCACCAGGAGATGCGAGAGATCGTGAGAGGGAAGGTCGCCATCCCTGCCCAGATTGAGCCGAACCCGAACAACCTGAAGAGGAAATCTGAGCAGGTAGAGTTCACAGAGATTACCACTCCTAGTGATTCATTTGGTGATTTGTCTGCATACATGTTTGATGCCGATTTTGTTACACTTAGGAGCGGTAGGATGCCAGCAGGCGGTGCCTCGTCTGAGTGACGATCTCATGCTACTTCCAGAGTGCCAGGCGAGGAGGAGCGCGGTGCTGATGCCGCAAGAGATGATGACGGTGGTGCTGACGCCACCATGGATGTTGATCCAGTCGACGGTACTGATGTTGTCGCCTCACCAGTTGGAGGAGGTGGTACTGATGCCACCGCAGTTGCTGAGCCAGAGCACGGTATTGATGCCGCGAGTCGACATGCCGAGGGTGGTACTGAGGCCACCATTCCTACTTCTGCTAGTCCTGTTGTATTTCCATCTGTACATGTATCTCAGGATGTCTCTGGAAATAAAGGAAAGGGTTTGTTATTTTCGGATCCACATCTGTTGATTGATGATGTTTGTGTGGATTCGGTTGTTCATGAGCATGCCAGGCACTCTCCTAGTCCTTCATCTGAGAAGGACCCTGTGATCCCCTTTCCACGAACACTTCACATGGCAAAAGGGAAGAAAATAGAAAATTAGAAAAAGAATCACCAGATAGAGTTCATCTAGTAGATGATAGATAGATTCCATATCCAGCTGACTCTTCAGGAGGCCTTGGAGTACATCCCTCTACTCCAGAGATCACTCAGAGATAGTACCACAGTTAGGAGGAAGAGGAGGAACCATCGGTCTGAGATCCATGTGCTTACTCGAGCCACTTGTTTCGCGATACAGAATCGCCTGTCAGCCAAGAGACCAGATGCAGGAGCCCCATATGTCAGATGCCACATTCATGAGCAGAGGTTCGACCGCACTCTATTAGACAACGGTTCTTTGATCAACCTACTTCTGGTAGCCCTTCTTGACCGCTTCGATTTGGGCACTCTCCGACATAGCTGGACGGTCCTTCAGTTTGCTGATCGATCTGTCAAGAGGCCGAAGGGGTTGCTGAAGGACGTTGTCGTCACGATTCAGGGCCTGAAATTCCCCATGGACTTCGTTGTGTTGGACATAGAGATCCCTGAGTTTGTGACCGATACCTCGATCATTCTAGGACGCCCGTTCTTGGCCACAACCAAGGCAGTGTCCGACCATGATAGCGGGAAGGTATACTTTCGTGTCGAGGGCGAGAGTATACAAATAGAGACGGTCGAGGACACTAGAGCCAGGGATTCAGCTTGCTTAGAGCCAACTTCCGATTCAGAGCAGATGGCAAAAGCAAAGCGAGACATCCACCAGGACTGCGATTTTGTGATCACAGATGACGAGGCAGTTTGGGCAGATCCAGTCGCACAGGCCATCCTCTCACCTTCAGAGTTCGCTGATGCAGAGACGCCAGCAGAGGAGAGCTTGGAGAGCGCATTCTTGGTCCAGGATACATTTCAGGCAGCAGACCCGGTTCTTGACCGTGAGACAGATTTTTGTGAGTCTGATGCATATCCCTCGGAGTCAGATATTGATTGGGCAGAGTTCGATGATTTGATACCGTGTCTGACTCCTACTGAGCCTATAGCTAGGGAGGAGGATGATCCCGAGCAGAGCAGAGACAGTCCAGCAGAGCAGCCTTTTCCAGATATAGATTGCGAGAGAGAGTTTCCGTTCTCCCATGCAGATTTGGCAGCATTCACTCAGACCTTTCAGAGGCCTGATCCGCCAGCACCTACTTGCCCAGAGCTCAAGCCGCTACCGTCGTCGCTGAAGTATAGGTTCCTTGCGAGTGAGCATGAGATGTACCCAGTCATTATCTCAACAGATTTGACTGGAGAGCAGGAATCCCGTCTGATGGGGGTTCTTGAAAAGAACCGCAAGGCGATAGGATGGAGTGTAGACGATCTCCAGGGGATAAGTCCGGCCCTGTGCTCCCACCATATCTATCTCGAGGAGGACGCGAAGCCATCGCGTGAGTTCCAGCGGCGACTGAACCCGAACCTTCGAGATGTCATGAAGGAGATCTCGAAATGGTGGAGCACCGATTTTATCTACCCCATCTCCGACTCCAAGTGGGTCAGTCCATTGCATGTGGTGCCCAAGAAGACAGGCATCACTACAGTTGTTAGCGAGTCTAGAGAGGAGATCGCTACCCGGGTACCCACTTCTTGGAGGATCTGCGTGGATTACAGAAGACTCAACCAGGCCACCAAGAAGGATCATTTCCCCCTGCCCTTTATTAATCAGATCATTGAGAGACTGGCAAGGAAAAGCCATTAATGTTTCTTGGAAGGGTATGCCGGCTATAATCAGGTGGCCATCGCGCTCGAGGACCAGGACAAGATCACCTTCACCTGTCCCTTCGGGACATATGATTTCAGACGCATGCCATTTGGATTGTGCAACGCTCCGACGACATTCCAGAGATGCATGTTGTCCATCTTTTCGGACATGGTGGGGGAGTGCTTGGAGGTCTTCATGGATGATTTCTCGGTCTACGACGACAGATTCGATTATTGTCTTGACTGCCTAGTCCGAGTCCTTCAGCGATGCATTGAGGTTTACCTTGTGTTGTCTTGGGAGAAGAGTCACTTCATGGTGACTCAGGGGACGGTGCTTGGCCATATCATCTCCAACAGGGGCATGGAGGTTGATCCGGCCAAGGTGGATGTCATTAGAAAACTCAATCCACCGTCCAACTTGCGGCAGTTACGGTCTTTTCTGGGACACGTCGATTTCTACCGACGCTTCATTCATAATTTCAGCAGGATTGCCCAACCGTTGACTGATCTACTGACGATAGACACTGAGTTCCTTGTTGATGATAAGTGTCTATCGTCGTTTGAGACTCTCAAGCGTTGTGTTGTAGAGGCTCCTGTTCTCCAGCCACCCGATTGGTCTCTCCCATTCGAGATCATGACGGACGCCTCCGATTTTGCCGTGGGGGCCATGTTGGGACAAAGGAGGGATGGAGTCCCATTTGCTATTCACTACGCTAGTCGTACATTGGATGCCGCGCAGTGGAACTATACAGTCACTGAGAAAGAGATTCTAGTCGTGGTTTTCACCCTAGATAAGTTCAGATCTTACATCATTGGATCTAGAGTGACCATTTACACTGATCATATCGCCATCAGGTACCTCATGGCAAAGAAGGATGCCAAAGCCAGATTGAGTAGATGGATCCTTCTACTCCAGGAGTTTGATATAGAGATTAAGGATAAGCCTGGAGTCAAGAATGTGGTGGCGGACCATCTCTCCCGATTAGAGCATCTTGAGGATTCTGAGCAGACTGAGCCTATTTGTGAGACCTTCCCAGATGAGGCGATCCTTGCTATCGCCTATCTCCCATGGTATGCCGATATTGTGAACTATCTTGTTGCCAAGAAAGTTCCACAAGATTGGCCCAGGAAGAAACTTGAGACCTTCCTCGCGAAGGCCAAGTTTTACCATTGGGAGGATCCCGTCCTTTACCACAAGGGAGGGGATAGCATCTGGCGTAGGTGCATTCCTCAGGAGGAGCACCACAGCGTCCTCACTTACTGCCACAAGCTTGAGGTAGGAGGACATCACTCTGGGAGGAGAACGGCACAGAAAGTGCTCCAATCTGGCTTATGGTGGCCTACCCTCTTCAAGGACTCTGATGAGTTCGTGAAGAGGTGTACTGACTGTCATAGGATGGGCACTTGTGGACAACGTGATATGATGTCGATGCAGCCCATTCACTTCTGTGAGGTTTTTGACGCATGGGGCATCGATTTTATGGGTCCATTCCCTAGGAGTCAGGGATTCGAGTACATTCTGTTAGCCGTAGATTATGTGAGTCGTTGGGTTGAGACCATCCCCGCCCGAACCGCAAATGCTAGGACTGTGTGCAGATTTTTGAGGAAGAATATCATTTCACGGTTCGGGGTCCCTTGAGTGTTGATATCTGAAGGGAGGTCTCATTTCGTCAACAACAAGGTAAAGGCCCTTGCTAGCGAGTTCAGCATAGACCATCGAGTTGCCACTCCATACCACCCTCAGATGAATGGTCTTGCTGAAATGTCGAACAGGGAGATCAAGACTATATTGCAGAAAGTCGTCCGCCCTGACCGAAAGGATTGGTCACAGCTTTTGGACTCGGTCTTGTGGGCATATAGGATGTCTTTCAAGACTCCTTTGGGTATATCTCCCTTTCGCCTCGTTTATGGCAAGCCCTGCCATTTACCTGTTGAGCTGAGACATAGGTCACTTTGGGATGTTACTGATATACTTTTGGATCCAGAGAGTGTAGGAGATCAGAGGAGGGCAGAGTTAGCAGCCCTGGAGGAACTTCGTGATACCGCCTTTTTAAACAGCTTACAGTACAAGGAGAGAGTGAAGGAGTGGTATGATTCTCATATCAGCCACAAGCAGTTTGAGCCAGGATAGAGAGTATGGCTGTTTGATGCTAGGCTTCGTCTATTTCCAGGGAAGCTACAGAGCAAATGGAAGGGATCGTATTTAGTTAGAAAGGTACATGACAATGGGAGTATTGATATATCTGAGTTGTCTTCTGATGTTACCTTTCGAGTGAACGGCCAGCGGCTCAAGCCATATCTAGATCATGAGCCGCGGGTCGTTGATGTTGCCCCGATTCACTTTGCGTGAGACGTGGTCTCTTGACTCACATCTATTGCATCTCACGCCTGATTATCATTGTTCCCCCGACTTGTATAGATCCAATTGTCCATATCACTTCATTCTTCAGTCCAACACCCCATTTACATCTTCGACGTTGATATACTTAGGGTGCACTTTACCCTAAGTATAGGGGGCATGTAGGACTCTCGGGTATTCTTTTGATTCATTTTTACCTCTGTTTTGCTGCCTATACTTAGGGATATTTCACCCTAAGTATAGGGGAGGTAGACCCTGTACATTCTCACTTGGATTTCCCTTTGTGTACAGCCTGCTATACTTAGGATTATTTGATCCTAAGTATAGGGGGAAAACCCCGAGATCCTCTTGCATTTCTATTCTTTCATTCGTCTTTGTATATAGCCTTCCTTTTCACTTCCCAATACTAAGCACGAGTTATGTCTTCTTCATCGCTCTTGACTCTGAGGACATCGCTCGAGCTAAGTATAGGGGGTGTGTATATATTCTATATATACTTTAGCCATAACTCGTACTTTGTGTAAGTTTGTTAATAAATAAAAATGGCTAAAACCCAAAAATCCATAAAAAATAAAAAATTTTCCTTGTAAATAAAATTCTTTTATTGCACATACATAGCTAGTTGTACAAATTATTTTTGTAAAAATGTTTGTAAAATCTTTTGTGTAAATAGCTTGTAAATATTTTCATATCAAAATAATGTATATAATACAAAATTTTTGTAAAATGTTTTGAAAATCAAAAGTTTGCAAAAACCTTGTGTAAATTTGTGTACATATTTTGCAAAGCTTGCATTCATGCATACATCCATGTTTTCAAAACATTTTTCAAAAATTTTGCGCATATGTAAATAGTTTGTAAATAGCATCTTTGTAAATATTTGTACAGTTTTTCCTAGATCATAGTTGACATTTAAACTAGCCTGGAATTAAATTGGAAAATGGAGCTTGGTTAAGATCTTAATCCATCTAATTATAAGAGGAACCCTATAGGGCTTAGGGTTGAGACTTTTCAGGTCCATGGTGACTTAATTCTTTGAGTCCACTAGGCTATGATCATATGTCATCTCGATGAGCCTAAGTAGAGTACGTAACAACACGCACATGACTCATATAGACAATGGCTTGACTTGGACCCGCACTTTACACCGAGCTCTCTACGAATGAGGTGGTGAGGAGACAGTCTTCCTTGACTTGGGATAGCATATGAGGGTAGTACTTCTAGGCCGAACCTCTCTTCTTCTTTTAGTGAAGGAAGTGCGTCTCACCTTGGTCTGGTTGCCATGAGGTCTAATGACAAGAGTTGTGGGTTGCAATAATGCTTCAAAAGAGGGATAGTCTACTGGCTCAAGAGGAAAAACTCCTTATGTATATATGCTGCACTTTGTAGATATGTTGTACATATGCACATCAAAAAAATGAAAAAAAGAAAAGAACTTCAAAAAAGTGGTGGGTCTGAGAGAAAATGATAATCCCACCGGAGTGTATATAGTGCAATAAGCAAAGCTTGAGACTCATGTTCCATCTTATGAAGCTTGCAGCAGGGAGACTTAGCTACACTGGTTGAGCTCCTAGGGATACACGGCTACACTGGCCATGGTCCATTCTCTTCTTCCCCCTCTTCTTGAGCCGGTTGAACTTGAACTTAGAAGGGAATACCCCGCTCCTCGAGGAAAGAGTGGCCAGACTAGGGTCATAGAGTTACCGTGTTGGGGAGGGTTGTCATTTTGCTACTTCTGAGTTGGAGAGCTATACCTCACTTCCACTGTGCAAGGAAATATTCATGGTCTTTTAGGGTTTGTGTATGTAAACTTGTTCTGATCTGGATTATTGAGGAGTCTTGACTATAGATTAGTGGATCTTAGAGGCTGTTGAGATTTAAACCTGAGTCTAAATAAGGTTCCGACACATTAATAATCCAAAGATCTGATTGAGCTCCATATTTCAATTTAATGAAGGCAAGTTTAATAACCAGCATTGATCCGTGCATTTCCTCTCTTTTTCTTTTTCCTTTCTTTTGCACTTCTTTTTCAAATAAGTGTTTACTAAGGGACTAGCAAAGTTAAGTATAGGGGGGGTGATGAATCCTCATTCATCACTCTCTATTATTTCTTTTAGCTACAAAACCTTTGCAAAATACCATGTAAATATATGTAAATAGAATAAATTACCAAAATGCATGCATTGTGTAAATAGCAATAATTAACATGTTTTGTGCATAAATAAAAGAATAAAAAAATAAAAGAAGAAGAGAGAAATATTTAAAATAAATATTGAGTGATCTAATCCCAAGGGAGGGCTCAGCATGGGCTTGACCGCAAAAGAATCCAAGTAGAGAGAGATAAGGTCAATCATGTGTGAATATAACCCTATGTATATAAATAATTTTATTTTCCTCTAAATAAAAATAAAAATGTGTTTTTGTTATTTTGTACATATTTATAAAAATAAAATAAAAATCATAAAAATCAAAATAAAAATAATAAAAATCATTTTCCACCTTGTATATATACCATGTACATATGTATATAAACCTATTTATTTAACTCATGTCAGTAAATCAGAAAAATAAAATAAAAATACCTTTTTATTCCAAATTTTATGTTGTAAATAAATAAAATATAAAATTAGAATAATTTTACAAAAATAAACACTTAAAAATAAAAATAAAAAATACATATATGTATATACTATATATAATAATAATATAATGTAAATACATTATTTATTTTTCAAAAAAAATAATTAACAATCACTAAAAAATACTTTGAAAATAAATAAACATTTTTCATGTTTAAACTTTTTCGAAATAAAATCATTTACTAATTTAAAATGATTTTTCAAATATTTAATAAACGGAATTTTCCTATTGGTCCACGGGGATGTTGACCCCCGGTCAACTCTCCCCCTTAGACCACTCCACCCGGATTCGTGTTCGAGTACCCGTTTTCTCAGATTTTTCTAGACACGATCCGATCACCAATTAGCTAAATCCTGGGCCCCGATTACCATGCTGACATCCGAGATCCACGCCCGGAGGTTCTCCTAGGGATCCGTGCTTCGAGCAACCCTGCCCAAATCTATTTAGCTGGACCCTTCCTAGTATATAGCCTCACCTCTTACCGCAATTCCACGCCATCTTTGGCTCCGCCCTTCCATCCCAGGAACTCCACTACCCTCCTTAGAGTGACAGCTATCCGAGGGTCGTGTCGCAGTGAGGAGGAGGTGTCCCCAGCCACTGATCCGGCGAGCTCTTTCGCCGTGCACTGCCATGAGGTGTGCTGAGCCTCGGACCCCGACGAATCCTTGAGGAAAAGACCCTCAGAGCTCCGCCAGCTCACCCACAGTCGACCTCAGCCATCAGGTAGTCCCTACACCCTCTAGTTTAGCCTAATTTCCATTTACGCCCAATCGCGCCGTCGGCCATCGTCGGCCGATTCCCACTGATCCGACCGTTCATTCGATCATCTGACCATCGATTCACGATCACGAGACTCCTACCCACCTTCTTCACCCATCCGATCACCTTGATTCGCCCCGGAACCAAGAAGAGGACCTCCATCGTCGTCGCCTCGCCGGAGGTCTCCGCTCCGACCCATCTGATCACCCTTTCCACCCCTAACCGGGTCGAGGCACTTTGCCCTCGACCCAGGAGTCTTGCTGTGCCATTTTGCATGTCAAAGGGACCCATCTGAGGGTCCAAAGGCTCGAGCACAGCCACTTCAAGCCATCGGCATCACCGGGCCACTTCGGTGGTTCCGACCTCATCGGAGATGCCCATCAGCTGCGGACCGTCGTGACGGATCTTTTCCACATCTCAGCAGCCTCATCGGACCTCTCCATCGTGCGTATCGAGCCGGCGAAGTTCGCCGGCGAGATATTCTTGGAGGAGGTTCAACGACCGTCCGATCGAAGCGCCTCGCCCAGTTTAGATCTCGTCCGTCCATTTGCGAGGAGCTATCAACCGTTGGATCGCCAGAGGACCTCATCTGGAGCGTCCATCGACGAAGGGGTTCCCGATGCTCTCCGCCGTTGGATCTACACGTGGCATCCCCTCGTCCATCAGATCATAATAAAAGGGTAATATCCCTTAGGCCCTTTGCCTTTTCATTATTTTTGTTGAGTCCTGTAAATATTTTAGCACGTTATTTTTATTTTGGAACATTTACAGTTAGGACCTTAGGTTTATTTTTTTTACAATTTAGTCCTTGTTTATGTGAGCCACGTGCATCGACACGTGAGGTTTGGGGATATTTGCACTTTTAGTCCTGTATTTCCGGTGTGTTATTGATTGCATCTTTTTAATAGGAATTACATTTATGCCCCTCTGAGTGCCTGTTACGTGTGTTGCGTGTGTGATATTGGGATTTTTGCAAGTTTGGCCCCTGAACTTTCTTTATTTATTATCATTTGGCCCTCGAAATAAGTTTCTTTGCATTTAGGTCCCTGATTGCTGTGTGCCTTGTTTTTATTGAATAAAATATCAAATTAAATCCAAATTAGGTGAAATTTGGACACGTGGCTCCTGCCATTGTGTAAAAATTTCTCTAAAATTTTGGGACATTTTTTAGGCTTTTTACTATTTTAAAAATTCAAAAATCCGTATTTTTTGTTACTGTCTGACTTGAAAAATCAAAGAAAAATATTAAAACTTCTTTAATAATTCTAAAAAATTAGTGATATTTAATTTTGGTATTTTCTAGCTCTTGTTAAATTTTTGTGCTCTTTGGACTTATAAAATCCATAAAAATTGAAAAACCCTAAAAATCTTATAAAATTCTAAAAAATTCTATAAAAATCAAAAAATATAAACTCTTTTCCTGTAGCTTAGTTTTTACATATATTTTTCATAAAAATTGCCTCCAGACTTTTATAAATCAATTTTATATTTTTAATTGATCTTTCAAGTCTGGCTGCACAGTGGTCCATCCCCTTTCTCAATTTTTAGAAAATTAACTAAAAATTGAAAAATTCTGAAAATTCACCAAAAACACTTAAAAACATTAAAAATACAAAAATAATTTTGTTTGAATTTTTGGAGTATTTTTGAGTGCTTAAATAAATTGTTGCATTTGCTTGTTCCCCTATTTTCTTATTTTTCTTCATAATTAAAAATAAAAAAATAAAATATTTAAAATCCACCAAAAATAGTTTCTCTTTATTTTATTCTTTTTGACTACTTCGTAGACCGCAAGGCCAACTCGTGCTCCCTGAGTCCGATCCTGGTCGCTATACCAAGTTAATAAAAATAGCGAGGACTGCTATATGATTTTGATTGTTTTATACCTTGTTTGGTGGTTCTTATATTTTCTTGATTGATCGATTTACGAGTGATTGAGGTCGTAACGACCTGAGTTATTATCTCCCTTAGTCGCTCGTTGATTTTTCGGTCATCATCCATCCAGACGTCATCTTTTAACGGTCGCAGTATTTTTTAAATTAACCATGTTTGGATGGAGGCCGTATGAGTATCTATTTCTGACGAAAGTTTAATAGAATGTTAGAGGGATATAGTCATGAATATACAAATTTTTATTTTTCCAAAAAAAATAAAAAAAATTGAGGGAAAATAAGGGTGGGAGCAGCCCGTTGGCTGCTCCCAGGGAGCAGCCCCATTTACCTCATATATATATGAGGTTAATGGGGTTGCCCTGCACCATTGTCGACATTCTTTTTTTCAAAAAATGTCATCATGTATATTCAGCCCTATATCCCTCTTATAATGCATTGGAATTTTATCAGAAATAGAGACTCCTACGGCCTTCATCCAGATGGTCATTTTTCAACGGTAACAGGATTTTTTAAATCGACACCATCTCGATAGAGGCCGTAGGAGTCTCTGTTTCTGACGGAATTCGAATGCCATATAGGAGGGATATAGGGATGAATATGCATGGTGATATTTTTCAAAAAAAAATAAAGAAAAAATATCAAAATAGGGGACGGGGCAGCCCCATTAAATCCTATATATAGGTAAAATGAGGATGCCCCCAAGAAGGGAGCTAACTTGGCACCCCCCATGCCATTCCGCCTGCTTTTTTATTTTTTTTTTGAAAATTTTCTTACGTAGATTTTCATCAATATATACCTATATTATGTCATTCAAATTTCGCGCAAAACAGAGACTCCTATGACCTCCATCCGGAAGGGTCGTTTTTAGCAATTCTGTTACCGTTAAAAAATGCATGTCTGGATGGAGGCCGTATGAGTCTCTGTTTCGCACGAAATTTGAATGACATAATATAGGGATATAGTGATGAATATTCACGGAAGAAATTTTCAAAAAAAATAAAAAAGCAGGCGAAATGTCGCGGGGGAGCCAAGTTAGCTCCTCCCAGGGGACAGCCCCATTTAACCCTATATATATATGGGAAAATGTGTATGCCCCCTAGGGGGAGCTAACTTAGCTCCCCCTGCCCCTTTTTCACAAAATTTATTTATTTTTTTTAAATCTAAAACCGTGTAAATTCATTATTAAATCTCTATATTATGTCATTCAAATTTAATGCAAAACATAGACTCTTACGACTTCCATCCAAAGGGGGTCGATTTAAAAAATCATATTACCGTTATAAAATGACTGTCTGGATGGAGGCCGTAGGAGTCTCTGTTTTGCACGAAATTTGAATAGCATAATATAGGGATTTAGTGATGAATATTCATGGAAGAAATTTTCAAAAAAAAAGCTAACTGCTTACCCTCAGTCGGGGTTGTCCATTGTTCACTCACCCACTCCTCTATCCAACTATCAATACCAGAGAAAGCGCCCGGGATGAGGCTTGGACTCTCTTCTCCGCCCATATATATATATATATATATATATATATATATATATATATGGGTAAAATTTCGCCTGTTTTTTTATTTTTTTTGAAATTTTCTTCCGTGGATTTTCATCAATTATCTCTATATTATGTTATTAAAATTTCGTGCGAAACAAAGACTCCTACGGCTTCCATTTAGACGGGGTCATTTTTAGCAATTCTGTTACCATTAAGAAATGATTGTCTGGATGGAGGTCGTAGGAGTCTCTGTTTCTCACGAAATTTTAATGACATAATATAGTGATATAGTGATGAAATTCCACGGAAGAAATTTAAAAAAAAAAGGTCAAATGGGGCGGGGGGAGCCAAGTTAGCTCCCCCTAGGGGGGCAGCCCCATTTAACCATGTGTGTAGAAAGGTTAATGGAGCTGCCCCCGTGCCATTTTCGGTGTTTTCTTATTTTTTTCAAAGATTAGTTAGTCATTCG